>JAGWCC010000057.1:1200000-1800000 GCA_022651775.1 Drusus annulatus
TTAATTGTCAGTGGTCCAGCTCCGTTTGCGTATTGGTTGAAGTTGGATAAAGTCAGCAACCTGTTCTCGACGAGGGAAATGGTAGAGTTTATTGTGAAAACCAATCCCCCGAGGCATACGTGATCTTGAAGATTTTCTCCAACCGGCAAGTTTTTAATCACTGGAATACTATTTTTGACAAGTTCTGCTTGCGGTCCTACTCCAGACAACATCAACAGTTGAGGAGAATTGATGGCACCTCCTGCGACAATGATCTCTTTCCGCGCTCTGATTCTGCGTGGTATTAAGTCTTTTATGAAATCTACTGAATTTGCATTCTTGGTAATTGGATCTATCACAATTTTGGTAACAAATGAACCCATTGAGACATCAAGGTTAGTTCTTTGACGAACGGGTCTTAGGAACCCTTTGGCTGTGGAGCATCGCTTACCATCCCTCATCGTACCTTGATACACAGCAAAACCAGTTTGATTTGCTCCATTCACGTCAACGACGGGATAACCCTTTTCGACTCCCGCATCAACAAAGGCTTGAGCAAGAACGGTCTGGTAAGGTGGATCAGAAACAGTCAGGTAGCCACCGGAGCTGTGGTACTGAGTGTTGGCGAGGGAGGGGCTCCTGTTATCCTCAGATTTTTTGAAATAAGTTAGCGCGCTGGTGGCGCCCCAGCCCGGGTTGCCTGCCGCCTGCCAGAGGTCGTAGTCCTTCCAATTCCCTCGAGCGTAAATCATAAAATTGAGAACAGATGACCCTCCTAAGGTTTTACCCCTTGGCCACTGACACTGTCCGTCTACCATGGCTGTAAATATAAAAACGAAATTAGTAATCAATAAACGACATGTCTGCATCAACGCGGTTAAAGTAAGTAATTACACTATCGGCATGCGTAATAGTTTTACCTAGGCAAGTATTTCCTTGAGGTTCAGTTTTGTATTGCCAATCTATACTTGTCTTCTGAAGGTAACCAGCCATTATTGGTATATCGCTGACAAAGGTTTCGTCAAGCCCGGCTTCCAGCAGTAATACTTTCCACCCAGGCACTTCGGATAGGCGATTGGCTAAAACAGCTCCTGTAAAATTTACCAATATTTACTAATAATCACAATATTCTATGTTAAACTGGAAAATGATGTATTAAATAATCTTCGCGAAAGTTTGACAAAATTATGAAAATCATTTAATCTTTAATTTAGTTTATTATATATGGTAAAAAAAATAACTCTGTTGTTAATGTTATTTAACATTCTGTGTTTTTTTTTTAATTATGGAAAATATACGTATAAACATGTGTGTTGTATAAAGTTAACCACTCTAATAACAAGTTACAAATATACTCGGTAATATTTTCTTTAAATTTATCCTTATAACTCTAACCCGCTACCCTTATGGGTTTGCCACAGGTGTCATCGATTTGTCGTTGATGATTGAAAACTTTAAATGGTCTCCACCATTGGCTTGATCCCTTTCAAAACTATAAAATCACTACCAAACACAGTCACCGCTCGAAACATTATTGTAATAATGTGAGCATCGATAATATGCAATTTTCATAACAACAACAAAAAAAAATCGACACAATAAGTGATTAAGCAAACTTATGCATAAGAAAAATATGTACCTGCAGAACCACCTCCTATTATAATAAAATCGTATTCCGGTAGCAGCTCGAAAGATGACGTGTCTGAAACTCTGCCGTCTGGTTCCAGGAGGCTGTATTGAATCACCCCCGTGGAAGCGATTATAACCCCTAATAGCCAGGACAATGCAACGCCTGGAGTTAGTGTCAACCCGAGGGTGCTGATCGCCCCTGTGATGGTGCTCATGCTTGAGTTAATGAGTAGCCGAAACTACTATTTGCTCATACCCTGCAATCACTGGTGTTGTCTGACACGTACGAGCTGTAGGAAATAACAATAACAAGGTTTCTTTTGTGTTGTTGTATTAAGTGTGAAAAATTCATAATCCCCTCGTAAAATGGAAAATATTTCAAATACTTAAAAAATTGAAAATAAAAATTAATAAATCATCTTAAGTTCTTAAGAAAATTCTTAAAACATTATTGAAAGATAACAGAAAACTAACAATAAAAAAAAAAAACAAATAAATAATAACTAGATAACTTATGGTGCAGTGTAAATTGACTTTAAATTAATACTTTGTTGTAAACAATGCATTATATTATAATTTACAAAGCTAATGGAACAAAACTAGGAACATTATGTCGTAATTGGGAATTATGTTATAATTGCAAAATGGTAATGGTTCAATATTATGTTGTTGTCGTACAACTTAAACTATTAACTACTTTAAACTGCGCCTACTCTCAACACAAGATTTCCTAGCGAGACAGGCACAGCACTACCGCCATTATATTGTAATGATGAAAAGAAGAACAAAATAATAAGAAAAATAAAATGCCGAGGGTAAAAAGACAAAGTAAATTATATATGGTAGTTATAAAGTAAATTGTGTATGCAAAAAAAATGTTGATGTGTATTACGACTATCAGAGAGTATGGTAGGTTATTGGATGTACATGTTCTGCAGTTATCCTAATTATCATGTCAGCGCTGCCTTTTCCGCTGTATAGAACAATCCTTTACACAGGAAAAGGCAATTGATTCATACAGATAGATTTTAAATTTATTTTTCTTGTAGGACTATACGCAAAAGTTAAATACGAATGAGAATGAAAACAAGCCATAAATGGTTTATATCTCTTTCTCATTTTCAGTGAATTTAGTTTTTAGCTGAAATCAAAAACCACTATTACCATTTTGAAACAAAAGTATACGAGTAAAAGGCTCTATCTCGTTCTTATACTCGTCGATACATTTTTTTTTAAAATTTAAAATTACCGAAAAAACGGTTTTTGACTTTTTTTGTTTATGTCTTGTTTTCATTCTCAAAGTATTTTGTTGAGACTAGCAGTTATCAACACTTGAAAAATAAACGATTTGAACGTCAAATTTAAATTGACATAACGACTGTTTTAATGAAAATCATCCCGGATGGTGAATTTTGCTACTTACTTTTTGGTGTCCGTGGTGAATGGTGAACAAAAGTATTTTCTTAAAATTTGAAGTCATCGTATTTATATGGATGTATTTATGGGATCGTCAACCTTATAATGTCCATGCTGAAATATTGCTTAAAAGATGTCATAGAACAAAAATGTTACCAATCATTTCATTTTCACATGTTAAAATATACAAATAAAAGTCTCATGACAAGTAAAAAAATGCCAAAAATTCCAAATAAAAAAATTGTTATTGTTTTATTTATTAGTTATTATAGTAATTTATCGATATATCGTCATTGGAGAGGCAATAGGGCTGAAGCGTCATTTTGGGAAGTTTACACCAGAGGCCTTTAATTATTTTATTTTTTGCAATAAAAGTCATAAGTCTTCAGTACCTGGTTGGATTTTGAAACAAAAAGTTAACTCGGGTAACTTATTGCTGAAGCGACAAAAAGCTTAACAGGTCCCAAACTTGTGTCGCTTGAGTTAAGTTTCTCCCAAACGATAAATATATTTATGATGGCTGAAGGGCCACAAAAATCTTCAGAATCAAACGAGAGTCAGAGCATTCGATGCAGAAAAAAGAACTGATCAAAACTGCGTATATTAGTTTTTTGTCAAAGTATCGCTTAAAGAAGATTTAAACAACAATTTGTTCCTACTGTAGCTTACCTCGAACGATTTTTTATTCCATTTCGTTACATCAATCAAGATTTTTTTCTATATTTTAGTAAATTCACTGCTAGTTGATCACAACTGATTAGAATAATTACTGTATATTTTTCAAGAAACATAAAAAAGGTTTATTATTTTTTTTTGTCGTTATTTTTTTGTGTAAAAAAAGACCCAATATAAATATTTGAACAGCTTTTAAGTTCGCAAACATGTCTCTTTATCATTATTCTTCCTAAATACATAATCATCTATCATCAAGTTAACACGCTTATTTTTTATTTTATTGATTTAATTATAACTCACCTAAAAATGAATTTACTTGGGAACACAATAAATTTTGTGATTTGTCTGATAAAAAACTATCTGAAGAGTGTGATTAAAACTGTATTCATTAATTCATCCAAGATTAAAACAATATAATTCGTTAAATTACAGTTTGTTCCATTTGTGCTCGTGACAATAACATATCATCATACGAAATTGACAGCGCGGCAAAGATGGCACATAATAACCACGATTTCATGGAATCATGTAAAGCAGCCATCCTAGATCTATTGAAGGCAGTCCAGGATACCATTAAAATTTTACAAAGACCTTCAAAACATTATAACCTTAAAAGCCAACGCGATTCTCACACTGATGGGACACGTAGCTATTGAGATGACCGTAACTAATGTTAAACTTTTGATAATGAAAAAATAAAATAATTAACCGACAGTTTACATAGGTGACAGAGTCAAAACCTATTCTGATTCTAGATCAGTAGACAAATACAATATTTACACATAAAAAAGAATTCTGCGTTTTCATAACCCCAAAGCACAATAATAAAGATTCCACTTTAACACTACAGAAATTTGGAAAAAAAGATTAAATATAGACGGATATATAAAAAATCCAACAATTATAATAAAAATACTTGGCTTATTAATATAGTGCTGTTTTTGTGAAATATCACTTCAAGTAAGCTTTACAATACTCATGAGCTTTGGTAAATTTACCATAAAACTTTCGAAATACCTAAACCTATGGGTAAAATTACCTTACTGATATTACATAAACATTATTTACACAAAATGTCGCAGGCAGTGAAACAGTTTGTGATATTTTGTTTAACTGTAGATCGAAGATTTGTCCAACATTGCATTTAGGCACGCTCTCCGAACTTAAGTGTCTGATGTGCGCTTTAGTTCCTTCAACCTTCTGATAGCCGATGACATTGCCGATCTAAGAGTTGACTCTCGCGAATTAGAATCTTCAGGACTACACGGTTCCGATAAATTAACCAGAGTCTTATTATTATTTTTTTTAAAATACCATCCAGCAAAGCTTGAAATAAATATGTTTTGGACACTTGTGCCAGTGAAGATTTGAGGTGCTCTGAAATATGGGAATATTTTGATACGCCGGTGATAAGTCTTGGCGCGGCGTTGAAAACTAGTTGTAATTTGTTAATTTGATTTTTGGAAAGAACATACATAAATTCTATTATATTAATATAAACGCTAAACGGCGTACGAGTTTACTAGTAATTTGGTTGCCTATGTTGGCAGGTTTCTTTGCGCTGATTTTATTTGACTTAATTGAAAGATCTTAGAAGGGTTCAACTTCAGTCTATTTGAGGTCAACTAGAGAGTGGCTTCTAAACACGTCGTCGTGCGAGTTTTCAGACTGTCTATTTCTCTTGGTGAGCAGTAAAATTAAACTTGCTTGTCGTCGGCATAGCAATGAGATAGAAGACCAAATGACTTAATTATTTGAGCGAAATCATTTATGAAGAGAACGAAGAACAGTGGGATATTAATATTGTGGCTTATAAAAATATACCAACCTAATAATTACTTCACAAAATGAATGAACAAAACGAAGAGGGAAACTATCGTTGCTGGTCAAATAACCAGATCTAATATTGACAACATATATGTAAGACCTAATAAATGTAACTTGTATGCATGTGTAATTGTTTAAAAAAATGGTGATAATTTTATAACGGGACTTAATGTTCAATTCCATCGCGTCAAAAATACTTTGGCAAATTAAAAAAATATTACCACACTATCACAAAAACTTGAAAAAGAAATAATAAAATAATATTTTGGAAAAATGGGATTGCTTTAGTTTATTTGAAAAAAAAAAATAATTAGTGAAATCTATGAAAAAAGTTCTGTCGTAAAAATCTATAATCCTCAAACTAGACTTAATCCCATAAATATATTAGATTTATAAGGATTTATTAATTAAAATCGAATAATATCAATTAACGACAATATTATATCAATTAACAACAACAATCCAATAGTAGAGACGTCAAGCAATTGCTCTGTCAAAGTTTTGCAAATCTTAATATTAACAGTGATTAAAAACATTAAAAAAGTACACCAATCAATTGAAAATTCAACAGTGCTTCCTCTCCAGTGTTCTCTAAACACTTGTTCGTGTTTTAGTCTTATTTCAAAGTGCAATTCAAGTGAGTAAAGTCAATACAAAAACAATCGCATTGATAGAACCATCGCTAGGCTAACTTCACACAAAGGAACGAACACGTGAAATGACAAGATATACCCAAGTTATGAATATGCTAGCTGAAATGAGGCAGGAATTTAAAGAGCTTCGATAAGATATCACGGATTTTAAAACCACAATCGATTATTGTGCAATCGAAATTGACGACTTCTCTAAACAAATTCTTGAAATGGAAAAAAATAAAAAATAAAATGGAAAAAAACGAAAACAAAAAATTTGAATTAAAGAGAATTCTCAAAGTAATGCAAAATAAATTAAATGAAATCGATCACGCCAACAAAGCATGTAACGTTGAAATAAGAGGAGTTTCCGGATAAAATCTATTGGAAATTATAAATAAATTAAGAGCAACCATCAAACTCGACCCCGCTTAACTAGAAATCAATAATTTCTATAGAATATGTCGGGACCTAATATTTGCTGATAGTGTGGCCCTACATGGACATGTACGACCAATAATAGTCAAATTTAAAAAAGAAAAAAAATAAAGATAACTTCCTTGCGGCGGTGAAAACTTTTAATATGCAACACACACTAAAGGAAGATAAACTAAACATAACACATTAAAAAAAGTTTGCATCTTACAAAAAAGTTCCCATTTTCATAAGCGAGCACCTCACAACAAACGAAAAAAATATATTGAGGTAAACAAAAACATTCGCAAAAGAACACAACTTCGCTTTTGCATGGTCGAGAAATGGGCGATTCTACCTCAGGAAGACATGTACATCCAAGGTTATAGTGATTTCACATGAGGAGCAATTATCGTCAGCGTTAGTAAAAAAAACCCATCAGATATACCTACAAAGCAACCGACCAACCCAAGAAAAATAACGGATTGACGTATTTACCTATAATACAAAAAACATTGATTAACACAATACTTTGTACAATGATTTACTGCTACTATATGAACAAAAGGAGTATGAGTACCAACATTGATGAATTCCAAATAAACATTCTTAACAACGACTATCAAATAATAAGTCTAACGGACCAAGGCTGAAAGAATCGATCTATGACCAGGACCTTTTTGATGACCGTTACGAAGTATACCGGAAGGATAGACTGCACAAAACAAAAAAAGACGGAGGAGGAGTCATGAATGCTGTTTCAAGAAAACTAGAAGCTAAGAGAATGGCGCATTGGGAAAGTCAAGCAGAAGACTTATGGATCCATCTCAATATAAACCTCAATTACAGGAATTTTAAACTAAATATTTGTACAATATACTTCCACCATCTGAAGAAGAATCCATTGTAAGCTCATTTTAAAGTAATCTTCGTAATATGTACCTAACAACACCAAAACAAAACATCTTAGTATTTGGCAATTTTAACAAGTCCAACATTTATAAGATTTCCGATGAAATCAAAAATTTATTAACTTTCACCACAAACACAAATACCATTACCTCAGATACCATTGAGACTATCATTCTGTAATCTCGAACAACAAAACGGAGTAGTTAATCACAAATCCAAAATACTTGATCTCATTTTATCGGATAAAGAGGACAAATCAGTAACTCATTTTTTATTTCCACTAAGCAAAGAAGATTCGTATCACCCTGCTCTAGAAATAAATTTTCAATTAAATTTTTCAACAAACTTAGAAACCTGTGACATCCCAAGACCAACCTTCTATACAGCTGACTATACCTCAATCAATAGTTTGCTTCTTGACCTAGATTGGGAATTTATTAATCAGGGCAATATAAATCAATCTCTTGATCAATTTTACAGCATAATCTATCAGATTATATCTTCTCATGTTCCCATGAAAAATAACAAAAAACACTTCCCAAAGTGGTACTCAAAAGATCTCATTCGTTTGATAAAGGAAAAAAAAAACAAATTTCACAAAAAGTATTTAAAAACTATGGTTATGAACTTGATCATTTATCATTCAATTTGATTAGAACTAGAACAAAAAAATCTGATGATAGTATACGAGTATTATCAGAAATATTTAGATTTAATCAAGCAAAATTTAAATACAAATCCCTAAGACTTTTGGAAATTTGCAAAAAGCAAATACAAATACACAACTGGCATATCAAAAGAGATGTATCTTGATACTAAAAAGACAACACGAGGTCTTTTGCATTTTTCATAAATTTTATTTGATTACCTACTGTTGTTAAGTATTCTAATTTAATAACCACTCATGTATATATGTTTTGGGCATCACGCCTGTTATATGTACGAAAATAAAATAAAATAAACACACTTCACGAAAAATGGAAAAACAAACCTACAATTTTTTTTTTAATAAAGAATGTAAATGTCCTAGAAGTAGACTAAACTACTACCATTTCTTATTTTTTTGTATTTTAACAAATTTTAATTTGAATTAACTTGGTCTACAAAATTTTGAAGACCCAAGAAAACGTTGGATGAAATTAACAAATTGTTAGGCAGAAATAACAAGAGCATATGTGAACGAGTAAACTCAAAATATTTATTTAAAAAAAAAACAGTCTGTTGAATAAGCATCCAACAACATTGCAAACTTTTTGCTGACAGTGTTAGGCAAGTATTACATAAATGTGATAAAATAGCCTTCAATATTGAATCGCCAAGACTTCCACAACACATCAAGCTATTTACTAAAGCAAAACTATGTGATATAGAAAACATTGTAAAAAACTTAAGGAATAGCTAATCTTCCGTTATAGATCAAAATAAAAATGTCTGACCCTTAAACATCTTTATGTTTTACGACCGATCTTAACCCGATTAATTAATATGATTTTAACGGCGGCAATAATACCTGAAAATCTCAGCATCATAAGAACCACATACAGAGTTGGTTAACATAGTGAAATTGAAAACTACAGATCAATTAGAATTCTACCAGCAATTGAAAAAAATCACGAAAAATACACTCGTATATTTGTAAAATTAATAAATTACCTTGAATTTTTTCCCATTATTGACACCTATTAAAATGGTTTCCAAAAAGAAGAATACAGATCTCTTTGATTCAAGAATTTTCGGATATAATTAATAACGATCTCAATAAAAAATAAAAATGTTATCGTATTATTTATTAACAGTTAGGCATTAGATACCATTTATTACAGTAACATACTCAAACTTCTTGAAGAAATTGGAATTTCAGAAAATCTGCACAAACATTATATAAATTATCTAGAAGAAAAAACCAAAAAACAAAAGTGGTCTGATGATCTTGGATTAGTAAAAAAACCAAGCTTATGCTCAGCAGACCTCGCCATGCCAACACCAAAACAACTCCTAAGATTGTTTCTCATAATTTTAAATGCATCCACAATTCTGTAATACATCCATTCCCATGTTTGAATATTGAACTTATTACAGAAAACGTTTGTTGTTTTTATTAAATCATTAAAATGGAATTCCACCATGAATTAACAGTTACAAAATTAGAAATAAGAATATGTTTTTTTGGGCTTAACTATTGTTTGTAATTTTAAATAGAATGTTCACATTCAAAAAGTTTGAACACGATTAAGAACTATAGCGAGAAGAATTCATTATTATTTTTTTAGTTCCACGACATACCAGTTCCAAGAGTAGTATATTTATCATTAGCAGAATCTCCTAAAAGATGTGGAATAACTACGTGAGGTGGCTAATATTGTGTGTCAGCATACATCATAATCTGAATACAAAAAAAGTAATGGTACATGCTCGCATTCACATTCACGAATGAATTTGAGTTCCAGAATAACGTTTTTTCAAATTTCACACATTACATTTTTAGCTATGATACTCCAAACTATACCGATGAAAAAAAAGAGTGACCTACTAAAATTGTGCAGAAACGGCCTAATACCCGAAGAACTGCTTTCCGGTATAAAATTTACTTTCAGTTACGGATGCTTCTGAGAGATCCTGAAGCAGACCAGGACGAGAATGAAGATCGTGAAGTGTTTTAAATAATGGTGTATGGTTTCTTCAAAAAAACATGCACAACACATTATCTCAAAAGTAAAACTCATTAAGTGATAGTTAGAGATTTATAGCTTAATCTACGGCAGTAAAACTAATGCTGAGGTATTTTTTTTGGTAGATTTTATGCAAATCAACATTTAAAAAAAGGTAAGGCTAGGAGATGTAAAACAACCTTAAAACTCGATTAACTCTCGAAGTATACAATATTACTCAATGAATTTTACAGTTGAACGACAATATTTAGATTCAATTTGTTGAGAAGTTTTTTTTTCTGTAAAAATGTATAATACACAAAATAGTAAGAATATTATGTATATCGCTTTTAAAAAAGCATAAGTGCAAGAAACAGTATGATTAAAGTAATTTTACAGAAATGAAGCGGTGAGAAAAAAAAATGTTAACAACAATTTATCCTGCTGAAGTTCCTCGAACCCGTTAAAAATATTGTGCGGATTCATTATATTTTTTTCAAGAATTTATTTGTTGAACATATTTTTTTCATCTGTACTAATTTACTTATAGTACATATAAAATGATACATTAATATTTGAACAGCTTTCAGATTTAAAAAAAATGGAGCGTAATAATAATATTTGGATAATTTGTACAGCGCCGTTTTTGTGAAAAATTACCTCAAGGGCGCTGTACAAATTTTAATTTCTACAGCGCAAATATTAATTCCAAGTTTATATAAATATACAGACTTACCTGGTAGGTCACTTCTGGCAGGACACAATCACTTAAAATTAAGCTATTTTTTACATATTAAAAAAAATTTTTTTTAGGGCATGAGAGCAAATTTACAATATAGTATATCAAAGGTATTTTTATTTTTTTTTAGTTAGGAACAAATTTTGATGAAAATTTTCTAATGAATTTAAAAAAAGAGACTCTGAAAAGTTTTCTTGGTTTGAACAGAGATACTATTAAGCTTGTTAAATCATGATTATGGATATGATTTTCTGAAAAAAAGAGTTTTTAGTTTAACTCTGAACTCTGTCGAGTCTTTTATTACTCTCAGATCATGTCGTAGTCCATCCCAGGCTTTAGGACCTGACACTCCTGCAGCGCGCTCTCCGAACTTAGTGTCTGGTGTGCTCTTTGGTTTCTTCAACCTTCCGATAGCCGATGACATTGCCGATCTAAGGGTTGACTGTCGCGAATTGGAATCTTCAGGAATACATAATTTCGATAAATAAGCCGGAGCCATTCCGTTAATTGATTTGAATACCATCCAGCAAAGCTTAAACTGGATTCTTTTGGGACATTTAAGCCAGTGAAGATTTTTGAGGTGCTCTGAGATATCGGAATATTTTGATACGCCGGTGATAAGTCTAGCGCAGTAATGGACCAGTTGTTCAACCCAAAATGCGTTACTGATTAATATTATTTTTCACAATCTGGGAATAATGTGTTGATCTATAATATGTTTCCGATTATATTTTCTTTTCCAACGAAAATAATTAGATAATAACTACATTTGTATCATGTTAAGTAGTAATTAATATTTTGTTAGCTGTTGAATATTGAAGTAGTGTATACGTCTTTAAAGATATGTTTATTGTGTACTTATCGACTGTCCCAAGACAAAAGTACAGAATTATCAATGACATAAATTAATCAAACTAGGCAGTTAGTGTACAGATGTAGCGGTTTGACAAAACATTATGATAAGTAGGCTTAAATTAGTCATTACAAATATACGGATTATACAATTTTGGACAGTAGCTTTAAAAAAATGTAACAGGTGTTAAAATAATATACAACAAAATATTTCTGAAATATGTATTTTTCACTTCATTATTTTTTAAATGAAAATGTTGAGATCCTTTTTAGGCATCTTAACGTAAATCGTGTGAAAGCTATTTGATACTCGATGCTCTGAAACTATACTATCTCTAAGCCAAAAAAAAAATAATTCAAATCATCTAAACATATTTTTGTAATATTAATTTCAAGTTTTAATATTATTTAACAATATTAGTTATATGCAATACAGTGATGCCTTCATTTGCATTTACGTAGTTGAAAAAATAAATAATGATAATCATCAATTATTGACCGATGTTCTCATTGTAAATACAAGTACACATTAAACACTTGAACAGCTGTAATTTGTCAGTAAGTTTCTGTTGCCGCCGGTGATACTTAGAATTTCTGATTTTTTGTTTAAAAAAATGTAAAAAAATGTCACCTGACAATTTATGAAGAGTTCAATGCATATCTATGCGTAACGTCATTGCGTTATCTACCGATTGTGTAATCTTTACATCATCAAAAATATTATTTTTTTCAATATCTTAACATTTTAATTAACTTCCCTAAAATATTGTTTTTTCGTTATTATTTTCTTTTTTTACTCTCCTTGCATAATTTTATTTAAATACATTTTTTTCTGCTTATTTTAAATAATTAACTGTATTGTTCCGAAAATTTGCTAAATTTTTGCACAACTTGTCACGGTGTGATTAGTTATTCACACTTATATTGCAGCTTACCCTCATCCACTTATGTACACCTTGTTTACATTTGGCTTTTTTTTTAAATTGTATTATTGTGTACTATAATAAACAATTAAATGGCAGGATTTTTAATACAATGAAAATACAGATTATCTCATTCATTAAATATATTCATATTATTTACACAAATGAAATTGAGAAATTGATATACGAGTACTATTACGCCGTACCATGCTGAAATGTGCGGCATAATGTAGTACAGTAATACATCAATATCTTAAGTTCAATTGTGTCTATCTGATGGGACCTGCCAGGTAAGTATGTTCCTGTATATTTTCTTATTTAAGCTAGGAATTAGTATGTAACGATAGAAAGTAAGATCTGTACAGCGCCCTTGAGGTGTTTTTTCACAAAAACGGCGCTATACAAATCGTCCAAATATTATTATTATTATTATTATTAATAGAAACTACAGATTTATATAAACGCCTAATATAAGGTATTTTTACTTAGGAGCCATATTTTCAGCATATACTCGTATCTGACTCTTGTAATACAATAACAATTCGCATTTTTTAATATTGCTCGGTAACATCATGAATATTTCAGGCACGTTATACTCGTGCTCAGTCAAAAGTTAATATTTTCAAAAACGTTTTAAAAATAAAACAATACTAATGTCTACTTCGTTTTACACTGCTTTTATTAGTACGAAAGAAACTTGAAAAAATATTATTTTTTTTGTCAAAATGATTCAAGCGTTATGTTTAATAGTTTTACATCGATAGTGTATAAATTCCACGAAATAAGTTACCTGAATAAAGGTATCAAAAGAGAATTGTATTATTTACGAATTTGTGTAGACCAAAAAAAGGCAAATAATAAAAATAAGATAATTTTCTGTATTGGCAATAACGTGAGGAGAGTTGGTTACGATGATAATTTCACTTCTTTATCATGTTTTGTTATGTACACAAGATTTAAAACATTGAGGTATCGTCGCATATACGATATTTGGTATGATTTAAGAAGACAAAGTCAATTTTTTTCTATAGTTAGTAGGTATTATTGTTTTGTATGATTGTCAAATACATATTTTTTACAATTTCATATTATCTTGGAGTTTTTTGAATTATATTTTTTTTCCTTGTTTGTATCATATTTTGCGCTTCGAGACCTCGTGCTTAGTCTTGTTGTTCTAATTTGCATTCTATGGGAAGGAGGAATTGAAAAGTGAGCATATTGAATAAACACTGACGCCACCGACATTTTTTGTGTTTAAATTTAAATTACCCGTAACTTCAAATTTCGATCGTGAATTTCTACAGACTTTTTAAAATTGTATTTGAATTGATTGCTGAAACCACATATTTCTCATAACTGATAGTTCACAGTATAACAAAGTAAGTTTTCTGTACATGTAAGGATTAAAAATTGTTAATTAAATAAAAAACACACGTTGTTTAAATCCACTTTATTTTTGTATAAGTCAACTAGTTTCGACTCTGCTGAGTCTTCATCGGGACTTAAAAATATACTATATACTTAAAAATATATATACTTAAAAACATATAAAATATATATAGATTAAAATGTATTGTCGTGCGCCGAGTTGTGATTGTGTGTGTTTCGGATATTGACGATAGTTACATTGAAAAATACGGCAGAACACTTAACACAAAAGACTATCCGATACAATCCTTAAAGAAATGACCTTCAGCAGTAATAAAAGATGAACCAAGCAACATGATATTGTAACTGGTATGGTGTGTGCAAATAATCGTGAATAATACTGACGATAGTTCCCAAGTTAGTTAATAAGTCACAATATTTAGACGCCAATATCAATTACACCCTCACAAACCAGAGAATTGTATGCACATCTTCACCTCACAAGATACCCGTTTTTGCTTATTTTTTATTTTGATATCACCTTTCTAAGCGTTGAGCGAATTAATCAAGTATAAATGAAAATTTTAGAGTTATTTACAAAAATAATACATTTTGATTTAAAATTTTCTGAATTCGATTTATTTTTACATAGGTATGGATATGTATTATCTGGATGATACTTCAAATTACAGTTTGTTTTGCAGTGCCAAATGTCTTGATAAAAAAGTTAAATTAAAATATATATATATAAATATTTATAAATATATATTTATATTTTTAGTTGTTACCAGCATACCTCACTTTTATGCTAATGTCAGTAATTATTTTATATCGTAAATGCACGGCTTTGTCATTTATCGAATTTTGGTTTACAAACATTCAGAAAATAAAAATAAGAAGTATATTTGTTTTTTATTTTATCTACTAAGACATTATTTAACACAATAAACATATGACCGTTTTGTGTCAATAGTAGTTAATACTTGTAATTGACTAACAAAACTAATATACTCGTATACGCTACTTTTATGGAAAAGTTAGACTAATAAATATGATGAATTTATCGGAACAGCTATATCGAGTCCAGAAATCAATAAGGTAGAGTTGCGTGACCTTATTGCCAAGCTAGTTTAATCATATCGCTAGCTTTTTCAGCGATCATGATCACCGGAGCATTTGTATTCCCACTCACTACGTTTGGCATGATACTAGCATCCACTACTCTCAGTTTTTGAATTCCGTGCACCTTCAGAGTTGGATCTACCACTGCAGTAGGGTCTGTAGAGGGACCCATCTTACATGTTCCCGCCGGGTGATACAGAGTGAAGGTATAGTGCCGTATCATACAGTCTATATAGTCATCTGAATACAGAGGGCGGCTTGGGCAGTTGGGATACGCAGTCTGTATGATTTGAGAATTATACTTTTGGAAAGCTGTCGTATTCGCGAGGGCAATAGCTATCTTGACACCCTCTCGCAATGTTTCCAAGTCCCTTACATCTTGGAAGTAGTTCGGATAAATCATTGGTTTGTCGAATGGATTCTTACTACGCAATTTGATTGAGCCTTTGCTCTTCGGCCTCAAAAGGATTGGGGTTACACTCCAAACATCTTGGTTATTATATGGCGCATATACAGCATTATAGAAGCTATCTGTCAATCCGTGAATTTTCTTTATTTGTCCGCCACCATCTGAACTCACTGCACCAGATTGAAATTGTAATTGAATGTCTGGAAAATCTCCCGAAGGGTCTGCAAATTTACTGTTGACAAATGCAACGCTTTCGGCAGCACCCTTAATCGTAAATGGTCCAGCTCCGTTTACGTATTGGTCGAAGTTGGATAAAGTCAGCAACCTGTTCTCGACGAGGGAAACGGTAGAGTTTATTGTGAAAGTCAATCCCCCGAGGCATACGTGATCTTGAAGATTTTCTCCAACCGGCAAGTTTTTGATCACTGGAATACTATTTTTAACAAGTTCTGCTTGAGGTCCTACTCCAGACAACATCAACAGTTGAGGAGAATTGATGGCACCTCCTGCGACAATGATTTCTTTTCGCGCTCTGATTCTGCGTGGTATTAAGTCTTTTATGAAATCTACTGAATTTGCATTCTTGGTAATTGGATCTATCACAATTTTGGTAACAAATGAACCCATTGATACATCAAGGTTAGTTCTTTGACGAACGGGTCTTAGGAATCCTTTGGCTGTGGAGCATCGCTTGCCATCCCTCATCGTACCTTGATACACAGCAAAACCAGTTTGATTTGCTCCATTCACGTCAACGACGGGATAACCCTTTTCGACTCCCGCATCAACAAAAGCTTGAGCAAGAACGGTCTGGTAAGGTGGATCAGAAACAGTCAGGTAGCCACCGGAGCTGTGGTACTGAGTGTTGGCGAGGGAGGGGCTCCTGTTATCCTCAGATTTTTTGAAATAAGTTAGCGCGCTGGTGGCGCCCCAGCCCGGGTTGCCTGCCGCCTGCCAGAGGTCGTAGTCCTTCCAATTCCCTCGAATGTAAAGCATGTAATTGAGAACAGATGACCCTCCTAAGGTTTTACCCCTTGGCCACTGACACTGTCCGTCTACCATAGCTGTAAAATGAAAGGATATTAGTAATCAATAAACGACATGTCTTTGTGCATCAACGCGGTTCAAGTGAGTAATTACAATATCGGCATGCGTAATAGTTTTACCTAAGCAAGTATTTCCTTGAGGTTCAGTTTTGTATTGCCAATCTATACTTGTCTTCTGAAGGTAACCAGCCATTATTGGTATATCGCTGATAAAGGTTTCATCAAGTCCGGCTTCTAGCAGTAATACTTTCCACCCAGGCACTTCAGATAAACGATTGGCTATAACAGCTCCTGTAAAATTTCCAATGGTTTACTAAAATTCTAAAAAAAATATATATTTGAACGGTATAAGAATCATAATCACTCTTTGACAATGCCATAACAAAAACACAAAAAATACACTGACACGAGTGAATTATGTTTAATCAAAAATTGATTCGGACGTTCAGTGAAAAAGATTATGCCTTAAAAACATAATAAATCAACAAATGCCGAATATACATATTTATAAGGTTTATTAGGTAAAAAATTGTACGAAAAATAAATGAATCGAAATAAGAAAACGATTATTTATTTTTGTAAACTCATCAAAACGAGCTGTCAACATTTGAAGGGGGGTTTTTACTTCACAATACCCTGAACAATAAGCTCCGTTCTAGGTTTTGCATGGGAATGTAAAATTTTTTTTGGATATAAAAGAGATTTCGTTTTTAGTTATCGAAAAATTGAAACCTATCTTTGAAAATTTCCCGTTCTATATACAAGTATAAAGGTATATACTTGTTGTTCATTACTAACTTACTTACTTACTTAAGTACTGTAGTTTCTTTAGAAGAAAGACAAACATTCCCGGGTTACGGAGAACGAGACAATATTTGAATTCCTCCTTCTTCCACCATAATAAGCGGAAAATGTTGCTTGTGCAATGATAGATGACTTAGCTAGCAAAGGACTTGAACCCACGACGCCCGGGTGGTATACGATGCGTTTGTCTAGTCAGCTTCTAATCTGCCAAATTATTGTAAAATATGAATTTGAAAGCAATCTAACAACCTACCAAAATTTGATACCGAAACGATGATAACGTATTTGAAAAATCTTCACTATTGATTATAGAAGTGCTTCTCATTCAGCACATCATCTTAATATTTGCACTTAGTTATAGTTTACTATGAACATTATTAAATAAAATAATGTACGGAAAAGTTCATTTCTCGCGTGAGACTTGATCATAACCTTATCAACCTAAAACAGACCGCCCAGAATCGCGGATAAATTATTTATCTGATGAGGTTGTATTTTAACACTATGGTACAATGCAATCAAAATAATGACAAGAAGTTGGCATTAAACATGTGTTCTTGAATTAAAAGCGGTTACATTTAAGAAAAAAAACGAGCGTCAAATTTTCCGTATAAAATTCTATACTGACAGTTCAAATGAAATAAACTTGAGGTCTTAAAACGTCACACTCCGGCCTGCCAAATTTATCTGTGCAAACGTTTTTTTTAACTAAGTTTTTTATCTTTTTTATAGACTAGTGTTCCTTATTTAACAATTAGGTTTAAACATAAAGCGACGAACGATAACTATACTTAGTGCATTTATAAAGATGTCCCGATTGATAAAATACATATAATGATAAAATTTTAGATCCACTTAAAATAATTCAAAGATTGATAATTAAGCTGAACTTAAAAAAAACATGAAAATTTCTACTGAAACTATTTTTACAATATTACATGTACCTTCAATAGACAAATTGTATAAAAAAATATGCATCTATTAAAAAAAAATTGTTTTAAAAAAAAAAAACTAACAACTTAATTTCCACAAAATATCAAAATAACAAAAAAAATGAATACCAAGCATTCTCAAAACACCTACTTAATAAGAATAACTTACTTTAACAAACTTTCTTTAAATCTAAGAATAATAGAAAAAAAATACAAATATTACTATAATCGATTTTACCAACTAATTCGTATTGTTCTCTGCTGCATTATAAAAACTAAATATTATTTTTTAATATTTGAAGGGTTTAGAAGCAAAGGAAGCAATCTGCAAAAACGGTTCTGTAGCATTATAAACTTTTGAATGATTATTTTGAAGAAACAGAGAATTTTGTGCATCAAAATGTTTGTGTACAGTAAACTAGGAACAATTTGAAACAATAATCACTAAATATATCAACATATTCATCAAAGAAAAATGTATAAAACGCTTTATCAACTTTTAAAGAAATAATTTAGAATGAAAAAGATTGCTGCCTTTGCTTCTATACCCCTCATTTATTGTTTTACAATTGGAGCGAAATCCCTCACTAAACACAATAACCTTGTTTGTATGGTGTGGAACATCTACGAGTATATGAGTAACAATTATTGTATATTCTATTGTAAAAAAGAACTTCTATGAACTAAAAAATAATTTTTCTAACTAGCTTCCATGTTTTTTCAAACGCGTTAAAAAAAATGTATATATGGAAAGTATGTAAGTTTTTTACGTGTATCAAAAAGATATTTCCTTACCTGCAGAACCACCTCCTATTATAATAAAATCGTATTCCGGTAGCAGCTCGAAAGATGACGTGTCTGAAACTCTGCCGTCTGGTTCCAGGAGGCTGTACTGTATCACCCCCGTGGAAGCGATTATAACCCCTAATAGCCAGGACAATGCAACGCCTGGAGTTAGTGTCAACCCGAGGGTGCTGATCGCCCCTGTGATGGTACTCATGCTTGAGTTAATGAGTAGCCGAAACTACTATTTGCTCATACCCTGCAATTGCTGGTGTTGACTTACACGTACGACCTGTAGGAAATAATAATAAAAAGGGTTTTTGTGTTGACAATAAATAACCTACCTTGTTACATTGAATACATACAAATGACAACTACAACAGTTTAAAAAATTAAAGCATGATGCTGCATTTTTAAGAATGCTGTTAAAACACAATAAAATAAAATATAATAAAGATTTCATCAAATCCAAGTTGCGTATAGTCACCAATACTATGATCCGATACAAGGCTCTAAAATATATTATATTAACACGTCGCCCAGGACTACTAAAAATAATGTCGAGTACATCAAAGCTTAGACGAGAGGGTTCAGTTTCTTGATCTTCGGTGAAATGGGACCAACTGAGAGGTGAACGCCACGATCTTGGTACTTCAGAAAAAAGTTTAATTGTTCCTCTTTTCATTTTATTTAAAACATTTGAGAATAATTAAAAGAAGATGTAAGTAAAATATTTTTAGGCATGTTAGTGTCAAGAAAGCCACCCCAGTAATTATACCTCTTCAAGCTGTCATTTTCAAATTTCACCCCTGGAATTAATATTATGTTTACGGTGTTCATAGGTCAAATCTTTCCCGAGAGATATGTACGTACTCGTAACTCCAAAAATTCTCTCTGAAACCAGACGCGTGTTTGCTTATTTTACAGGGTTCTATGCGACTAAAAGAATACCGGGAGCGGGGTATTGGAATATTGAATATCGACTCATGATGGATTGAAGATTCGTTTGGGTCTTTTTTGACCCATGTATACCAGTTAAGAATTAATATTTCTATACACACGGGAAATTTATAAGAATTCATTTTTCGGTTTTCTCTGTTTATTTAGAATTTTTATTATTAGAAAATTTCCGGAGTTCATTAGGCATTAGACCGGAAAATTTCCGGTCTAATGCCTATATTCCCTATCACGAACTTGTTATCCTTTTAATTTCGAATATAAGTAAACATACATATTTAAAGGAAGAAGTGACAACTTCTAAGTGAATTTCAATACCTTAGTCGGTGTCCGTGTTGGATGATGAACAAGCTGTTCCGAAATGTGAACGTTAACATTGTCACTTGACATTATGTATTTATAGAGAGTGATGTGTGAGATCGTCAACCTAAAAATGTTGATGTTGAAATATTTCCCTAACCGATAAGTTAGTTAAAAAAATTATTTGCTTTTTATGTCATTGTTATATCATACACAAAGGTTTTTACATTATCTTGAAATATGTAAATAAAAATTAACTCCAAATATTTTTGAATATTAAATGCCAATTACTTTTAAAAAAAAAATTGTACCAAATAAAAAAGGGCACAAAATTTCTAAGATTCCCGAAATAAAATATATTATAATATTTGTTAGTATTTTAATCAGTAGGTATAAAAAATGTACATGCGAACCTGCTCGAATGTGCATTTATACATAGGTATATACTTATAATGATGCAAATGTCCAAGAGCAACATAAAAATGTGGATAAACAACCACGAAGACGAGGAAATTATAAAGTCTATGAAGTAATCATAGAACCAGTGACATCAACGTAGCAGCCTATAGTCCCCCTCGGAACAGGAATCCCTAGTGAGGAGGATTGTGAATAAAATATTATTGTTTTTCAAAATATTATTTTATGTTATATATTACACAGTTATGTAAAAAGCACATAAGGGCGTATATAATTCAACAAATATCTGTTTTTCCACAGATTCGTTTTTCAAAATGTTAAATTGTAATTAATAAAAAAATAATATATATATTTATAGGTGGTTCACTAGGAAATTATTTGTTAAGAAATCTTTTTTATTTTTACGTGAATACCGCACAAGAGTCTCAACTGCTTCCAACCGACTAGAGCCAGTGAGACTTTGGCATCCCCAATAGGTGTATGTTGTGAGGCTGAAGGTAGTGAAGAGGGAAAGGAAATGAAGAAGGGGAAGGTTGGGAAATACCTGGCTATTCAGATCTGGTCACCAAACACGGCGGCTAAAGCCATTTCAAGCAACGTTTTAATTGAGAATGGTGGTCTTTCACCAGGGCGACACTTAGAGTATCTACCACTCTGTAACGTGCCGAAAATATACCATATTTTATTTTTATATCAATTGACACATATTGATTAAATAAAATGTATTTGCACACGCCGGGTTCGAACTCGCGACCTCTGGATTCTTAGTTGAGCGTCTTACCACTCGACCACGTAGGCCGTCATTGTTCTGAACTTTTTATAGCACCGTGATCGGTTTAGGATAAGTTAGTTTGCAGTGTATAGACTTTTTAAAATAATTGTTTTTTAATTTATTTTTAATGTTAAATATCAGTTCTTGACCTCGGTTTGTTTGACGCATCAACTTTGATGGGCCTGAGCGTGCGTCGCCTCTGAGTAATAGTGTACCTCACGCAGATATCAGTCAAGTATTACGGTGCCAACATGTTCAGTGCCTCCTACTCTAATACACCATTGAAACAAAATTACACTGAACTATTTCTGTGACTCGAAGTCAGTACAGCTTCTTATTACGAGATGCTAATTGGTCAAGAGATGAATTTCTTGGTTTTTCCCGTGTCTCTATGTTTCTACTGTAATTCCTGGTGTCGGTTTTTTGAAGTGTTTTTTTTATGGTACACTCTTGGAAATTTTTGGTGTAATTTTCAGCTGCTATGCTAGCCAACCTCTGATAGGTGTGAGCAACAGAATTGGTTTTGTTTTTTTTCGTTTTACTACACAGTTTGTTCTAATCAGTACATTTCCAATAATCAGAACCTTTACATTTATCGGTACCTTTTAATGACCGAGTGTATGAATTCTTCCCGCAAATATGTTAGTGGTGGATAGAAAAGCTTTGAAAAATTCTTAAAATTTACTGCAAAGAATTATTTGCACTGCTGTAATTTAATATCACTGCCAAAGATTCTTATTTGCGGATTATTTTTATTTTAATTTATTACCGTCCCGTCCAACTGTAAATTTAATTATTCATAATGAAAATAATTTTGAAAAGTAATACCGTACTCATATTTTTTTCAATTTACAGGATTGTATAGTCTGGAATATCAAGTACCCGTATGATGTGTACACTGCATAATATTTAAACAGCTTTCAATTGCATTCATTGAACAAAATTATAAACTGAATAAAGGTGACAATGAAAACAATCTATTTACATTTGATTCATTGAATTATTCTCTACAATTTTATTCAAACGTGTTTTTCGCCAATAACACCACATTTTAAATGAAATATGTATTTTTTAAATTATAATTATGTTCCAAAAATATACATATAGTTGAATTATACCAAATGAAACAGACAATTTCTTGAAATGGAACGTAATAAGTGAATGCTACTCTCCCGAGAAAAAGTAGTGTGGTTGTAATATAATTTATTTTTTCAATAATATATGGAACGACAAAGAAGACTTGCACTTAGATATTCTTTGTAAGCATGATTTTACTGACTCTATCATATTCGTTAAGGATTATCAATTGATACTTTACGTGGAGTTTAAGTTTTAAGGAGAAATATGAAACATTATAATACTAACACATAAACTAAATAAAATACATACAAAATTAATACAATAAATAAAAATAAGTAAATAAATACATTTAATAGAATAAAATAATAGTAATGATTTCAATTTAACTGCCTCTTGGACAGGGTGTCACATCTTGCGGAGGATTATCATAAGCTTTTTTATTTATATTTAAAGTTTTCATTGTCGCTGTATTTAGCAGGAGAGTTTATAGTGGAGTTTTTTTATGACCGGCTAGGCCGGCATAAAATTGTTCAGAAAGTGTAACAATTAATTCCTTTATCAGAGGAATGTTTAAGTCATTGTGTAAAGTGAAAACCCTGATCCATTTGGGCGCAATAAAACGCGAGTCGAATAGCTTTGTTTTACAGGCTTTGTAGTTTCTTAATGTGTGTGTGACCTGTGTGTCCCTAAATGGGTGCAGCGTATGTTAAGCCCGACCTTATGGTCGTCTTGAATATGAATAGTTTATTGTCTGCTGATAATCGACTATTTCTACTTAGCATGGGGTAGAGTGCAGCTATTGTTTCGTTGGCTGATTTAATTTTTGAGTTTATGTGTTCTCTCCACGTGAGTTTAGAGTCTAAGATTACTCCGAGGTATTTTATAGATTTTTCCCATGGAACTTTTTGGACAAAGAAGAGCTATTACATTAATATACGGGGCAAAATGCTCTCAACGCGGTTCTACTACTGTAGCGACGATGTCAGGAATGCTTTTTAAGACATACTGCACTGATCTATATACATCTGAGCTGTACACAATACTTAATAGCGCAATGAGACACGTTGAGGGTTTGCTACAACAATGTTTATAAGCAACTTCTGCAACTTCCAAGGTTCTGCAGTGCCTCTAAAATGTTCATGACAAGGGAGGGTGCACCCATTCCCCACCTTACTTCGTCACCGACTAGCCAGCTTCTGGGGCAGGACACAGAACTCAACCAACGCCATTGTCGCTGCTGCATCTGAGTAACTCAGCTCTCCTCTCAATGAGCGATAGATGCAGATGATGCAGAGACGACCTCGAAGTACACTCCATTTAAATTATTTGTCTTCTTATTGTTGTTAGGTTTATTTGATATATTTTTTATTTATATTTATTGTAATTATTTTAATTTTATTGTTTTTAATTATTATATTTATCTTTTTTTACATTTTCGCTCATATAAAATGGCAGATTGGGTATTGCACAGACCACCCAGTCCTGCTAGTATAGTAAATATAACTTATATAGAAGATTAAATATCAATTTTTTTCGTGTTAATTTTCATCTTTATTTTATTGTTATTATTCGAAGATAGTTTTGATAATTTTGGTTTTTTTGTTTGTTCGTGTTTTTGCGCCAAATAAGAGAACTGGCTCTTTAGCTTGACGTATATATGGGTATAACGTAAGTTTTGTTAGTTTTTTGAGGATTTAACATTTGAAAGTGTAAATAATTGCCTACGTCATATAGTTTTCACATTCATAAAAATATTTTTTATTATCATAATAAAAG
Organism: Drusus annulatus; assembly: GCA_022651775.1. NCBI lineage: Eukaryota > Metazoa > Arthropoda > Insecta > Trichoptera > Limnephilidae > Drusus > Drusus annulatus. The sequence goes on from JAGWCC010000057.1 coordinate 1,224,413, forward strand.
AAGAACAGAACTTTTCGATAAGCATTGCGTTCAATAGAGTCGAGTACCCCATTATGATTATCGACCTTTGCCCATCAAACTGTTAGTCAAGCGATCCATCTATCGGGCTATTCACCACCTGATTTACTTAAAATCAGTGAAAACAGAAAAAAAGTACACGCGATTTTGTTGACTGTTTCACTCTTCCAAAGTATTGCGATTTGTCTCGTAGCCTTGGGTGGTTTTAATAGTATACCTGCCTTAGAACATCATTTAATATTAATCTATACGTATACATAGTTTGGTGGAATTTACGAGTACTTTTGTGATTGTGTGCATCTTGATGTTATATTAACCCTGGACCTAGATTGTGTGATATATCTAAAATACAACGAGAAACATGGATTGTATGCGAATATTTTCATTTCATTACCAAAGAACGTATTGGATTGCTAATTGTTATTGTGTTGAGTTATTTTCTTACCTGAATGTTTTTGATCCAAATTTGAAATTTCTTACCTACCTAAATCCATCACATTATAGCCAAATAAAAAAATAAAATAAAAAGAAGAAGAAGAATTGACAAACAGTGACAGTTGAATTCACTAGCAATTTTCGGTCGGAGCATTAAAGAAGACGTTTTGTTCGTCGATTCGTTGGCTTTTGGTTTTGGGAACTTGTACCTGTTCGTGCTTCAAATCATTTGCCTGGAACTTGAGTTATACTGGCGAGTAAATAGTTTCCCATATTCATATATATTTTAAATTATTCCACATTTAAATTCACACAACTTAGTCAATCAATATCGTAATAATTATATATTTTTAGTTTAACAGAGCATTTTTAAATTCCTCTGAAGCCGGAAAATAAGTTCGATATTTTCATTGCAGTTTTGGATTTAACAATGCGTCTGTACATTACCTTTCTAAACATAATATTTTGGCCATCATCTCTTTCCATCATCCTTTTTCCATCAAAATTCCATTAAATATGTTTTTTTTTTTTTTCGCGATTATATCGCGAATATATATATTTAAAGTTCTTCTCGTTATAACCTGTAACATATCTTTCAAATTAACAACTACGAAAGTACTTCTTATAAATCGTTTTATTAAATGAAATAAAAATACATAATATTAAAAAAAAAAAACTTTAAAATAAACTCTACAAACTACACGCTAAAACAATAAACTATCCATCTGTTTAGGTCTGTGACTCGGTTTTGGAAGGAAATTGAAACTTCAATTTACACGCGCGAAGTGTACATTGATCGAGTTAATTTATCGCATTGATTAAAACGACTGATAAAACATAATAAAACTACTACATTGACGAGGTTATTTTCAGCAGTTTTTCCATTGAAATGGTTTTCTTTCATGTTTAATCAGTACTTCTCACATCCTGTTGGATACATAGCCAAGGATAGTAATTTCCGCATTTACACTATCGAAACGATGGGTACTCGATTAATTTGGTTAAATGATATATGTATTTAGTTCACTCATTATGTTTACGATAATTTAAGTAATTTAAAGTAATTTTATTTTTTAAATACCCATGATTGTTAATCTCTGCAAAATTAAGTCTGTTTGGAGAGATTGTAAATTGTCAACAATTTTAAAGCTTCAGAAATTAAATAAATTTATTGCTCACATAATTAAATATGCTTCAACCTTGTAATACTTAACTAATTATTCAAACATTATTTCAAAAGCGCCGTCAAAAAAGTTCCATAAACATAAAAACTCTATTTTCAAAAATAACAAAATATATTATTTTCTGAAATGATGTCTGTACAGTTTAAATAGACGGGAATAGGCTAATTTTAACAGTGATCACAGGATGTCAACATGTTCAGATTTGTGGAATAAAATTAATGCATTATTAGAAAGAGAAGATTTCTCCAAATTTGCAAAGTAAAATTATCTATAAAAAATAAAACAATGTTGAATGTAACATAGATTTCTCGGAAAATAACAATTTTCAACTCTTATTTGTTTGTGAAGATGATTCTTTGAAAAATTTTTTTTCCGACTTGCATCTTGTGGGAATATTTTAAGCTTTAGGGATAGAAAACCGATATGAAACAGACACTCCGAATTTAGAATCTGGACTGCGCTTTAATTTCTTCAACCTTCCGAAGTTTAAATTCAAATAGGGAGTTTTTTGTACCAATAATGACTAGAAAATAAATGTTTGAGTATGTTTTTAAGTCCATTATTTGACATTATAGCGATGGTACGAGAGGCCACATAAGGTGCCATCTGACTCCTTTCCGTCCGAGCCGATGCACAGTGTGATATTTTGCCAATCTAGTGGAACTTTATTATTGTATCAAAAGTACACCATTTATGTCTGCTTTTTGGGTTAGAAATAATTCAGTACATATTAGAATGTATATTTTCACTTTAAAAATACGTAATGGTAAAAAATAGAAAAACCATTATTTTAGTATTATTTATTGAGTCAATATTTTATGGTATGCAAACTGATATGGACATGTTCATTATCAAATGTTTATTGTATTTATTTTTAAAGATGCCTCAAAATTGTATTTATTAACACCTACACTCATTCTTCCTTCATTGTACACAATTTCAGGCATCTCATCGAACATATTTAGCCCTCTTTAAAATGGCCAGTTCTGTACTTCAAATATTATAGTCACATAATTATGTACACTTATTTCAAAGACAATTATAATAGGAACTATAAAATATTTGAACATACATGATTTTTTAAAATAAAAGCACCTAAAAATACCTTGATATCCAGCAGATTGTAATACAACCACACAAATAATTATGCTAGAGGGCAAAAAATTACCACACTTAACGAAAGGGCTCAAGCGAATGATTCTGGTCAACACATGTAGCGCAAGTTCAAGACCCTTTTGTTTACAGTTACAGCCAACTCCTTAAAAATATATGAATTGGATCATGCGTTATACTGTCAGTTGATTTTAAACATGTACGTCAAGTGTTTTCGATTGAGTTTCAATAGATTCCCAAAAGAATGCACTGTGCGATGGGTAAGCGTGCTCCGAAATCTGAATATGGAGCGTAACTAACCGGATTGATATTCAATGTCCAATTTCGGTCGTTCCCCAAGACCGGGCAAATCGATCAAAGAACTCAAATTGTCCGGAAAATTATGTAGGTTCCTAGATTCTGCTGTACAAATTCTTTGGACGAGAGACGATGGTGTATTTATTATGCTTATATTATTACAAAAAACTATGTACAGTATGGCCTTGGAATGGGGTATCCCAGGGAGGACCCTTTTTTTGATAACCGTAAAAAAATTAATCAATAATTATTAAAATTGATCTTTTGTTCATCAGCAATCTTTGATTAGATTCTCTCAAACTATATAACGCCCTAATAACTCTATATGTATAGTAAAAATGGTTGAGATTTGGTTAAACATGTTGACAGTTAGAGTACTATGAAGTCGTTGATATAATACTATTAATAAATTATTTATTTTGTGAGTACGTACGAATGTACGAAGGTAAACTGTTCAAAATTGGAACCGATGGATGTGTTCAAAAAATTATCAATATAAAAAATAACCTCTAGACAAGCGAAAAATTAACTATTTTATTACTTTACTACTATTTTTTACTATAAACTATACTTTGATTGATTTTTTAAATATTAGTAATGCGATGTAGGTGCGAATAAAAATGGAATGAATCACACATAGTTAAAAGGTATGCGAATATCTAAATAAATTTACTCTATGGGATTGATGTTTGCCTGTAAATGATATGAGTATGGACTATCATAAGAGCGTTGTGACAAAAATGGCTACCATACGGAGACCAATCGAAAGTGCTAGGTATCTCCGTGCGAGATATAAAAAACTAATGAGTGCAGTCAGACGATTAATGCTGGGCATGTAACAGACGACAGATCACCATCATCAGATTGTGTCCATTGTTAGAAAGGAGAGATGTCCCTCACATATGACATGGGCTGACGTCCAATAGAGAACTGCTAACTCGGGGCTGGGTAAGAGCCGCTAAGAGTAATCATAACTATTGACGTTTAAGGGAGACATATTTCCAAAGCTGGATGCCGGGAAGCTTTGGAAAAAATAAGGTTTTGATGTACCTAGCTATTCAGATCCGGTCATCACACAAGCTATCACCATTTAAAGTGTTTTTCAATTCTGATTTGTAGTAGTTCCAATGTGTTTCATATTTATTCGTTATCATATGTGCTGAAATTAACAACGAAAAAAGTCGCTTAAAATACAACTATGTTCAAACAAAATGATCACAAAGTTGACTACTTCGTGCTAAAGTTTTAGTGTTGTAAATAACTTTAGACAACGTTAATTCATGTAGACAAATAGAATATAAAAAGGTTGATGTAACTTTTAACAAAGCGTTATATTTAAAAAGTTTCGTCTGGCTTAAACATATTTGAGTTTCGAAATTTATAATTGAATTTCTCAATCAACTGAACTTTAAGGGCTTAACTAAATTGCTTAATTTGGCAGTAAAAAGGGTTGATCTTTGAGTAATAAATGAACGGCTTTGCTTGAAAAAATAAAAGAAAAGATGGATGAGGATAAAAGATGTAGACTTATTTAACTTCCTTGTTACTATTAGGCCTGTGTTTGCTTAAGTTTTATTTCTAGTCTAATTTTGTTATGTCAAAACCTTACCAAAACATTGGTTATATTAGCTCAGCTGGAGTACTGAAAACCGTTATTAAGTAAATGAAATGATAATCAATTGGCTGTCACAAATCCCATTTTTTTAGGGATATTTTTTTCATTGCTGAATTATTAGTCACTGTACTCATAAGTGACCATCTAAGCGTAAAAATAGCAAATAAAAATGTCAAAAGTATCACAGCGCCCTTGAGGTGATTTTTCACAAAAACGGCGCTATACAAATTATCCAAATATTATTATTATTAGCATGTGAATAAGAAAATAAATATGGTTTAGAACTTCAGGAGAGGTAGATACTATCGGTTTAGTGAAAGACCACCACTCAGAATCGAAATATTTCTTGAAATGACAATATTCGTCTTTACTGACTAGATGTGAATGCTCAGATACTTCCCAACCTTCCTCTTTTCATCTACTTACCTTTACCACCACTTTCAGTCTCACAACACATCACATTTGGGGATGCTATAGTCCCACTGGCTTTGAACCGTTCTTTAGCATTTGTTTGCACTTCCTAAAATATGTATCCATCATGTATTAAATAATAAATTGTAAATAAACAATCTGCAATAAAAACATGTTCTTGATGGCCACCCACTAATATAGAATTGATATAAATACATCGTCTATCGGAGGCTTCACCGTAGTTTGGCAATGCTTTCAGTGGGTGAAGGTAGCTGTCTCGTAAACATATAATTATGCGTGGTAGAATTTTATAGAATTTTAAAATCGTGTTTTAGATCCCTTTGAAAAGGACCATGTTAAAGTAAGACTATATATATAGTTGTATTAGCAGAATTAGTATGCGCCAGAAAACATGTCGATTTTTATTGAAAATGTTGCATCCCAGAACACCATATTTTGCTGCAAAAAAAAAAAAAATAAACGAAATACATACACCATCATTATTGTCCTTTGCCTTCTCTTCGCCAAAAATACTCTTTCTGCATTAAAGATATATTATGATGCACATTTTATGATCGTAATGGAAGTCATTCATCGCCAAAGCATTCACATTCATGGTTATATTCACGACCGCTATCCCCCATGCACGATCCTCATAAATGTTAATTGTGTGGCGGGAAAATCTGTTTTTTTTTATGAAAAAATTGTTGCCTGAAAGTTTTTCCATTGTGAAATTTTCATTTACGGAGTTTTTAGGTAAATGCAACTATTTTCAGCTCAAAATTTCCATCACGCGAATATAAGATTCAGTATTCTTTTTTAAATGCTCAGCAAAAATAATGATTGTTCAAATTGGTGGTTTCAAACTCATAAAAAAAACATAAAAAAATTATTTTTTCCGGTGCCTTCGAGGAAAAATATGTGTGTACATAACAGTTAATGTTCGGCAGTGTTTTTATCGACTTCTTCTCTAGTGATTTTGTAACGAATCCTTACATTATTATATTATCAAAGCGCCAGACGATAATTCTAACTGCCAAACAAAAAGTTGCTTTGGTCAGGGGTGGCTTTTCCCCTATTTTTATGACAAATTCAAACGACGTAGGAAGACCCCAGCATTTTAAACGACAATGGCGCACACGCAAAATGAGACAATTCGCAAAGGAAATTACGTCTAATGATGGACATTTGAAGAAGAAATTACCCCAACAGAGATTACTTCTATTTTCTGCAACGTGCAAGGAAATTATGTTATTACTTTCATTGTGAGTGTATTTTCAGCTGCATGAAATTTATCTGCACCATTATTTTACTGTCAAGATTTTGAATTGTTAATTATTTTTTAAACAAGCCTACGTACATTGATACAATTATTTTTTTCTGTGCGAATGGAAAAGGTAGGTGGAGTAAAATTTTTTAATTTTCAACTTAAACGAAGCGCAGAAAGTCGGTAATATGTTATAATTAGAAATACGGTAGATATGTTCCAAGGAATACAAAGGTAAATTAAAAATTTGAAAAATATGAACTCTTATGAAGCAAAGAATAATCATGATTCGATGGAGTATTTATAAAACACGATAAGCAACACGAGGTTTCCTGAAGGTATTCATTTCGTTTTTTTTTCAATTGATTAAAACTGTCCGGAGCCAATAGTACTATGGCATCCCCAATTTAAAATACGTTCTGAAGATGAAAAAAAATGGGAAATAAAACTAATTTTGATTTAAAACAGCAATTTACTTGGGCTATCGGGCCTATTGGGCTATTGGGCTATCCAGGTGGAATATTACGTGGTAGAAGGAATAATAACGATAGAGTGTTTTTATTTTATTTTTTATGGTGAATACCGCACGAGAGTCTTGACTGCTCTTTAACCGTCTGAAGCCAGTGAGACTATGGCATCCCCAATCGGGGTATGTTGTGACGCTGATCGTAGTGGGGAGGAGAAGGAGATGGGGAAGAGAAAGAGGAAGGTTGGGAAGTACCTGGCTATCCGGATCTGGTCACCAAACACGGCTAAAGCCATTTCAAGCAACGTTTCGATTCTGAATGGTGGTCTTTCACCGGGGCGATACGTATCTACCACTCTGGAACGTGCCGCAAATAAACTTTTTTATATGAATTAAATGTGTTATGACACAAGTTATTGCCACACGCCGGGCTTGTACTTACGACCTTTGGATTCATATTTGAGCTTCTTACCACTCGACCATGGAGGCCGTCATGAAAGACAATTATTTCTATTTTATTTACTCGTCAAAAAATGTTTAAACCGTTTCACACAAAGCAGTTAAGTTATCCGTTTTCTTATTTAATAAACAAAAACGGTCAAAAAAAGTCGAAGTAAAAATATACAAATGATACAGATATCCAATTGGCCGCTCCGACTGAGCAAGGGGCTGCAAAGGCTGTATGAAAAGAGACTGAACCTTTAATGAACTAAGACCGTAGAATTAAGGCTGCACAGAGACGTCTGAAGGCACCTTGCTGAAGCGAGTCATGAAAATACATCGTTCTTTCTTTTTACAATGTTATTATTGAACTAAAATATATCTGCAACAGCGTATGGATTATTTCAGTTGCAGGTGTAGTAAGTTCGGGTTCGCTGAACACGTAGATACGTGGTTTAAACAAGTCTCAGACATTCCACTCTGAATGTTTTATCATGTTAGAGTATAAAACTCAAGCAATGGCAACAGAATGGTACTGCTTTAAAGCTGGAGTGGTTTATATGTCAAGCGATTGACTTATTTATTGAACCCTAACTCCAACAACTGGGTTTTGTTTTAAAAATAATTCAGGTATTGAAAAAACATCATTGTAATATTAAAACACCGAGTATAAAATAAAAAAAAAATTACAAATTATTGACGTTACATACGTAACGTATAGATACAATACGTAAATTATATGATCATATCTCATTAAAAATACAAAAAATATAATGGTTTGTTATTAAGAAATGTGAATCTACTTGAATTTACATATTTATTTGAATATGTATTTAACCGGTTAGTAGCTGAGTAGAAAAATGCGATGGATTATCACCAGGGCGTTGTGGGTTCAATTCCTCTGCTAGCTAAATCATTCATCATTGAACAAGCAAAATATTCCGCTTATTATGATGACAGTTGGAGTTTCTCAAATATTGTCAGGTTATTTGTGACCCGGAAACGTTTATATTTGTTAAAAAAATGTAGGTTCAGTAATTCAGTTATTTATTATTTTAAAAACATTACAAAATTTTCATTTTAAGGCGTTTTTAAATAGAGCGAGTAAGTGTATTAATACACAATATTCATAAATATAAAACAATTAATTCTAAAACAATATGAATTGCAATGAATGGAAAGTAAAGACAGTAAAAAATAAAACAATTAAAAATAAGACAATTTAAACATAATTTTCCATCCAAATGATGTGTGAAAAAAAAAAAAAAACAAAGGAATAATTATAAAAATAGCAGGAATGCTTGTCGTTTGAACGAAGCTTCATTTTATGCAAAATATATCGACATCCGAAGCGATTCGATTCAACAACATGATTGCCCTCCCCACCGGCATGACCATTGGCAAGTTGGTCCTGCAGGCCGGGAGATAAAACAACCTATTAGGTTGCTATATTATAGTCTAAAATCCATACTATCAATAATAATGTGGGCTTTCCAACAGGTTGAAAAATTTATTCATTATAAAAGCGTAGGAAAGACTTTAATTTGCATTTTCAAAATTTTAATTGTATTGTTGACTCGCCTTCTTTGTTGCAACTCATTCAGTTCAACATTCCTTACCGTAGACTCAGAAACAATAAATTGCTATTCCTCAATCATCACTCTACTAATTATGGGTATCATTCACCACTGTCCAGAATGTCGAGACTTGTTAACTCAAGCCATGGTCTAGAAAATATTGGTACCATTCTAAATGATATTTGCCATTCTTTACGACTCTACCAAAACTTTGACTTGACCTCGACTTTGACTTGAATGTTCTTTCTAATATATATGTTGTCCTCTTTATGTCATTTCTTCATTATAACATTATTTATGTGCTGTTCTTTCTCTGTTGCTCTTTTTGCTCATTTCGTGTTTTTTGTTGTTGTTTGTAATTGGAAAATATTCCGTTAACAAAGCACCTATTGATCTACGTGTAAGTATTTTAAACGTGGTTTTTAATTTATTTTTTTCTAGCTTGCTGAAGCACAATAATGCAGCTCGCCGTGTAATAAACGAACTCCATATATTTATATTTATAGTAGTTTGTTTGTTTCTGGTAGGAGGTAGGTATTTAGCAACTTGACTCCCAGAAAGGGGCCAGATACTTCGATTTCCGCTCGGGTATCCATTGCAGGCGAACGGCCCAGGACGTGAGCGGCCGACTAACGAGCGCCCGAGAGTTGGCTGGAAAAACTTGCTGACGGCATTACAAGACTTTCTTCAAAACTCAACATTTGTATTGTACGAGTATATATATAACTAATAAAGAAAAACATCGGTCATGTATATATGAAAGATTGTGAATTGTATTACCTCTTGAAATGTGCTGATGCCCCAGAAAGGAAAATACAGTATTAATAATAATGTAAGTACCTTAAAACATAAAGCCAAAGGTAATATAAAACATTGAGAAAAACGTGCATTTTTTTTATTATTTTGTCTTCATGACGTGGATTTTAAAATAGCAGAAATACAAACAACTTAAACTCTCATTAAAAAATATATCACACGTATAACTTTTATAGCAAGGAAAATAATATTCCCTGTAGGAGAAATTCTTTGATTAGTAAACATTATTATTTTAAATAAAACACATAAACTTTGTTTGTAACCACTTTATTATTTAATATTACGTCTACCGGTTTCGAAAGTACCCTTCCATCATCAGGACAATATTAAAATTAACCTAAAATATAAAATGCTGATTTATATACACATTTTAAGGAGTTCGAATGGGATGGAGAAGGGGTAATTGAGGGGATTATGGGAATAACCGAGCGGCATTTTTGAAACCGGTAGACGTAATATTAAATAATAAAGTGGTTATAAACAAAGTTTATGTGTTTTATTTATAAATATGGCAAGCCACAAAGTAAATGCTTTTTACGAATATGTATTATTATTATCTTTACTATAAAACAGAAAATCTGATTGTGTAATATCTTAAAGCAGCAAAAAACTCTGGAACTGTGGCATTATGAAATTCACATATATGTTTCTGCGTGGAATTGATTATCTGGTGATGATAGTGATGATTTTCAGCTAGTAATTTTTAATAAAAAAAAATACAAGACGTCATATTGTTTGTTCCAAATTTTTCAAGTGCCCACTAAGTTAAAAAAGTCACGAATTAATCAATCTAGAGGTAAGTATAATCTATTTTATCAAAATTACGAAAGTTATTTAAAAAATACTTTCCAATCATACGTTGTCTGGTGAAAGTGAAACAGCTTTTGATTTGTTTTATGCTTACTGTTGAGTTTTTCCAGTTGTACAGAGTTGTACGGATTTCGAAGTGCGGGCGGAGATACAGTCTCATTGAGCGGACACTCCGAGGATTAAAGGTGTGAAGTACTCGTTCCTAGTAAATCTCATTGTAAGCTTGATCTGTGCTACTTATTTAGGCTTAGCTGGAGTTCCTTTTAATGTAGACGTGTTTCTCTTTTTCTTTTGTAAATTAAAATAAATTTTGTGATGTTTTTTAAATTAAATAATCTGCTTTTAGTTACCCTTTTTTGTCATCAAATAAATTGTACTTACTCAAATAATAACGTGCTTTGAAAACAAGATTTTATTCTAAGGATAATATAACAAAAAAATATATTGCGAGCTAAAGATATCATGCTATGCTAAAAGTTAGACTTGGCAGAATACACATTTTATTTTATCAACTCATTATTCCTGTACAAAAAAGGGTAATGGTTGCTACTGTTACTTTTAAATTTTCTGTACATGTTAAGAAGAAAAGCTGTTCAAAGGAATGAATGTAAATAATTTTCACAAAAGTCTGACTTTATCCCAACTCATTATTTCTATACGAAAAAAAAGATTTTTAGCACTTTTAGGTTATTTTTCCCAAGTACCGCTACTTTTGAATTGTTTGTACATGTTAGTTAGAAACGACTGTACAAAAGGGATGGCAATTAAAATAATTTCCGCCAGTAAATTTACCAAATTATAGGTATTGTCAACAAGTCTACCGCAAAAATATGATTAAATGAAAGTTGGTGTTTTGGCGTTAATTGTTAATCTAAAATAACTTCGTATTTATCACAGAGAAAAAATACGTCGATGATTGCGAAACATTGTTTTTCTATAATAAAAAAAAACTCGTTAACATTTAATTTTGTTGTAGAATAACCAATAAACACATAAATTATGGCTAAAATTGTAACAGATATCTTTAATTTATTTAAATATTTTATTTAGATAGCGCTATGATCAGTGTATACCATGTTTATTCGGGAGGTTACAAATTCAAGTTTGACGTGATGTACCAATAAATTTACATAATTTTATTTATTTTATAATAAAAGTCCTTTTCACACAATAAATTATTAAATGAGAATAGGATTGAATAAATTTATCCTACTCAACACACTGACTTTTTCTCCTATGTTAAGAACCGGCATTAATGAAAACCAGGAAAATAATATACAAATCACAAAAGATTAATGTTGTAGATCTCAGTATAATAGCCCGCAACATGAAACAGAAAACCTAGAAAAAATAAAGCAGTAAAAATATCTCGCCGCTGATCTGGGAAATCATATCTTGTCTTAGCAGAGCTTTTATTTTCCTTCATTAAAGCTTAGGTACTACGGAAAAAAGCGCTTTACGTATTTAAAATTCAAGAGAGGTAAATAAAATAGTCAGACGTCAAACCCGCGTTTGTGTAGGGTGAAATGAATCTTACTCTTATGCAGTTGGAATAAAACACACTACACATTTACATTCTTATCCAAGCAGACAGTGGCATTGCTACTAAACAAAAAATTGAATAGTAAAAAATCACTTTAAATATTTTTTAAATTATTAGTTCTAACCGTAATTCGGTTTTTAAACTCTTAAACAGATATTTTTGTAGATTACCTTTTCATCATCATAAGTATTTTGTTCTTATCCAACGCTTGGAAATTCGAATATCAACCGATTTATTGTGAAAATTTGCTGGGACTTTTCATAAAAAACTTCTAAAATTAAAAAATATGGTAGTTGCAATTTTGAAACACACCCACAATCTCAACAGAACAGGTTCGTCTGAGAAAAATTAAAAAAAACCATTCTTAATAATGACAGATTGTTGTGACAAACTGGCATTTGAGTTGAAAATCATTATTGTTAATTGTCAGTATTGGTAATTTTGAAACTGTTAATTCTGTGGTTGTACTACATTTTAATGATTAAATAATACCACATATTAAACTTTTTTTATTATTTAAGGCATTTTCAGACTAGACCAGTCTGAAGATGCCTGTTATAAGGTGAAACCGGTCAGGTCTTCAAATAAAAAAAAATAGTGGAATAAAGTTTAAAAAAATGAAGGAAATCATTAGCTTTCATTTTTATGGCAGACCTGTCTGGAAAATAACTGAAAAAAACTGCATATCTAACTCATTTTTTACCAAAGTGTCGCTTAAGCTTTTTTGCTTTTCGAGCGATGAAATTTCAAGCAGATTTATCAAGCGTATGGAGAAAACCCCCATTGAAGTTTTTCAAAAGTTCTGGGGAGAACGACCTATTCGTGTGGTTGCATTAGGTGAATGCAGGTTATAATCAACATGATATAATATGTAATACTCGTATATTTAACAGAAGACAAAATAAAAGTGTTGCTCAAAACGAGAATTTATCACTGACCACTATTTTTGATTGAAAGGAGTTGATTCTTTTTCGGTTTTTCAATAGAGTATTCAGGCAACAGAATGCATAAAACATTTCATATGTTATCGAGAATTTAAGTTTTTCGTGTACAATATTCCTAGATTTTTCACCGTCGGCTTTTGTTTTCGAAATCAATGCACAATTGAAATGGAACGGATGCGGTTGTTGTGTTCTAGAATGAAATCCCTCAAAACTCGTAGGCATATTGAGTGATCAACTTAAATATGCCGGATAGCGCTGATCGTTATTGACGGTTATTTCGTAGAATAATATTTTTATCTTTGATCCTAGATATTAAAAGCAGCTTTATTGTGGTTCGCCGTAAAAAAATCTAATTAAATACATTATTTATTTTTACCAATGTTTTTTATTTAGGTTTCTGTAGAACCTTTTACGTCATTGTAAAAGTTTAACCATGGTACAAACATAAAAATATTTTTCAATATTAAGTTATCATTAAGAAGTTAAACACAATAATAATCGTCTGTAATGTAATTTCTGGATTCCCATAATCTCATTTAATCCTTCTAATTCCCAAAAGACACCATTGTTTGTATGGTACAAGCTGCTTTGAATCGTTGTATTTATTACTTCATTGTCCGGTATCGCATTGAAAATCACATTTACGATCGCTTCTGTGAGTCAAAACTGCGTGAACGATAAGTTAAGTTAAAATAACAGCAAAAAAAGCGCAATTAAAGGAAGTTTCATTTCAACATCATTTTGCGACTGAGCTATTCTCAAAGATATAAAATATACCATTTTAAAACTTTAAAAGAGCAAATACAAATGATCTGTGAATGATTAAATAAAAACAAAATTATAACATTATTCCACCTTTTTATTTTTTGACTGGACCGGTTTCAGCCTATAACGGCCATCTTCAGACTAGGACAGGTTGTTCTTATTCTATGGCTTATATACTATTTTTGGGATGTCAGGGGTAGTAAACTATGATTTTACTTTAATTATATTTATCAGTATTGCTGCATGATTTTACTAGTTACAAGTTACTTTTAGTTTACCATTTTATAAATCTATCTGGTATGAATTTTTATTTAAGATGGGTTACAGTTGTATTTCTGTAAGTATGATTTTACGATGTATTTATATAATGCAAGGTTGGTGAATACTGATTATTAATGAGTTTATTTTAGGTTTTCCCATCTTAATTGTAATGTCTAGATTTTCCATAAAATTTCCTAATTATTAGGTTACTCCCAGTATTATGGTGTAATTACATGGTTACATTTATTATGCACTTTTACAGTAGTTTATTTTAATTATTATCATTTATTTGGTTTGATCTGTGAATACTCGTTTTAGTTTTTATTCTGAAAGGCATTATTTTTTTTTCTTCTTTTTTATGACACCTTTTTAATAAAGTAACTAGCAACAAAAACCATGCAAATGTCACTTACTAGTTCAACATTAGTAGACGTAGACCAAGAAAATTGGCGAATTGGTGACACTGACATTATTTTAGTTTGGTTTGTTTGGTGAAAGTAGCCAGAAGAAATCATGTTTTTAGTTAACACTGAAACGGATATGGCGACCGGAAATGGAAAAACAAACAAAGTATATAATAATAGTTGTTGATTAGTCTATGTAAATGTGTAAATATTTTTCAAAATATTTTTATTTATTTTATTTCTATGATGTTCCTCAATACACGTTTTAATTAGATTGAGGAAAGGAAATAAATAAATAGAAAGGCTACCTAAATAAGGAGATTTTTTTGGTGGAAATGTCTTACCTTTATTTGCTTAAGGGTTAAATAAAGGTAGATACGTCAACTACCACGTTAAGAAACACTTTCAGAAAATGTGAAAAATATTTAAAAAAATTATACACGTACTATTATATTCTTCGATTTGAAGCCTCATTTAAGACATAGAATTCATTTATCATAATTTTAATAATATTACTAATATTTTTCTAGGCCATAAAATATAGCTTAACGGTTGTCATACACACCAAAACAGTTACTTAATAGCGTACATAACATGAACCTCAGTGATACGTTTTTGAGATTCTACTGCAAGAGATCTAAATTTGCATCGTTACAAAGAGGAGCCGCGTAGTTTATCATTTTCCCGCCGAGGGCGCCATCATTTCCGTGACGTAAATTGTACCCGGAGTGATGTATGGCGGCGTGACGCATTACGAATCTCAAATGTAACCCCTTTGAATGAAAATCGACAAAAACTGCGTTTATTGCGTAATTTTTGTAGTTATATTACAAATTAAATACCAAAAATGATTTTTTCAATAATATTTTCATGTCTGGTAAATACAACGAGAAGGGATTATATTACTCGGCAACGCCCGAGTTTCAATATTCTTTTCTGAAATATATATATATATTTTTTTAATATATTTTCGTAGAAGGCAATCACTTTGTGACTTGACACATTTGATGAAAATGAAATAACTTCTTTGTATAAGACCAAAGACTTTATTTTAATTTTGATGACCGACCGGTTTCGCTTAGCCTAAGCATAACCAGGGTACAAAATTAAATTAAAATTAAAATAAAATGTTAATTTTCATTTTATATATTTATTATTGAAAGATTAAAATATATGAAGGAAAAAAATATGACACATGGGAAATGTTGTGGCGAGAGTAAAATTGTTGCCTGAACTCTGAAATTTAAACTGACAAACCTGAACATATTTCATGACGCCAAACTCACTGTTCGAGAGGTTTCGCTGAAATTTACTGCAACGAAAAATATGTAATACATAACTTCAAAGTTGACCATCGTTTATTATTTAAAAGAAAAAGACAGCAAAATAAACCTTGAACGCTGGAAAATTCTTCATCAATCCTTTCTAAAAATTTGAAACTACTAGCATTTTTCGGTTCATTTTCCCAACCCCTTCCAAAATTGTATTTGTATTAATAATACGAAAGAATAAATTGTCTTTTCTGTAAAACACCCTTTTTATATTTGTTATTTATACTTATTTAGTAGTTTACTTGACAAAAATGAACCCAATGAGAGTTTAGATACCTTCGTGGTATAATGTATGTGCTGAATTAAATTCACTCGGGTTTTCCCATGGTGTTGTTTAGTTAAGAGTATTTCTAGACGAGAAAGAACGACACGTAGTACGTGACCCGTTCTCACCTCCAACTAATGAAATTTTACATCAACTTTGTATTGTACAAAAATTCTTCATCATACGACCTAAAATTTCAGGTTAAAGGATAAATTTAATTTCCTCGTTCAATACTATTGTTTTAGAAGAGAAACTATAAATGTTAAATGTCACTGAGTCATTTTAAATACCTTACATTTAATTTTTAAGACCCTTCGTTTATGTCACTTTTATTGAAAAGCATTTTTGTTCCACGGTTTATGAAACAAAATTTGGTTATATAAGTAGTGAATCAAATTATAATGTCACATCAAAGGCAAATGAGTTTATTTTATAAGTTCGTAGGAAATAATAAAAATTACTTCCTACGAACTTTAGATGTACTTTTTAAAATAACAACTTACCTCAAGGCCTGTGTCATCTTTGAGGTTGCGGTGTGGAGGGTCTTTTTGAGGAAAGAAAGGTGTAAACCTGGGTCTTGAATAGGCCCATGTTGAAGGAGGGAGGAAATACAGATGCCGGTACATCATTTCACAGCCGAGCTGTTGAACACAAGAACCAATCGTAGAAAGGACTCGTTCTCATGTATGGAATGTCAATTGTTTACAAATGTTGAGCGCACATTTAGCGAGTTTCCCGACTATGCACTGACGCCGAAGAGATCAATGACGCAATTTTTTCGGAGCATCTTCCATAAAAATACCGATACAATAAAGACAGCATTCCCACCTGACGTCTGTTTTCCAAAGATTGCCAACCGTTTGTTAAGATAGAAGAATGTATCAAACGGACCGCCCGTTTCTTTACAGTCTAGGGTTTTTTCAGATGTTTAGGGGTTCCACCATAGAAGTTGCTGCCAAATTCAACAGTGAGGCGCACTTAAAATTTGTACAAGGTCAACAATTGTGTACTATTAAAGTATCTGCGGACCCTGTACACCACGTCCAGCTTCTGAGAGCCCAACTCTCCTCTGGCTTCGATGTGCTTCCCTAGTGCCTCAGCTGGTCACACCGAGCATATCAATGGAAGGCTTCTTAGGAACACTGATTCAGTTGAAGGAGACTAAACTGTCATTACGATCCCCTTTAGTCGCAATCAGACAAGTTCGGGTCTTTGAAATATAAATGACTTATCATTGAACAGTAAATTTCAATCAAAATTAAGACTAGCTTTCAATTCAAATAAAATAATAAAGAAAATGACTGATTATATTTGTCGATATCCCGACAATAAAGCTGTGTCGAAGACTAAAAAGACAATATCATTATCTCGGGAAATTATTGAATAAATAATATGATTTAAAAATTACGACTTAAACTTATTCCATTTACTAAAGGTACAAACACTTGTCGGTGTACCTTATCAAGTTTAACCCTAGCATTGAAGTTAAACGTTCTTTTGTGACTGTCAGAGAGTTTTTACTACGAAACCACAACATTTAATTATTTATATAAACGACCCACTAAAAACAGAATTACGATTGGGATGTTTAGTAAAGCTTGACTACATGATAGGTGGAACATATGTGTTATAATAAATATGGCAAAACCATAAACGTTTATTTTTGCAACCATTTAAAAAAGATTATTTTAATAAGCTGATGTGTTTATTTTGACAAATTACCCCTATTTTGCATAAACAAAATACGCAAAGACGTTTTCTTCATTATTCTTCTAGTAAATCAATGTCATTCGTAACAAAAATTTTCGTCTGGAATGGCTCACGTTCTGCAGGTAAAACTGACAACTTTGACGTGCAAATTTGTTACGTGTAGGAGGGAGTGACTTGTCAGGGGTGAGTTAGATTGATGGCGAGAGAGATCGAATAAGCAAGCACGTGATTTAAAGAGCAACGATTTTCTTGGAAACAATATGATGTACTGATGTGCTTTCTGCTCTTCGTCGTATAAACATTTTTTTTGGGTTTCTTAGACTTTTTCGTAAATTATTAGGAAATATAAGAAAAGCATGTTGTTTGTTATTATGTTCCGAATACAGAATTTAAAATATCAGTCGATTGACTACCCGAATTTGCTTGTATTTTGAATTATTGTGTACACATATTTATTTGCTAATATTTCAAAGTATACAAATAGTTGACCAATTGATTTTTTCTGTATTCAAAATCTTTTATTCTTTAAAAAAAACACGAAACAAAAATAAATTACGACACTTTCTATAGTTTTTCAATGTTTAAAATAAAATTTAAAAGCTCCATAATAAATCAAATAAAATACGTTGAAAGTTTTGAAAAAAATATCATGAAATTCCTTACAGAAAAGCTACGCAAATATCATGCACACAGTTAGTGAGTCAGTGGTTTGTTCAAGATTTACCGTTTTTTAGGGAAGATTAATTAGTTAAAGTTCAGGATTCTTCTTATTATTTTGAATTCTGTTGTATGTTTTGTTAGAATTTAACCTTAATGCTATACAAAGAGTAAAATCTATTTACTACCATTTTACGATCTTTGATGAAGCAAGGACATCGGAATTCAACGCAAAAACTACACAAACAAGTTATATTGAATGACTTTGGATTATCTATTGTCAATATCAATTCATCTCTCATGAACTTTTACTTAATTCGAAAGAAATCATCATTCTTCATATGAAACAAATTTCGTTAAATTCACTACTTTCTGACAACAGCGATTCCAAATACGTGGCACGCGTGCCGAACTTGGCACTCTGCATATTTTGGCAGACACGCTTAGAGGATTCAATGCACCTGAGATATCTTATGTCATGTTTATCTTAGATGTCACCTGAGATACCCGTAAAGTAAAGGTAAACCCTACGAATATAGGTAGAGACATGCGCCATGACATCATAGTAAACACTTAATTCGCCCTAATCCGGAGGTCATGGACTCCGAACCCGACGAGGTGCAACAATAAACTTTTTAATTATTCATACACCTCAATCAAGAGTAGAAGATAGTCTCAGTTTCGCTAGAGTGAGATAGCACAATTCAGAATCGAAACATTCTTAAAATGGATTTAGCTGTGTTTAGTGAACAGATGTAAATATCCAGATAATTTTAAACCACCACTTACTAGTCAGAATCGAAATGTTGGTTGCAATTTTTAAAATTTAATTTTCTTTATTCATTACGTTAGAAATAACAAGTGTTTTTCAAACTTTTTTAGACCACCATACTAGACACAAGCCCGTCTTATGGCGGTCATATGTCTATCAATAGTATTCGTGAGTATTTCCGAAGAGCCTAGTAGTTGCCAAGCATCCTCAGGTTTTAATATTTATTCAATTTGTTCTCAAGTCATCTATTTTTGTTATGACACCACCCAGGTGCCTACAGTCGGAGCTAAAAAATAGAATGATATCAACAATTTCCTGTTTTGTTCAAATAATTTTTAAGTGGAACCGAACCACTGATTGCCACTGATTTCACCAAGGTCAGTGGCAGCACGTGACCCTTTAGTTTGTTGGAGTGATAAAATTGAAAAAAACGTCATGATTGATGTTTTTATATCCGAAAAAAAATGTATGAAGATTTTTCAGCTAGCACGTTTGCTTAAAACACCACAACGTTTTTGGTTGGAGTTCATGTTTCCGCTCCAAACATTAATACTGAAAATACACGCGTTCAAAGGTGTTGTGGGGCATTTCCCTGTGTTTTAAGTTGCGGTTGAGTTTACTAAAAGCGGCTCATCCAGATATTTTTCTTCTTTTAATTTCACTGGTCTAAAGTGTTTCATTCATGATCGCCTTTATGCCATAGCACATTATTTTTTCGTTTTAAACCTGTTCCCAAGTTGTCACAGTCTAATTTGAATCATTAAACGCTTGTCCCAAAACGACGAAAGCCTTCCACTGCAAGGTTAATGTTTTAACAATACAAGCTAACACCACTCTGCGGCTAGGAGGAGTCTATTATAATCTAGCAGTCTCATTGTGCTGCGCCCTGAGAGAGATTCCAGGTGCTCACAAGTCGAGAGCAATTACAGAGATACTAAAACGGGGATGTTGTTTCAACCACTTACTTAGAGTCTCTTCCCTCCCGTCGTGGAGGATGAAGTATGTATAGAACAGTATGTTAATCATGTCAGACTAATTGTCTCTGTGTGTTCAGCTAAGTGTTAAAGCTGGACTGTGCTTTTAGCCAAGAGAATTATGTGATTTAGTGTTCGGAGAAGAGAAACTTCAGATTTCATGAAATGATAACATTGTACATTTCACGGTGTACAATGCCTGATTAAAGTTATTTTATATTTGATTCACGTGTAGAAAACAAATGATTTAATTTATAATTTTCGAAGGTTTGCCCCTTACCCTTTTATTATGGTAATATATTAAGACATTTTACATAAATTTTAAGCTGTGTACAAATTGATAACACCATTCAGATGTAACCGCAATTAATGTTATGAGACGGTTCAGTTTTAAGTGGTGTTTAAAAATTTATAATCAACATGTAAAGATTTAGAAAAAAATAATATTGATATCTTTCTTCTCAATTTCCTATTGAAAAATACCAATTTCAGGGTTTAATTATTAGCTTCATCGCTGTTTTGGGGGTTTTATATATATATAGGTACTTAAAAATACATTTAATTTTGCGGAAATTGCCTGCATATGATATTTGAAAAATAGCATAAGCCATTAACCTTCAAATGCAGTATTTGAATAAGTCCCCTCACACCTCTTCGACACAATAAATTTACCTTTGACCATTGAATGTTTTCGGCAGTCGATATGAAAGGGCTAAATCACATTTATAATTCAGTGGAATACAATTTAAAATTATTTAGTTCAGGTAGTTTTAGTTTTTTTTTTTAGTGACAGGTGTTTAGGCATTAATAATGACCTTAAACACTGAAACAGATGTTACTTAAAAAAAAACTAGCGGAACCAAATTAAAATTTAATTTACTTTAACATGTATTTTTAAAAATTTATTTTAATAGAAAACAAACAATTTGTGGTTTGACGTATTTAAATAAATTTAAAAAAAAAACTTTGTATGAGACCACGGATATTATTTTAATTTTTATGACCGACCGGTTTCGCTAAGCTTAGGCATCATCAGGGTACAACATTAAACTAAACAAAAAATACAAAGTGTGCGATTATTTACACAAACATAGGGAAAACAAAATACAAAATTAAATAACAGAACAATGAGAAAACAAAAGAACAACATTTAAATTAAAACAAAAGAATAGAAAGAAAGATACAGATAATATGAATTGAATAAGACAAAAGGTATTTTTTCTTTTTAAAAAAAAATACGGAGTTCTACAAATCAAACACAAAAATTTAATACGTACTTAAATAAAAATAGTAAAAGGCCAATTCACTATTCGTATTTCTGTAAAATATATGTCTATAGCGGAATTTTAAATTAAAATACTAACTCCCTCCATTGTAGATTTTAAAATGTAATACAATACATATATCTTATTTTTATTTAGCAGGCTGCAGCCTATAGGGTGAAAAGTTCGATGTTGGCCGACCTTTGAGAGGAGAGGGGGCAAAAAGAAGAAATAAGTCAAATTGCTGGAATCAATTAGAAAAATGACCACCAAATACCCATGAGTATTTTTAGCAACAAGATGGGGAGGCGAGGACATTATTATTCGCAGGCAAGTCATTGTCTCCCGCAGTGTTCACGAGCACAATGGCGTGGCGCTGGCGGCTGGATCTGGCAATATTTCGCGGTGTTCCGTCGCTGGACACGCGGTCGCATCCGTATGGGCGACGCTATCAACGGAAACTGCGCATCTGTCCAACCCGAGTGAGAAATGTGCCACGTTGGCTTGGACACACTACGCTGCATACAAATCTACATGGTATTATATTGTCCCGGAGACACTTTTATAAAGTCAGAGAATAGCCGTATATATACATATATATATATATATATATATATATATATATATATATATATATATATATATATATATATATATATATATATATATATATATATATAACATATATACATATATATATATATATATATATATATATATATATATATATATATATATATATATATATATATATATACATATATACATATATATATATATATATATATATATATATATATTTATATATATAATGTTAACAATGTACGAGTATAGACACTATTATACACCCTATGTATTTGATATGTTTATTTTGTTTTTATTTATGTTTTTTCTGTTATTAATGTAAACTATATGTGAATAAAGATTGATTATCATTATCATAATAATAATAATTATTATTATTATTTTGTTATTATTATTATTTTTATTATTATTAATATTATTTATTTACTTAACATGTCTTTTTTATTACAAAATAATGTAAATTTTCCTCTACGCTGTGTTGTGGATGATATTTTTCAAGGGCATAAAGTAAAGTGGAAGATGCTAAATAATATAACGTAAAAACAATTGAAAATTTAAAAAAATAAAGGTAATTTTTCTACTTCTTATAAAACTATGATTAAAGTCCCAACTGCTCCCAACCGTCTAAAGCCAGTGAAAATATAGCATGAGGCTGAAGGTAATGGGAGAGGGGAAGGAGACGGGAAGAGGAAAGTTGGGAAGTGCCTGGGTATTCAGATCTGGTCACAAACGGTTAAAGCCATTTCAAGCAACGTTTCGATTCTGAATGGTGGTCTTGCACCAGGGTGATTCTTAGAGTATCTACCACTCTGGAAAGTGTAGCAAATAGAGTTTAAATTATTTTATATAAATTAAATGTCTTATGACACATATTAATAAAATAAAAAGTTATTTGCGCACGCCGTATTTTAACCTACGGCCTTTAGATTCGTAGTCGAGCGTTTTACCACTCGACTATGGAAGCCAGGATTTAATTGAACACTATCAACACCGAAGTGAATTATGACTTAAAATAACTTTCTTCGTATTATGGACATATTATGTCGGTGAGTAAAAGTTTAAGTAATTCGAATAAGGTGATTTAATGAATAGAAAACATCATATCCCTGTTACAATAATTTATTTCGGACTAGAGTAGATTGATCCCTCTACAAACAGCTTCAGACTGGGTATACGGGCATCTACCAGTGTAATGCGGCTCGAATCCGATTTCATATTAATTAATCGCATTTGAATTAAACCAAGAATCAAGAGTTTAAAATGCTAGTAAAAATAATTTGTTGTTTTGTTCTCTCTTTCCTTCCATATACATTAGTAGCTGAGTGGACAAACACGTCGGATTTCCATCTCAGTTCAATTTTTCTGCTAGCTAAGTCCTCCATCATTGCACAAGTAACAAACCTATTGAAACCATAAATTATAATTATTTAATGAAATAATTAAAATTACTAACACTTTCAGACAGGAGGCTTGTTTCCGACTTGACTTTTATTTTTTAAATTGTTAATGGTATTACAGACAGCCTTGATTAACTTAGCTTAATTACCTTCTATGTACCTAACAGATCCACTCGATCCAAAATTCTTTTAAAATGTAACAATAATATTAGGACTGAGTCATTTCAATACTCGCTTGTACCTAGATTGCATGCAGTGAGTAATTCTATCGTTGAAATAGTAGATATTATATTCAACTGCACTGAATCTAGTTACAAGAAGACTATGATAGCATACCTCTTTCAAAAATACTACTGTTAATTTGCAAGATAATATTTCTATCAATTTTATCATGTTTTTGGGAGCTAATCATTGTCATTTTTTATGTCACTGTTATTTTATATCTTATGTTATGTAAAAGCCCATGAGGGCGTATATAATTAAATAAATAAATAAACATCTTTTGTCAATTATGATGGTAGTAGAAGTTTTTCAAATATTGTCAGGTTATCTGCTGTTCCTTGCTGCAGTCCGTGTGAAAGATGATTGGATTAATGATAACCAATAGGGCCAGCAGAGTTGGTAGTTTCACTTTTTAATATTAATGTTTTTTTTACATTTTCAATCAAAATCATTTGAACGCTGATTTTAATGGGGTGAGTCTTAATTTTCTCACTGAAAGTTAATTTACAGATAATAACAAACAAAAAAACAAAAATAGACAGTGAATGACCCAAGCATTATTCCGCTCACTCAACGGATCGGCCATTTCTTACTGATTCTAGAAAAACCTATACGAAGTGAAGAAACAGATACCCCTAGTATAAAAAAATAACTCACGTCAGTTCGACGATTAGGGACCGTGCCTTACCACGCTTCTCTCACGCATAATGCGACCCTGGCACGCAGAACTCCAAATGACAGGCTTATCTGCTACTGGACTTTCTTCAGTGATACGTCATAAGCTCCGGTAACACCAAAAATATATAGGAAAATTTCTTTCAGCCGTCCCTATATATTAGTGGTAAC
This sequence comes from Drusus annulatus, assembly GCA_022651775.1. Taxonomy (NCBI): domain Eukaryota; kingdom Metazoa; phylum Arthropoda; class Insecta; order Trichoptera; family Limnephilidae; genus Drusus; species Drusus annulatus. Next base: position 1,248,801 of record JAGWCC010000057.1, read on the forward strand.
CGTTAAAGTATAAGACGGTATAAAACTATAGTACAGATGTTCTTTCGTGGGAAGTCAAAGCGTGGTTGGCGTGTTTTTTTTTCTAATATAAAATAATTAATCTGAATTATAATGGAAATGATTGATTTCTAAAAAGCGTTTCTAGCTCTGTTGAAACCTCTCCCTCTTTCTGATAAACGACACGAAAGTTTTTTGTTGTTGTTTACAGTGAATACTGCACAAGAGTCCCAACTTCTCTCAGCCGTTTAGAGCCAGTGAGACTATGACATACCTGTAAGTAAGTACCAGGCTATTAAAATCTGATCACCAAACACGGCTAGAGCCATTTTAAGCCACGTTTCGATTCTGAATGATGGTCTTTCACCAGAGCGATACTATGAGTATCCACCACTCTATATCAAAACAAAGCTCTCAGCGGCAGGATTATACAGATTTTTGGATGTCAATACATAACTAGTAATGTTTCAGTTTGATGTTTTCACACAGTAAAAATGAATAAATGAAATAGAAATCATAAACGTAAGGCGTCATTAAAAAATAAGCATTTTAAAACTTTTTTTTCAAAAAAAAAATAGTTACATGCGCATCTTTCAGACTATCATCATTTTACTATAGTTCCGAACAACTATAGCCTTTTACCACACTATGAAGTCATAAATATCTGAACAGTAAAAGTGGCCTAAAGATAGCAATACCTTTGCATAATTTGACCGGTCTTCCTTAATTACGCCGTTTTACGGAGAAGTGCAGCCCCGACTTCCGGCCGTCCGTCCGCCATGATGTTTCCGCCCACCTATTGACAGGAGTGCACAGCTCAGCTCATTTCCATAGATATCTCACTCGCCAGCCATTGCGTGCTTCAATAACAGTGGAACACAAAAGGTCCGAAAAAAGAGCAGGTAGCCTAAAAACCTTCACTTGATATCTATCACGTGAGGAAGGTTGGTGAAAGTAACCTACAGTGGGTTTAGGAAATTGTATTTTATTGTATGATATAAGGTGTGAGGCAGTGGCTCTTTGATTTTAATCTTTGGTATTCACTGAAGTCCATTAAAAAATAATTATTTTGACGGGTTTTTTCCACCAGATTTTTTCTCGATTTTCGAAATGTTTTTTTCTAATTGAATATTGAAAAAATACCGAACAAAGAAAATTGTCTTATTTTTTATAGTTGCCTCCACGGTTTTCATTATTGCAATTTTTTTAAAGAATCTAAGAACTTCATATGATTTATAGAACAGACCTCTTCCTTAAGAATTACTTATCCTGAAAAAGGAGCAATTCGGTACTTGCTGTGAGTATTGAACTCTATCCACCCGAGTAGACTACTAGCTAAGCGTTCTATTGACTAACTTTATCAATGCAATGAATTGTGTCCCAATAATGAATTATTTTTTTTAAATACAATAAAAGAATAATGGAATTTTTTGACCGGATTTTGATGAAATTAACTTTCATTTGCCACGGTGGGGTAGTTTATATGGTTTTTTGATATTATTGGCACAGTAACCTAATGGAAAACAAACAGTATTTTTTTTTCGAAACACCTGTCATATTATTTCAATTGTCAAAAAAGCGCCATTGAGGTAAATTTCTCACGAAAACGGCGCTAAACAGATCATCCAAATAATATCATTATCATTTTTTCCTATTGCTCTACATATTCGTATACATAAACGATGCATATTATTTGCAAATTTGCTAACTTTACTGTCACTAATTAACAGATAAGGATTGCATTTTGTTGCCTTCAACGCAATACCAGATCGAAGAATTTATTTAATAGTATACCATTTTGTAAACCAAAACATATGCAAAACTTTTGATTGAACATATCTGGAAAACTTTTGAAACATCCCTACGAGATATAGACATTTTCAACTGTACATTGTAAAAGATGAAGCACACGTAATACATAAGTAATTCGACAATTGTAATCTTATTAACTGTTCATTATTTTGTTTGTTATAGCATGTCCATTCACCGAAACTGTTATCCTGTATTGAATTAATATAACTTAATTGGTTTAAAAAAAAAAACTTAAAATATTAATACTTTTCATTTGTATCCGTTTGTTTCTTGAATATATATTTTTTAATCTTATGATATTGATGTCGTTTGAGCTAAGCATTGTTTTTTATCTAGATTTTTCAGACAACACAAGGTGTACGAATATTGTAACTCCAAAACACAGCTCTCGCGAGTTTGTAATGAGATATGTACAGGTGTATATATTAATTTGTCTCTTTACAAATGTGGATGAAACCATTTCCATAGTGGTGTAGAGTGTTGATAGTCTTGAATATATAGACGTTCCAAAAAAGCAACAGTCATTTTATTTACGTATTTTAAAACACTTGTTAAACTGTTTTGTTCAATTATCAAAAATAATTAATAAAAACGGTCAAAATATGAGTGAGTTAAAAGTTATTTTCTTTTTCCTATTACAGTACTTTTTTATAGTAAATTTCTTATTGTTGGCCAGTACTGAAAAAAAATGACTAACACTAAAACGGTTAATGGTCCAAATTCAAAAAGTATAATTTGCACACAGATATAAATGTTGAATCATTTTTTTGTTGAGGTGTTGCACACATATTTCCCAGTTAATTCCCTAACATGTAATATAAATCAGACCACATTTCTGGTTTTCCTTCTGAGTTATAGCCGTAGTAGGAAGCGTCCTCTACCGATCCTGACACGATTTACCTACTGCTCCTATCCCGGGCAGCCCTAGTTAACACGTCACCGCAGGAAGGTACACTTGACCCTGCGTACGCCCCTGCATTTAAACAGGGTTACCGCAAAAAATATGTTGTGATGTTGCAAAGATTTCCGTTGCTCGTCGGTACTGCAAGCTACAATGTGATAGAAAGAATGAGTAAATACCATATCGACTAGTTGGAGAAAAAGAGTGATTAGAAACGACCATTTTTTTTGTGCATTTTCTCTATCTTAGGTTCTATCTAATTGTCAATATTGAAGCCATGAGTGCAAACCAAAATATGTTTGTTAGTTCCGCTTAGACAAATCAGTTTGTAGACCTGTAAGGTATTTTATTCATTCATTCATAAAAGTAAACCAACCAGAAGTCGACAATCTAACCACCGATGAAATCAATAAAACATACAGTTTGATTTGCAGTTTATCACTAATTTATTAGCTCCATGTTTGTTAAATAGATATTCTTTTAAAAAAGAAAACCAACATGCATTTTAAATCTGGAGGTATCCGGTTTTATGTCACGTTGTGACAGCCCTGCAAGGTGTGATTCATATCCAGGGCAGGGCTGCCGGACACGGAGTGGAAATATTGCATTATAGGGCGATAAAATACCGTAAACAGACGATTAATAAAGCTCCCTAATAAAGTTCACTCACTCACCAAAAAGACTACACGAAACATCCAGATTCGTTTCAATCTTTTAAAATGTCCAAATACCTTTTTACGCCATGACGGGGATTTGCAGAAGAAATGTGGGAATAAAACTACCTATAAGGTTTAGTAGCACTTTCATCATAGGTCATCTATCATCAAGACACGATACAAAATAGGGTGAATGAGGAAAAATAGTATAGCAGAGGGTTGCAAAGATGGATTTCTTCAGTTAGTTAGGAAATCAGTGAGCATAGTTTCTTTGGTTCGTTAATTAACTATGTAACGCTTCTCAAATTCGTGCGATATAAAAGATTATATCATTTTTGTTTAAAATCAAAATGATTGAAACCCTATTTTTTCAACACATCGTCGCCGGAAAGACAAAAGGGCTGAAGTGCCATTTTGGGAAGTTTACACCATAGGACTTTAAAGTTTTTGCTGTAGAATGAAATTTATAAGTCTTCGGTACCTGGTTGGATTTTAAAATAAAAAGTTAACTCAGGTAACTCAATGCTCTTACTGAGTTACCTGAAGCGACAAAAAGCTAAAAAAAAAACATCCCAAACTTGTGTTGCTTGAGTCAAGCCCTCTCCCAAATGGTAAATATATTTTAGATGGCTGAAAGGCCACAAAAGTCTTCTGAATCAAACGAGAGTCAAACCATTAGATGCAGAAAAAAGAACTGATTAAAACTGCATATTTAACTAATTTTCGACTTAAGTGTCACGTAAGCCTTTTTGCTTCTCCAGCGACGATATTGTCTTTATTTAAATAGTCAATTTTTTAAGTTTTAGTAATTAAATATCCAATTACTAACTTTCTCAAATAAATCAATGTTATTGATTTGAGAAAGATATGAAAAAAATTTTTTTTAAGGTTTTGTTTTTATATTATCTGAAGAATATACCTAAAAAAAAGTCACGTTAGTGGTCAAAATGTATTTTTGATGTATTCGTCTTCCTTTGATTCGCTTAAATTTAAAGACATCCTTTTATAAACCAAATAAGTTTGGCTAATGTTATAAATTACCAATTTCAATTTAAATCAAACGTTAAATCGTGTCGTCTCTTTGGTATCGTTATCACTTCATATTTATAGTCCGCTCGCACAGACTCCTAACTTCCATTAATCTGTCATCTCTACAATCATCGGAAGCATCTAGCATTGTTCTTCAGACAGCCGGAGCAATTTAGGAGACCTCGCTCCTCCAGATATCCGGAGATAATAAGAGAAGGAGGGATCTCTTATTGTTCTTAAGAGAAGACCTACCAGGATCCCATATTTATAAGGAGCGAACAACAAGTTTAATGCGTTCTGTCACGGTACTGTCCCGTGGTACGTGTTTACTTCGCGCAGCTGTATTGTTTCACTAGTTGAGGGGTATTATTTAGTTGGCAAATGACAGTTCGTCCGTGTGCTTGGTGTTTACGTACACGCTTAATAACCCTTATTGCACTTCAACGTCTTGTGACGCACATACGTGGTTTGATAAGGAAAACTTTAACCATTAAGTGGGTGTAAGTTTATGATATTTATGTTTGAAAAGAAGACTCAGACACTGTTGATAAATTTAAATCGCAATAACGCATATTTAAACCGTCACGTGAAAAACAGAGAAATGGGTAGCAAACACAATAATTATTTAAAACATAATCTATGTACCTTAAGGTTTATAATAGATACAGACCTCCTCACTGAGTATTGATTGTGTTTGTAAGAGTAGTAAATCGGTAATCCGCTTTGAGTATCGACCATTGCTAGTCAAGCGTTTTACCAATTCGATTTTTTTTTTTATTAAACACTTATTGATTCGACGATTACCATACATACTTGTACCTGCTTATTATTATCGATTGGTTTACGCAGAAAGTTTTTTCTAATCATATTTATTATAGATATTTAATATATGAGTCTAGTTATTAAGGTTGAGTTTCAATTAAAAATAAGTACAATTGTTCCCTATTTATAACTTGTATCTCTTACCTATCTGGACAAAACCCACCGAAAATACTGTTAAAGGCTATCCATCGAAAAACTTTCTATGTTTAGTAGTCATTCATAACATACAGTATATTTTATTTGTATTCCAGGATATTCTATTTTCAATGAAAAATCTTTTTTCTGAAATTAACTTTTGTTGGTGAGGTGAAGGTTCTCTTCACTCGTATTTATTTTTTTAATGTCCACGTAATATTGCTAATTTGTATTGTTTCAAGAAGTCATAGAAATGTGAAAAAGTTGAAAATAACGTCTCTATAAAGCTCAGAGAGGTAATTACAGACAAACCATTTTTTCTTCTCAGGAAAATGCAATTAAGATGGCGGAATGGCGAGAAAATATGACTCGCAGGAATATCTAGTCTTTGCCTTGAAATCCCGGGAAATAATATTTCAATGTAAGCCATGGGGAGCTTTTTGCATAATAAATGGAAATAAAGAAATACACTGACTTTAAATAGTGAGACAACCGCAGGACGCGAAACTATTGCCGGAACAAAGGACATAAATAATACTAAGAGTTACAAGGGAAGCAGTGTTTACTTTGTTTGGGAATTTATTTCACCACTTTTTGAATGCGGCGTATGAAGTTTAAAGTAACATATTTTTAAATAATTATTGTGAAACTATAGATAAAGTGAAATTTAAAATATTGCTGAAGTTTTCATATTTCTGAACGTAAAGAGGAAAGAAATTACTTAAATACGATTTATACAATGTTCGTAAAGTTTGGTTGTGCTTTACCAAAATAAAAATATTGCGACTCGTATGTTTGAATCTTCACCGTTTTGAAAATTAGTGTCTTTTGTTTCTGTAAATTTGCGTTACGTTTGCCAGAAGAAAAAAAATCGTCATTAACCCTTATAAATTATCATTTTTAAAGGGTAATATGTTGTTTATACTCTAAACTGAATAAATAGGATACAAATGGCTTATCATACCAAATATCACCTTCATTAATAAATGCGATTATAATTTTAAAGAAATAATATCTCCGTAATTGCTTTAATTTCTACTCTTGAATTTTCATTTCATAAATGTATTCTCTTGGCAACAGTTTTAAGACTATAGAATCTATGATGGACCTAAATATAATATTTATCTCACTGTAACCTGTCAATACTGGTTAACTTTTAAACGACATATTTATGTACGAGTATATGTAGTAGGTACCAACTTTATTTCTTACCTTTTCAGCTTTCTTATCGCAGGAAGAAAATAATCATACCATTATTATTGTAACATTATTGAATTAGTAACATAATAATAATAACACAAAATGTATAGGGCAGTTTTGTGATATTTTACTTCTTTGATATAACCCTTTATGAAAATTAATTGCATTTATATGTTGCTTTAATTATTGGAAAGGTTTTTTTTATTTAAAAATTTGATTTCAATATTTGATAAATTTATTTTCTTATTAACCTCTCATAATACATATCTTTCATAGCAATAATACAAAAAAATCATAACTCCTTTATTCTAAATAAAACAGATTGGCAAGAAATATCTACATTAGTAATGTAAATGTGATATTCATTAACATACATCGCTTTTCTTTTTATAAATATATATCTACTTATGCCAATGTTAAGATTTAATAAATTAATTATATTATTATCAGATAATATAAATTATTTAATTTTAAATAGAAAAATGGTTACAAGTATAAACTATTTAACAAAAAAATATGTACAATCTCGTAGACTAGTTATGTCTTTTTTATAATTCAATGGAGGCTATCCAGTCGACATTTACTATCACCTAAAATGAAATTTACTGTGAATTTACATCGATATTACACACGGAAGGCGAACATTTAGATTTGCAATTACACTAAAAGGAAATCATTCGATTTGGAAAAAATACTACTTGAATGGTGGAATGTTTGCGGTGACCCGCTTTTAGCAATGTTTATTTAGGACATTTTGAATTGATTTTCAAAGAAAAAAAGTAAAAAACGAATTTTAACAACAGAGTCTTAATATTTACAAGTAAAACAATAAGGTTTGCTTATAAATCTTTGTGATTGTTATTGCCAGAAAAAAAAAATAATAAATGGCATTATTTATCGTTAAATTGGTATCTAACTATTTATTTACAATTTTTATAATAATTTACAGTCACTCTTAACAAGAATTTGGTTTTATGTAAATTATCTAGGTTTTCTTTATTGCTTCATTACTTATTGTAAAAAAGAATTAACATTTATTGTACGAGATTTAATTTTTAAATGTACACTTTATTAATTACAAAACATTATGTTCAATACTCAAAGGCTGATTTTTAAACAAGATTAATTTTAAATATGAAAATATAAAACTTAGTTTAATGGACAGTGTACACACATAACATAGGCCCACAATGTGAGTTGTGCAAAAAAAATTCGTATTAGCAGAGATGCAAGTTAAAGTTACACATACAGTATGTTTACAAAGCAAGATATTATATTGATAATGATGTGGGTTCATTTACGTCAATAAGACAAGTAGTTTTCCAATATGAATTTTTAAAAGTAAAGTCCAAATTAAATGAATCAGATAAAACTGTTGACAGTCCTAAATTCATGGAGTTTTGATAGCTCTTTTGATTTTCGATCACATGTTTCATTAAAAATGATTTTTTAAGTCAATTTGTTTTTCCACGACGAAAGATTTTGAAATAGTAAATAATCTCGAAGAATTTCAACAAAAAAATTACTTCTCACAAATCAACGGACCGGTTAACTTCTTTTTGTGTAAAGACCTCACCACCTCCGTCTGAAGCGAATTTCATAGAGGCTGGGGCTTGGAACAAGATTCTCTCGTGCAAGGGGCCGAGCTCAGCGAGCTGCTGCTGACTCCGGAGTCGCTGCTCTTCTCCGACAAGCAGCCCCCGCCCGAGCCGCCGCTGGTTGGCTCCTGACTCGCGCTGCTGACTCCGCCCACCGTGTACTTCACCACGTTCAGCTTGTGGTCGGACTCGCAGATGTCCTCAGCCAAGGAATGCGGAGTGCCGGCTTGCTGCGCCGCCGCGGACCGCGAGCTCACGCTGTTCGAAGAGGTTTTCAAGAGGGCGGGCATCGCGTTTTTACGCAACGCGGATTTATTCATGATGTTGGATCGCGATCTGGAAGGCTCCACCGAAACTGTTTGCCCTCTGGCGATCACATAAGAATCCATGGTTCTAACGCACTTTTCATTGTTGGATACTATACTGTTTGGCACTGGAATATTCGGATGGTATTGTTCGATCCTATCGTCTTTAATTGTATTGAGTTTGTGGGCTTGTTGCGACTCCACTCTCTTGAGGATTTCGTTACTACACTGTTGCACTACGGAGTCCAAGTTGTTGGGGCTGTTGGAAGTGTTGTCACTGCTGTTCTGCTCGTGGTCAGAGTTGTCCGAGCGATGGATGAGAGGAGATGTTTTGATGTGCAGCGGGGCGTCGTAGCAGCCGGAGTCCCTCGGGAACTGTCGCCTGCCGAACGGAGACTCGACCTGCTGAGTCATTCCCCGCTTGGAGTCGTCGCCCTCCGAGCTGGATCCGTGGATATCACCTTCGCTGCCTGTTAAACAATAAACCGTTTAAATTTTACAAATGCTAAGCAAAAAATAACATTTACGCAGGTGCAAAATTGAAAAAATAAACGGTAAAAAGCAATAAATAATGATAGTTAAATGTGTAATTTATGTTGTGTAAGCAATAATAAAAGACGAAATGATTCGAAAGCATGTTTATTTTGTGTAAAAATAAATCAAGTGAATCACGGCAAATAAAAAAGAAAGACCAAACGAGTGTAGCCGGTAAAATTACTTACAATCTAAGTCGTGCAACAGTTGAACCGCTGTCAGGATCTTCGCTCGGTGGTCCGCTGCCATAATGCCTAAGTAGTCTAGATCTGATGGTTCTATTTCCTTGAAGAGTTCTAGATCTTCGTATCCATTCATTATGAAGATTGATGAATATTCTTGCATTCCTATCCGATGCAGCAGTTCTTCCACCGTTGTTGGTCTTGACTTGTGGAAGCCATACAGAGCGGCGTTTTTGTGAAGCCATTTGGCGCTGGCGCTGTTCCTAACTATCCGGTCTGATAATACTTCCACATTAACAAATTTAAAATGTCCTACTCTATTGTGTGCTATTCCTCTCCAGAGACCTGACGCATTCATATTAATAACGTCGATCACATCTCCTTTCTGAAAACAAAGAATAATATTTTGTTAACACATTTAGTTGAATGATTGTTGTACCTTACAACTGCTGAATTGTATGTAAAATATTGTTACATATATTTTGTTTATTTTAAATAGTACCATATTAAAACACATACCTTATATCTCAAAGCATCTTTGTCATAAGAACTAGAATTGTAATCAACGAGGGCCCTCGCTCTGCAAAGTATTTGTGGCCCGTGCCCCGTCGGACTGAGTTCACGGTTATCCTCTGCTGATATTGACGAGTGGTTGCTTCCCGCTCTGACAAGGGCTTGTGTACCTGGAAAATGTCAAATGTAATGTTGCAACAAATATTCAGTTCTAGTAAAAATTGCAGCAACTAATTTCTAATGGTGTAGAGTGTACTTACTACTGCCAGATCCACTAGGAAGGCTTTCAAACGAGCTGTTGGAACAGGGGAATGCTTGATCGTTGTTTGGTCGTCTGCCTTGGGGCTGGTCCACTCCTTGTTCAAGTCGTAATCGAGATATTTTCCTTTGAACATCTTGTCTCAGTCCTCGGACTCTTCCAACTAATCCAGATACTCCCTCGCAATCTTCGGCAGACTGAAATAATAAAGATAGTAAAACAAATTGCTAAAATTGGATAAAACTGTACTTTATGTTGAAAAAGTAAGCAAGGGTGTGTAACTTACATTGTGAACAGTTGCGACGTGCTGGGAATCATTTTCGCTCTCTTCCTGGTCCTCGTAGTCTGAACTGTGCGGCGAGAGTCCATCTTCCGGCCTCCTCATTCTGTAAGCAGCCATTTGCCTGTACCCCGCCTGGGCCCCCCTCTGTCCACCGTCCGTTAGCTCCGAGCGGCCGGTCTCAACTGAAAGGCCAGATAAACGGGAGCTTACTGATTGGATATCTGATCCTGCATAGTCTCCGCTCTCCCTGTCTCTAGCGGATCTCAGAGGGATGATCGTCGGTGGATAGGGACCAGACTGGGGTAGGATGAGACCTCTTCTAGGGGCCCCCCGAGAGCTTTCTCTGGGTAAGGAAATATCTCCGGCACTTCTCAGAGAGATCACCCCTTCTCCCCTAGGCTCGTTTCTCATGTTGAGAGTAAAGCAAACTCGGCCGTTTTGGATTGTAGCTGTCGGTACGGGACCTCCTCCCATGAGGAAGTCTTCGGGGTCACTTTCATACGGTGGCTCATCGTACCAGTGGCCAGGAGCTAGGCCCATCATGCGAGCATCCTCGTCATACATGTAGGTGTCATCTGGAAAAGACGCGCATATTACCATCATGCTTGCTGTGGAATCCTTTACCAATCAAATTCATTCAGTCGTGCAGTGAATTGTGTTTTACAATTAGTGTTATAAGAATGTGTTCATTTTGCTTAACATTATTCCAACAACCCGAATCCATTAGAGAAAATTATAAACTAAATTCAAACTAGACATATTTGGAGAGTAATAAGAAGGAGATCATTTAAACAATATTACTAAAATGACAAAATATTATCCTACAACAAACAAAATAAAGTAAATTCTCCAATAAGAATATACCAATTGATACACAAAGACAGCCACCGAATGGAATTTTCTATTTAATGCTCTTGAAAAGTTTTATGGTGGAACCAGAGCTCTCAATGTAAACTAATTTAAAACTTGGTAACACCAAAAGGTACTTGGAAAGTCGTTTTAGAAAATAATTCTGTATTGTCAGCGCATGGCGGGAAGAGAAAATACACGTACTTAAGTTAATCCCGTTTAAAGTGTTAAACTGAAGCGCGAAATTGAGCGAACTGTCGAATGGATCATTTAGGGTTAACAGATTACGGAAGTATGATCACACATAATAATGAAAATGATAAAAACATGTTTTTATTGTTAAAAACCTTTATAACTTAGTTCCAGTTATTCGGTTTTCATGTTTTTATTTATAAATAAAAATGAATTTCCACAACGGATTAACAGTCTCAAAGTTTTCAATATTGAGATAACACAATTTATTTTCAATAAAATTAATTAAACAAAAAAAAGGAATATTTTTACGTGCAATATGTGAATTATGGTATGCGGTGGGGGGCGATCGTTAAAAAAATGACAATCAATCTAATTTGACTATAAAATCATAATTATCAATTCCATAGCGATCCTTTGAATCGGCTCAAATCCAATCATGGAAATGAAAAAAAACTCATCTTGGGAAATATAGAGGGATATTTTTCATCCAGCAGGTCTATTTATCTTTACCCATCCGTGTGTTGGCTTTTTGACAAATGGAATTTTAAATCGCCGGATGGAATCCGAAACGAATATTCAAATATCGAACAAGTAAACTGGCGGAAAAAATACCGAAGCGTTGTAATTTCCAAATATTATCGGTGGGTTTAGAACGGCAGCGAGGCTAATCCGATTAACAGAACGTTCAACCAACTTGCGGACGGCAGGGGTCGTCAGCGGGGCAATGCAATCATTACGATCACCTACCACATATCATTTCTAACTTAAAATACTTCATTTGTAACAAAATATCTATCGAAAAACAAATAATTGAAGAAGTATTAAGTTAGAATCAAACTTTATGCTTTTTAAATCATAAAGTTTGTAGTTAATAATCTCGACTTTGTAAGAAGTCAAAAGATCTTCCGTAAAAAGATGGATAATTTATTCAAGACACCATCTAGGTATACAATATGTGCTCGAGTAGAGCTTTGTATACCATTACAGCAGCCTATATCGGAATAAATTGAAAAATAATGTTAATAATTTGCAATGAAGTATGAGATGGATTAAAATGCCGGTTTCTAATAAAGTATCGGTAACTCAAATGGCAAAGGCGTTACTCCCGGATAGAGTAGAGGTTCCGAGTTCGAGCCTCGGTCGCGACCGTTATTCTTTTAAGTTTTTTTCTTTTTCTGTTTCATATTTGCGTCAAAGATTATTGAAATTATTTCAACAACTAAGGAAGTAACTAGAAGACACCTCAACACCTCAACACCTCTGAAAAAGTGTCTTTTACAAATGTCAGTGCCAACTTTGAAGTGCAAACATGAGCCCTCACCGAAAATGTCGTGACAAAAAGGCTACCATACGAAGAGCCGTGGAAAGAGCCACTCTAGTATCTCTTTCAGCGATAGAAAGGCAAACGAGTGGATCAGGAGTTGTCAAAGAAGTTGGTCGACAACATTGTCACAAACTCTAAACCGTGGAGTTATTAGTTATGCCGGGCACATGGAACGACTATCAAATGACCGATTTAATTTCAATATCATCTGAAGGGGCCTCCTTTGAAATGATTATAAAAAATTACATTTTATTTTATAAAATACATTTTTAGAGTTTAATACGTAAGAGTGAAATACTTTTTAACAAACTACTAATAGAACCACTTTTAGCAGATATGAAATTCAAAACAAAGAACACACTTTAGATGTTTTGCAGATATTTATTTTAGTTACATTGCGATGATATAAGAATTAAAAAAAAAATCTTAATCGATGTCGGTTTATCAGATAGATAAGGCCTAAAGGATTAAAAAAACACACACACACAAAAAGGGTTGACTAAATAAAATAATAAGCATATTTTAATGAAGGAAAGTTTAAAACCATGGACACTAGTTGGTCTTTATTCATTTCACAAGTTAGCACGAAAACAAGGCATTTAATGATTTCAACTTGAATTTTGATTAAATCTGGTAGTGATATGAAACACGCTAAGGGAACATTATTCAAATGGAAGATGATTTTGAGTAGGTAGCTCCCATAGCCACGTTGTTTATTGCGAGTTGAATTTCAAAATAAGTTAAATTGCCACTTCACGTGACTGAACATTGTGAACACATAAGTTTATGGAACTACGTCATGGTGGAATTTGTTCTGAAAATCATAAATCTGGTTAGATTCATGACCTATAATATATTAGAATCGACTTTGTAATGATCTTGAATCTTGCAATTATAATATGTTGAAAAAAAGATTTTTAACTATTGATCATTAAATCTCTGTGTGCAAGCAGTAAAAAGCCTTCGAATGGTGAGCTTTGGCGCTATGGAAATTGCACAATATTTTTAGCCCAAAACTTCTAGGCCAACGCGACTATTTTAAAGTCATTTTTATTATGATATGAGGAGCTTTAAATATCAATATAACATAAAATTATGAAAAAGAGCAAGTAATATAACTAATCATTTGTAAGAATGTTAATAAAAAAACTCTTAAGAGAATTAAAAAACAGTATTCATTTTTTGGGTCACTGACAGTTAAATTGCATTTTTTTGTCTTTTAAAGGGTAGGTTTAATAACGAAAAAGTAAGAATGACAATCGTGAGCCAATAGTTCTTCAACGCTTTTGCATTGGTAGGGCTTGTATAACCGTCTGGTTTCAACCAATCTACCAACTAGAGTAGGTACCTCTGAGCCATACACGCATTCGTACTATTCCCTTATCCAGACACCAACCAGAAACTCAAAAAGTTATTGCCACCTCGCAAATAGGCCTTTACTATCATAATCGCGATTAAAATTCACCGTGGAAAATATAACTTTTTTTTTCCATAGTGTCGTGACCCGTATCCGTTCAATATCTTAATATTCTGAGGTTTAATCTGGAAACAAAAGCAATTCTTTTAAGTTCCTACTTGGACTTCACGCGATAAATTTGAAAAGTGAATTATGAAAGTCCACAAGGCTTTTTGATATCGCGTTAGAATTTAACCTTTTACTATAAATTCTTTCAGTGTTGTGTTATAGATGAGTACAGAAATGGAAATAATTTTTAAATTATGCTTTGGCATCTCAAGGCTGTCACATTAAAACATTTTTTTTGTAGACGAAGGAATTAAATGAATCTGCTGAAATTGTTTTACAATTAGAATTAAAGTAACCAGATTGATTTTTAAATGACAAAAAAAAACAGTTATCGACAGTTTATTAACGAATTGCATACGATGCCAAAAATCCATATTGCCAAGGGAGTTTGGCGCTAGGTAAAACACGATCAGTATTTTTACATGTGAATCAAGTTACACGTAAACTATACATATGTGATGATCAGGTTTTAAATCTATGAAAACTATAACTGTTGGTCATCTTACCTCCCATTGGTCCACGACCCCCTTCCCTTCCAAGATGCAGCAAACCGTGTCTAATGTCTCGTAAAATCTGAAAACAAAGGTATATCAAAATTAGATACGCTATTAAAATTTAGCTTTAAACATGAACGTGATACGTTGGATGATTTCGGGGGCCGATTCACGAAAACACCCACCAAGCAGATGTATCCTAAACCTAAATAAATACATTTGTTTTCCTCGATTCTGGAAATATAATTATTTTCATGGTTAAAGAAGTCTATTTACTGACGATATATTAATATACTTTTCGAGAAAATCATTACATGGGCAAATCTTGGGTATTCCGTCAGAATTCACCCACTCCAGTTAGGTCGTAAACGAGATTAAAATGTGAAAATATAATGTTATTGGTATTAGTATATTATTTCACTGAACGAATAAGAATAACGGTTTTATTCGAGGAAATAACATAAATAAAGTAATTTCTATGTCGTTCCAAATATTGAGAAATTATTTCGGTGTCGCGTGCGGGCACCATAATGGCAATAATAGTCAGCCGAAGAAAAATGCTTTCCGAGTTTGAAATAGAAACTCGATAAGTAATAAATAAAATAGCGCTTCGATGCAAGAAATATTCACCAGTGAAACACGTGACCGAAAATATTGTAGAGAAACGAAATGCAAGGGAAAGTCACCGGAGAAAGAGAACCGAAATGGAAATTTAAAATATGGAAAATACGAATGAAGTTTGAGGAAATGCCGTCTTGATTTTTTCTGGAAGAAAAATATGCACTCGGGCATATTCATCCTATATAATATCACATCGTATCGTGGTTAACGAAGAGATTCATCAAAATAAAATAAAGTTTTGCAAAAATTTGATCGACTTTCGGTATAGGTTATTCTTCTATATTTTAAAAAATAAAACGATTTTTACATTACTTCGAAATTTCGGAAGCTTAGGGGTCAGAGCAAGATTGGTGTCTGATTTTGAAAACGCTGCAAAATTTTTGAAAAATAACCAATTTAATAAAATATATAATTTAATAATTATTTCTGGAGTGAACAAACCAAGTAAGAGTAAGTCCAAATGTGTTGTTTTTAGTTCTCCAACAAAACAGACCGTATTTCCGCATGGTTATCTAAATATTCTTATTATCATAACACGTGTTGTGTGGCATTGATAACAAAGCAGAAAGAAGAGATTCCAAGAGAAACGGAAAGTTTGCAACTCGTATTACCGACTTTATTCATCTCCGAAAGGGATCTTAATGCAGAGGACGTCCGCGACAAAACTTGTTTCGACAAATTTCACTTAAAAAGCAGGAAACACACGCTGAAGAAACATTATTATCCTCAATCCCAAAGTTTTCCACAGTAATAAGGCACTCAAAGTTTTGGAATGTCCCACTCTCCCCGTTATACTGAGGCTTATAATGCAATTTACAACGGTAAACTCATATTTCAAAGGGGATTCGTCACAACTGCCGCAATATTTGATCTAAAGTTATGTGCAATTTATAAAAGGCATTTGCGGAAGTATTTTTATGTCAACGGAGGCACAAATAACTCTCTTAGACATCTGCTCTTTATATTCTCAATTACGTAGAAAACCTGTATACACTTTTATTAATCCGAAGAATTTGTTCTTACACCCATAATAATTATAAACGTTTAATTTTGGTGCGAGCCTAAAATTTCAAATAAGTTTATAAATCTTTTATCAGCAAGGGGGTAAACAGAAACCTCTTATTGTATTTTTGCGTAGTAGTAATCAGAACTCAGCATTTGATCCTGTATTGTATATATTTTCTGCAATCGCTCCAAGCGTGTGCGTATGAACGCGCTCGCAGGTAAACAAATCCACTCTGAAAGCCTTATTGTACCATACCTAGAAGTTCGTGTTCCAGCCGTGTCGATCACTAAAAACAAATCACCTGAAAGATAAGCTAACCAAAATCTAAACGAAAACACTGAAGAATAATCTAAATCCCTCATCGGTTGGATGTGATGTGCCAAACATTTGCGTATTTCCAAGAAATACCAATAAGATTATAAAATTTGGAAAATAATTATTTGCCCATACCTCTTCATGTTCTCTATGAAATTTTTCTTTTTTCTTCATCGCTTCCTGTACTTTTAACTGAAACAAAATACATTTCACATTAGCTTGTGAATTCGTGTCTGAAAATGTTTATGTCGTTACGAACAAAACTTTTCTTAAGTTGTCATTTGCAGGAGGTTATCTCATTCCATTAAATTGAACAACTCAAGGAAATATAATTGGATCTTGAAAACTCACGAATAGAATAAGTTATTTTAATTCAAATTAGGGGTTTTAATGTTTAAAAGTAAAAAACAGACCTGATGCGTAAAATTTCACAGAGTTAAATCTAAATGACAGCACATTGGAAAGCATTCCAGAATTATTTTGTAGAAATTTATTAGAACATATTGAACCATGCGAGTCATGCGCCGAGAACCAAAATGATTAGGTAAGCCAAACCATAAATAACAAAAAAAAGACAATAATAAAATGAAATCGATTACGTGAAGCCAAAGCTTTATTTCCATGGAAGAGAATTTTCTATAAGCGAAAGTCGTAATAAACAGAATTAAGGGTTTTAAAAATGCTTCATAGTCATAAAGATCTAAACAGAAAACAAATGATCATCCCACCGAATCGCAGGGTTGAGAGATTTAACCAGAAACTTTGAACAAAGCGAGCAACGTACCCTTTCAAGATAGAAAATATTTCTTCTTTTTTCTTTCCTTTGTCTCCTTAAAGGAATCAGAGAGAGATAGTTTCAGACACAGGAGCGCTTTAAGCGTCATATATTTTATGACATAACGATGTGGACACACAAAGCAACGACTGGGCAGTAGATAACGTAGTCTCATGCTCATGCGATAATCATGTACGCCGTAAAGCCATTTTACGGATCTGGTCGCTTTATGGTTCGTGTAATATAGTCTTTTACTTTTTGAGGATTTTTTTATTAGATTTTGAATTATATAAAAAATCTTTGTCTACTGATTTTTTGGAAAGGTTTAATAAAGTTGTTCTGATTAAAAAAAAACATTTGATGAAATTTGTGCTTTTTATTAAGTGCTATAAAAAATATTATTTATCCATGCAAACATGAATTATAAATAACCAACCTCCAAAAACCTACTCTTTACTGTTTTCAGCAGTCTTAGAAATATATATATATTCCGTAGGTCAATATTGTTTTAAACATCGATGGGTTTCTCAGTGCGATAAACATGTCATTACAATTTATTAACAATTTCAATGTACTCGTACGTTCTACACGTGCAAAGCTTTTTGGTAAATAAAACAATATTTTTAGAAAGTGCTTTATGTAACAATGCTGCTGTGTCAGTGAGGAACGGCATGTCTATTTAATGGAATAAAAACTTCATGGATTCGATCTAAGTGACTAAACAAAAAAAGCCTCATGCAATAAACAACCATTGATCGAAAGCAGTGTCATAACAAAACAAGCCTGAAAAAAAACTCTGCATCCAAGAAACTGATCAAGATAAAAATAGCCCAAACCTGTGAAGAATAACAACAAAAAAATGCGACCAACGAACCAAGAAGAACAAACCAAAACATGCAAAAAATTCTTAACCAACATTCATTTTAAATCCTTTAACCAAATTTTAGAAAAATTCTTGCACATGACCAAAACCCTAGCAGATTTGCAACAACATTGTGTAACCCAAGATCAAGCAATTCTTGGTAATGCGTGCGTCTCGTCGTCTCACCCTATGGATAGTTTCTTCGAAGGTGTTGGGCACTCCCCCGTTCATCTGGAAGTATCGGAGTCGGTCGTAGTCCCTGGGGTCCACCATCGACCTGAGCGCGGTGTCGCCTGGAGGGCAGAACCCCAACATGCCGCTCTGAAGGACGCTGTCTGGAGTGTCCACCTGGAGGTAAGGAGAGTATTCGCTGTTTAGGACGGTGCTTTACACTTCGCGAATACCTTCATTTGGTACAGTGGAAAAATAATACAATCAAGCCAAAACGTAGAACGGGTCGACGACTGAGTGGGATTGGTAGTTAAACAATTGTGGTGGAGCGGTTTTAAGACGAGCATTTTTTTTAAAATCCTGTAGATTTGTTTGTAGTGTCTTCAAATATATGTACTGTTCTGATTTGTGTTTTTTTTTTACTTTCCGGATACAGAACCGTAACTCTCCTGCGCGAGTCAACGATTCAGACAACTTTGCAGTGTCCATTGTCAGCGTATTGGCACAGCCGGTGATAGATACTGCAAAGCTCTTCAAAGCGTTGGTTCGATATGTAGAAAGAAACGTAACGGGGATTAATTGTTGAGTCATTGAATCGGAAAAATAGAATGATATGTATTTAACAACGACAAATTTTACTCGTTCGGATAAATACACTAGTAACTTAAGTGTTAAAACTTATTAATTTGTATATAAAGATGACAAAATATTTCCATTTAAATATGAGGCTTCAAATTGTTGAGCTTTTCACGGTGACCAAACATAATTCATCACGAAATCAATTGCAATATGTTATGGCCACCGTAACTATTATTGTAGATATTTATTACACCAACAGTGAACTGTGAAACAACGCCATCGCCGTGATATATGATAATTACCGGAGTTGACAACGTTATAAATAACCATTACACAGCCCGTTGCACTTCAAAACTGGAAAAGTTTCGCATATTCACTGGAATTGTGCACTCGTATGCAATGTATCTCCGGTTCTAACTTCCGGCCAATGGAGTTTGACCAAAAACAAACGTATAATATCATAAAAACAAAAACGCGTTTTTACATGTGAGGCACCTCATGCGTGCGAATAATTCACGTAATTATTTGAACCTACTAGAAATTTAGAATAAATTATAAGGCTGCTTTTATAAAATTTAGTAAGTTTGTTCAGGGAAGCACATGCTCTATTGCTGTGTGTGCATATTTAGATAAAATCATTACTATTTTGTATGACGTATTTTTTGTACGACGATTTGTAATGATTGGCACATCACGCACTCAAAATACATAGATATATTTGTACGTAAAATGATTCAGTAGAAAATAACAAAATCTGGTCACAATTATACAATACTATTTCAAACTTGGCAATATAGCCATAAAAAGCAGGAGCCGCTTCTGCCTTTGTATTTAGGAAAAGTGTATAGGAACCTGGACAAATAAATGTCACAGCTTTCAAAAACTGAGTACTTTTGCGAAGATAAGTTTCTTTTCTCCTTGCTTTGAAATTGGTCGTTGCATTGCGAGTAATACGTAATGCGAGTGCGAGAAGTCCCATAAACAAAACGCCATCTCTCGGAAGCGCCCTGTAGCGCCATAAAGCTCATATCAAGGAGGTTCACGCTACGGGAAGTTTTAGCAGGCGACGCTTGTGACAGTAAGAAATACAAATCACATGTACGTATCTCTCATGGTACAGAAACGCGTAATTACCAAATAAATATAGAGAATATGTTGTTATATTATGATTAAAATCTTTGCGGTAATCTTTTAAAATCTATACTTTTTACTTATACGAGTACATTTTAAAACCTTTTTTTTTGTTTTTTCTGTCCAAAATTTTACAGTAGTTAATTACCATGATCAGCTATGGAGCTATGAAATAAACATTTGACCATCTTAAAGATAAATAATTTTCATATGTTTCAATTATAAAAGATTAAAACATAAGTTGGAAAAGAGAATTGAAACTAGAGAAGCCAATTCAAAAATACTAGTCAGGAATAATACAAATTCTTCACATAGATTTAATAACAAAGAAGAAAAATACGCACTGAATAATCAATTGGAAAAAAAACTGATTCTCCGTTAATTTTTCTATTAAAGTCGAGCTTTATTTTAATGTTTAATAATAATATTTAATACTAGGATGTAAATAGGCAATACACACAAAAATACCAGAGTGAAATAAAAATCTACAAAAGATAAAACCCTGATGTGTACCTATAACATACATTCTACCAGCTATAAAATACATTCAAAAACCGAAACGGGAAAATCAAGAGTAAATTCAGAAATAGCCAACTGCTAAAAATAAAGCTGTCAACAATAGACCATACTCATAACTATGTAACCCGTCTCCCAGGAGGTAATAAAACCACCCGAAGGTATATTTTAATGTAATTGTAAAGCCTCTCCTGTCAGCAATAAAACAAAATACTAAGTCACAATGTTCAATATGATATAAAGCTAATAGCGTCCATTCCGGGCATTAATAGTACATACATCATAATTCACTTCAAATTGTACCAGTCTGAAGATGCCCGCTACAAGGTGAAACCGGTCCGATCTTAATAAGGATTAGTAGAAAAAAGTTTGAGATTTAGTATTTTTAATCATCGATTCGTTGACGTTCTCCGCAGTTCTATTATTTTAAGAAACGAGGGAAGATTCTGAATTATTGTCCCTAACAGGAACGGTCATTTATTCAAAACATCACAAGACATAAGTTTTGTCATGATATTGTGGGGATGAAATCGACACATCTAATGAAGTGTTTTCTACTCTCTAAGATTTAACTAAGAAAACAAGTCAAACAGTTGCTTGTAAATTAGTGAAATACGTATTGATTTTTAAAATATACTTAAATATTAATATTTGTAAGCAAATAATGGTAGAGCAATTAGTAATAATAGCATAATTCTTCCTAGAAACTAAATATATCATGCTACGTATGGTAGTTATATTTAGACAAAGAGAAAAGTCCACAACAACAACAAAAAACTACAATTCGTGTAGACATAGTAAGAACAAAACAATAATTTAATTTAATCGAGCCTGTAATATATTATGTTTTCAAAGAAAGCAATCTATTTGTGGTTTGATATATTTAATGAAAATGAAATAATAACTTTGCACTCTTTTTCCAGATATTTTATTTTATTTTTTATGACCGACCGGTTTCTTTTAATTTTGTATTTTTTGTTTAGTTTCAATGTTGTATCCTTATGACGCTTAGGCTAAGCGAAACCGGTCGGTCATAAAAGTTAAAATGAATTCTGTGGTCTTATACAAAGTTATTGTATCATTTTCATAAATCATGTAACATAATTAACTTATGAATATGTATATAATATTTAATTTCTTGCTACAAAATCGTAATTTGGTCGTATAATATAAAGACCATGATGAACAATCCCTTTTACAGTAAAGTGAAAGGAATACGGTTTAAAGTAAGCATGTTTTATTTTTTATTATCAGAATAATCAAACACTTTGTGGATTGACATAATTAATTAAATATAGTCTTCAAGTTTTGTATAAGACTTGTCCAAAAATAAAGTGGATTAAAACAACGTGTGTTTTTATTAAATTTTCTATTTTCCTAAAGCTCTACTTGTGCTCCAGTAAAAATGATTAACTTGTAATTTCATCTTGTGATTGAAAAAGTAAAAACCTCATAAATAATGATGATAATACTAAAGAAAGTGCAAGGCACTGCGTGCATTTATCATATTTACACTACTCTTTGGGATATGTATTGTGACACAGACACATTTACGTCATAAAACCGAAAAAAAATCTGGTGGACCATCTTCCCAGGGAGTGCAAGTTTATGGCATTATTTTTACTACCCTGAAATCTCGACCATTGAATTGACAATTCTCTCGGTTAATCCAGACACCCACTATGTCCATAAAGCAGTTTTACTCAAGTCCGTGGAGCAGTTTTACGCTGTGTCCAGGCTAAGATATCTTTATCTCCCGCTGGTATACGGGTGTAAAAGTGTATGCCATTTGAGGATTAGAGCTAAACCTTGTATCAGAAGCCACCACCTCTGGAAGCTGGGGTAGCTTAGAGGGTGTAGGGCTGTTTTCTCGGCGGAGGGACGCAACCCTTAAACAGCGAAAGGGTCACATGCAAACTCACGATTTAATCAAACATATACCAAGGTTTAATGCAGGGATGTACATAAAAATATTAACAGAAAAATCGAAAAAACTGCACGTTTTATAATATTGCCTGAATTGCGATGATTATTTATGAAATATTTTGATATTTTTTATTGGAATACAAGAGTACCTACTGCTTTTTAATTCTAAATAAGCTTAATAGCGGACTGGAAAATAAATTGAATTGAGAAACTGAAGGTTTGTCGTCATTAATCAATCCTAAAGGTCCATGATAATTTTGTAGAAGAGAAATGTTTGTATTATTTGACCAACCATTTGTGTATGAAAAGTGCAAGACACGAATACGCTCCTGAAAATTTCAGTTAGCAGGGGTGAAACGCCATGAATGGATAAGAGCGTCCTGTTCTAGTGGACAAGCGTGTCCTATCATTCCAAAGTCCTTGTTAAGTATCTCCAATGTTTCAAACGGAGTGCATGGCACTTCGCAAACCAGAATGTCTGAATCGCTCATCATTAAAACCATACCGAGTTATTGTCATGTCACTTTTTAATATATTGCTAAACTTACTTAGAATCGGTGAGTTTGCTATATCTGGATTAAGTATTTGAGAGCCTAAAGGTTTGGAGAGGTGAGTTTGCACGTGTGAAATTATTATAGACCCGACACATTTCACTGATCAAATGAACGGCAATAAATTACAAGTTCACCGTTGAAAAGCAGAGAGCTTCTGAGCAATGTTTATTGATTTCATTGGGGATGAAGCAACCCTTTTAACGACGGGAATTTGAAGTCAATTGGTAAATGAATTAAGTAAAGAAAGAGTGTGCTGAAGACATCTTAGTTCATACTGGGCGATGAGTATCGATCGTACGGATTCACCCAAGTGTTTCATAAATGATCAACCGTAGCAGAGGTGTGATGTAGCTAAAAGGGTGAAATTTATAAACATTTAAGGAGAATTTTATAAATATATTTTAAGTACCTTTTTAATGAGTCGATGTTTGAAGAAAATTTAAAATAATGCTTAATACCTCGAGTATATAACATCAACAAATAATCTGAAAAGCTCGTCATTTTCGAATCATTTTACTTTGGGTGTTTTTGTTTACATCTCCTCAGTGACTTTTTAGTGATCTTTTCACAAGTTTCGTTTCAAATCAATGTTAGTGCGCTACAAAATATTTTCAAACTTGTGCCATCAAACTTGTAATATAAACCAAGAACAGAATGTCGGTCAGATAAGTAAAGGATCCTGCTTCTGGCTTGAGTGGGGTTTACTCTATTTTTCTCGGGGAGGGGTAGGAAAAATACACCGAGGGATAAAGATCAAAGATTGTTTGACGTACAACTTGTAATAAAACCTCCGGGCAGTTTAACGAACGTGGATCCGGTGACAAATGAGGACCCAGTGAAGACATTTCACCTTACCAATCAGCTAAAGGTCACTTAAGACAAATTGCTTTGAGATGGAGGGAGATGAAAGGAGATGGAATCAATCTCCGGCGAAATACGTCAGGGATGCTGACGATGTTAGAGTTCGTTAGCTTTTAGAAGGATGGCCTATGCTTACTGATTTGGTGATCTGTTTATCTACTGTTTTGCTGTAAATAAAAAGGTATGAAACTAGTTTGCTAGCTGCGTCGAAGTCGAAGGCTTACAAATGAGAATTTTATTTAAAAAAATATTTTATCTTTTATATTTGAGTTTTTTTAAGCGTTAAATATAGTTGGAATATTTATCAAGGTGTGTTTTCATTGAACCCTTGAGTTGTGAATGTGCTTGCTATATAATATCAGGATAAATTCTGGTAAAGCAGTTAGAATTTTGGGATCGGACTCATGGGTTACAGATTTAAAACCCACAAAAGTTAAAATATGAACACATAAAAATACTCGGATTAAAACGAAGATTAACACTTTCCAGATTGGGAGATGCTCACAATATTTTCGTAGCGAAAAACAATCATTCCTTATCGAAACTTTGCTTGAAATAGCTTTAGCTATTCATATTTGAGGTATGAAAGGTACGCTGTGCTTCTCTATAATTTTCTTCTTCCTTCTTCGTTCCCTCACACGATTTTCTTCATCTAAATTGAAGATCCATAACTTCACATGCTCTGAATAGTGAATTTCTTGCATTGTATGATTCGTCTCACAAAAAAGTAAAACTGCATAATATTTTTCTACGAACATCTATGTACATTCAAACGAGTTCCTCGAAATTGTATAATGGAGTTAAGAAATCTTAATAGTACGAAACACCTTAAACTCATTGGTAGTTAGGACATACATAAATATATAAGTTAGTCGCAAATCGAACACTCTGATGAAATATCTTAATTAAAATCTTAAAAATAATTTAAGTTTGGTGTCGTTAGAAAAGTTGGAATTTATAACAGAAACGTTGAATTATGCTGAAAGTTAGTTCTCTTGATTCAAAGAAAAAATAAAATGAAACTTTGGTGCAAATAGAATGCACTATTTTAAATTGACCAACGGTTCTCTGATGATTCATGGCTTACAGCTTTATCAAAGTGTAAAGTTTTAAACTGTCCAGAAGACGATGAATCACGAATATATAATTTTTTCGTGCCAAAAAGCAGAATTTTTCATTATTAAAGCTACGTAAACTGTATGACAAATGATTACCATTTTGAGTAAAATCAAGGAAATAAAATGTGACGTTGCGTGAAATGAGCACTATGACCCTTGAAATAAGACATTATAACTGTAAATTTACCTAAAACTTTAGTAATTTAGATGTTTGAAATTTGTTTAGACGAGCATTTTTCAGATGATTAATTAAACCAAACACTAACGACTGTTGTAATATAAGATTTTCAAACATTGTGTTTAATACGTAGGAAAGACGTAAATTTAATTTGCATTTTCAAAATTATTAGTTGTATAATTGACTCACCTTCTCTGTTGCAACTCATCTAGTTCTACATCCCTTGCCGTAGACTCAGAAATAATGCGTTGCTGTTCCTCAATCATCACTCTACTAATTATGGGTATCAGTTTCCACTGTCCAGAATGTCGAGACTTGTTAAATCAAGCCATGGACTTGACATTTTTGGTAGCAGTCTAAATGATTTTTGTCACTTTTTACGACTCTACCATAACTTGGCTTTGATTTGAATGTTCTTTTTAATGTATATTTTGTCCTATTTTTGTCATTGCTTCATTATAATATTATGTATGTATGTACTGTTCTTTCTCTGTTTCTCTTTTTTTTCCATTTCGTGTTATGTTTTTTTTTGTAGTTGGACAATAGTCCATTAGTTTATAAATGCATAAATAATACATGCACATATTTATTTTGGTGCTAAAATAATTCTGCGAGCAAGTCAAGTTGTGAAAACTAAAGAGTTTCCACGTAATGGACGGTGGATATCTTGTTGAAGAGATATGGAAGAAGAGAGTATGTAGTACCAATACAACGATTTAGTAAGTAGTATACACTTAGAAATTAATATCTTGATTTGTAGAATTATAAATGGATCCGACTTTCACTATCTGCTTTCTAAAAAATCATATGTGCGTTTGTTAGTGTAAAAGTTGAGTATTTTATCCGTGTAATCATAGGCGATGGTGATGGTGATACTGTCACGATGTCAAATCTGAAATAATCATACGTAAATCGACACTGAAAAAACATTTCTTTGCACAGCCCGCGTAATTTGTCATATCAACGAGCAGGGGGAGACTTGAAAAATAAAATAAACGGGGTCGGTCCTAAATTAGTTATCCCTTCATCTCCCTTCGTCCCGCTGCTGGACCGTTCAGAGGGGAAGAGAGGGCTGACAGATGACTGTCGATTTACTCTGGGCCGGGATGTCAGCGTAGCTCATTGCCCCAGGTGATTATCCCGAGATGGATTATGATCCGCCCCGTGAAAAATGATAACTTAAGATTTTCAGACTTGTTGTATTTGATTTCTGTTCGCCGGCGTAACTCACGTCACTGACCCATGAAATATGATAACTTTTTAAAATAACTAATCTGTCTTAGTCTTGTTAAATGTGCGAATCACGCTCAAACGTTTAGGTAAAGTTGTAAGGCAATATTTGAATAGGGTATTAACGGTCTCTGTATGCGTGCAATTACGCAATGTAGTACAACTACTATGAAAAATAAGATTTCAGTATATTAACGCATTTTCAGTTGCTCCCATCAACAAATTAGCGAACGTTTAGTACTATAGGCGTTAAAACTGTACATGCTCCAAGAAAAGGTAATTCAGCAGAAAGAAAATAAATCATTCTATAAATTGATACTTATTTCACATAATATTCTTTTGGGGTTAAGTTTTAGAAGCTGGGGATGTCCGAGAAAGACATAGCGCGATCAAGTTAATCAAATACTTTAATCGAGTCGTGTCAAGAGTCGGTATGAGACAATGTGTGAAAGGAAATAAAGCAGGGAGTATATGCCATTGCATGGAAGTCCATCCTCTCCGTCTAACCCTGAAATAGCGTGATGATTCAGTCAGTTTTCATGGGGCATATATAGCTATACTAGGCATATAATTTTGTCATTATAAAGGACCAAGAATAAATTTACCTTATTAGTGATATGGATTTCCAAAACTCAAAATGTGAAATTTCTTCCATAACATTCATTCATCGTGTGAAAAAATCAAAAACAATGGTAATGTGGTGAATTCGGTTGGTAACTTCAAACTTCTTAAGTAATGGGACAAGTTGAACCTTAAAATCCGTATGAAACAATATCTCCCTTACTCTGTCAAGTTGGCAGCTTCAGTCCCGAGAGTCACGTCGTACCAGCGGCATACCATAAAGGTGCATTAGATCAGGGAGATAAAAGTGTCCCAGACAGCCCGGCCTTTTGTTCTTGCGAATAAAAAACGAGAGTGAGGTGGGCGGGAGTGGAAGAGCCCGGACGAACAGGTGAGAGAAATACTCGAGACGATACCCCCCCCCCACCGACCGCCCTGTACTTGTGGTAGATTATGATGTAGTTAATTGCTCGGTTTAATTTTTGTTAAATCAGTTTCTCGAGACAGATTTGTTAAGTCTGTAATCATTGAGAACAATAATTTTCGACATGATAATGTATGTCTTTTACTACACGTTTATTTGCTTAATAGCTTGTCTGTGAAATGATTTGCCAACTTTTGGGTTTCCTCCCTCTTACAAATGTTTATTCTTTTTATTTCCTTGAAACTACTCTCCACATAGCATTTCTAAAGTTAGAATAGTATTTGCGGGAAACCTAAGAGCCTCCCGAGTGGAGTATAAACAAATAACGAAGAACAACAACACCAATACTGTTTGCTGGGGACTGCTGCGGAATCGAACCCGCAATCTTTCGAAATAAAGTGAAATGCGTAGACTACCTATATATAAGTATGCGAAAGGAGTATTTTATTTATACTTTGTTACTTGTCGTTATGTAGTTCATAATACAAAGAAAAACTCAAAAAACACCATATTATTGATAATTTTAATAATATGAAAATAGAAAAATACACCAAATAAAACATTAGGTTGTGACCGAGACTCAAACTCAAGACCTCTACTCTTTCCAACTTTTCCATCCATTGGTCATATTCTTTGAAGATTGATGATAATCTTTTAATGCAGCGTAAAGATTTAGTAAATAAATTAAAATTAATATAAATCTGACCATCTGTACCAACATTTTCATTGGTTGGTGAGGTCTCAATTTATTGAGTGTTTTTTTCTCATAATAATAGATAAAGCTGTTTTGTCTAAATAATTTAGGTCACCGACGAATAATATTCAAACGTGTTGTTTTATTATTATAACGAGACGAAGAAAAAAGAGAATTGTTGGGTTCAGCCGAAATCTGAATATTATTCAAAACAAGCCGACCGAAAAATAAGGTAGATGATCGTATTCCGAGGGGATGACAAATAAAGTTCGTAAAAAAACTCTCTGAGCGTATATTTACGCTTTTGCACCTAGAAAAGTCAATTGGAGAAAAAGAAAAACAACCAATTTCTGTTTCAGACCCCATGAGCCATGTTACTTGGTGAAAACATTTTTACTCAACGCAATAAGACGACGTCAATGTAAACATTTGAATAATTCTACGCAGTACGAAAAAACACCGGATATTTGGTTAAGAACGGAAAATTAAATGGGTCTATATTCACGGCGCTGGTTTCTTTCTACTTAACTTTACCATTGTTGGTTTATTGAGGTAGGAATAACGAATTCTAATGAAATGTAAACAACAAAACATTGTAACATTTAGGTTGGAATAGTATCAATTAAATATTTAAATAATTCAATAGCTGTTCTAAAAAACATACGAAAAACAAGTGGTGCGACCAGGACTTCTGGTATTCTGGACCAAGAGAGAATTTTCAGTAACATAAATTTAATGTCACTGGTATTGTATTTCCAAATTGTTGACTGAAGGAAATGAGGAGAGGAGAGAGATGGTGAAGATAAAGGTTAAAAGTACCAGGTTATTTAGATCTGGTTACTAAATACGACTAAAGTCAAGTCACGAACGCTTAGACTCTGAGATTGAGAGTATTAACCACTGTGACGTTTTACAAGATATTCAACAACAATATCATGGAGCGCTATGTTTCCAAAATCTCGACAGTAAAAAAAAAATATTTTGAGAAAAAAAAAGATAATTAATCATTAATCTGTGGAAACACGCAAAATCTCTAATTCATGCGTCGTTTTTCACACTTACAGTAAAACCAAATTTGCATTGCGCACCCGCAAGCACAAGAAGTAAAATCCATTCCACACGCGACGTTGGTAAAACCTACGTACATTTGATGGCAACTTTCCATAAATTCGGCCGCCACTTTTCCGTAAAACTTTTCAGTGGACGGTTCAAAAGGCAAGCTGACATTCGGTACTTACTTTTCCCATACAAAAGCTAGTTCAACATGTAATAGAACGGCAGTGGCGCAGTATGGATTCCGAGCACGTAGCTCCTGACTTATTAGGGACGATTTGCTAATACCGGATTCCGTAGGTTCTAATATAAGGGTTGTGATTCGCACCGGCTCAAATGAGTGCTTAGCTCCATACACAAATTGCGATAATGCGCTCCATAACATGATCTCGTTTAATCCCGTAGATCACTGGATACGAATAATTTAGGAGGATTTAAGCGTTACACGTGAGGTGGGGTTTTTTTCTCTCCCTTTCGTAATGATATTATGAAATTCATAAAATGTTTAACGTTCATGGTTCTCACCAGATGTTTGCATGAATTTAATTCGTAATATGTTTGAGGAACGATATGTTGAATAAACTAAGTAGCGGAAGGATTAATACTGGGAACGTAGATAAACAAATTTAAATTAGTTATCTTTGTATTCATTTGGCGTCTCTGTACAAAATGGCAAAATTTATTAGGTTCTTTCAATAAACGTATAATAAGAAAACGATTCAATGGCAGAGCGATAAGCACCTTGGTTATGATTCCAAGCCTCTGGGTTCGAAATGTGGTAAGAGAAAATAATATTTATATTTTTGTAGAAAGCAATCACTTTGTGGTTTCACATATTTAAATAAACGAAAAAACGAACTTTGTATGAGACCACGAATATTATTTTAATCATCAGGGTACAAAAAGTGTGCGATTTTATTATGACAAAATATAAAATAAAATAACAAAACAATGAGAAAATGATGATGGCTATACGAAACCGGGCGGTCATAAAAATTAAAATAATATTCGTGGCCTTCCATAAAGTTATTTTTTCGTTTCTAATTTGAATTTTATTTAGACGAATTTTTCAGAAATAAAGAACGTAATTGCAACTCGTTTTAAAGTTAAAAAGTTCTTATTTTCGTCCTGGTAAAATACAACCATACTCGTATAGAAACAAACACTGCTTTTTTTAGGCTATAGCTAAGTGTAGTGACCAGATCTGAATAGTCGGGTGTTTCCCAACTCACTTTTTTTGCCACTCGCCGATTTCCGAAAGCCTCACGAAATTCCCCGAAACGAGTTGGAAATAGTTCCGCTGACTCCGGGAAGTTGAAACTCATAAAATATGTGAATGTATTTTTCTTAAACTATCGACGAAATACGAAAAGTCAGTAAATAAAGAATAAATCACAACAATTTTAACCAAAAAAGCTCGAGTAAAACTTTTGCGTTCCAACTTCAAAGTGAAACCCTATGCGCACAAAGATTCCAAATCCTGTTGACAAATTGCGGGGCTATAGGAGCCGCGATTTGGCAGTCAACCATCACCGTGTGTCGATTTTTCTTTTAGCGTAACAACAGTTGGAAAGTGCGTCGGCCTCGCTCCGCGAACTGGGGTCATTGATCAACCCGGCTGCCTGACAAATAGTCTCGGCCGAAATAAGGTAGCGATTTGGAAAGGTTGGAAAACTTACAGTGTTTGATTTTAAATACGCGATAAGGCGGCGGGGAATCGCTCGGGCACCATTGACACCATATTTAATTTATTTTTCAGTTATTTAATCTGGTGGGTAATTGGTCGTTCGATTTTTAAAAGTCATTCACACCTCTATATGTATATATAATTAATTAATATAATTTTATAGTTGGTGTATCCTTTATATTTGTAATTTTTTTTTACAATTATTGCACACTAACTGAGTTTTTATAACTGAATTATTTTCACATAAGTGGGAACATCTGTTAAAACCCAGTATAAATAAATAAACATATCATGTAAGAAAGTGTTATCGGAAACATATATTATACGATATGTTTCTAAGAATACTTTCTGCTACTTTTTATTTCTTCTAACAATAATGAAATAGAAACCTAGCATACAGACATTAAATGTAATTTATTTTGTACATGTAAATATCGTCGCTGGAACGGTAAAAGCGCCACTTTGGTAAAAAAAAAGTTAAATGGTCAATGTACTTTTGATCAGGTTTCTTTCTGCATCGAATGCTCTAGTTTGATTTTGAATACTTTTGTGCCCCTTCAGCCATCTAAAGTATATTTACCATTTGGGAGAAGGCTCAACTTAAGCTACACAAGTTTGTGACTATTTTTTACATTTTTTGTCGCTTCAAGTAACTCAGTGAGAACATTGAGTTACCCGAGTTTTATTTCAAAATCCAACCAGGTACTGAAGACTTTTGAATTGTATTGTAAAACAAATAAACTTTAAAGTGCTCTGGTGTAAACTTCCCAGAATGACGCTTTAGCCCGATATATTAGTTATAAATCACTAGTTATAAGTCTAAATTGTGAGTCGCTAAACATAAGTCTTGGCTGTAAGTACACAGTTATAAGTTATAATTAATATGCCACTAGTTATCAGTATTAGTGGTTAAGTTGTAGGTTATGTAAATTAAGTTGTGAAGCGCACTTAAGGTGATATTTTTTACGAAAACGACGCTATGGAAATAGGCTAATTATTATTATTAACATGTGTTAGGCGATGTTGTGAGACTGAAATAACAAAGAAAAATAAGAGAGACGCAGGGGTGTGCAGTCGAAAGTGACTGTAAATCTGTAATGTTCCACGGACAGAAGAAGCCAAATATTAATAAGAAGTTAAAAAAAAAGTATCATTTTGTTTGTAAAAGTAAATCATTTCCTCGAAAGAGAGATCATATTCTTCCAATGGCTACGGACAGTTAGGACTAGAACCTAGGAAGATAATTTGTCAAGCAAAACGAAAACGAAACTCACTTATCAAAGAAACTAACGAGAGAGGGTTACAAAAAATGGAAGCTTTTTCACATGGTATCATCATTCCTGCTATTGATTCCTAGAGTAGCATTTAATTTGGCAAATTCACCATTGTTTCCCTGAGATGTGTAACGAGGCGTTAGTATTCCGACGCCGACGTCGCTACAGATAGGCGTCGTGACGCTATTAGGGATCACGCACGCCCGCCATCTATCGCCGTTACTGAATTAATGATGGAAAATATTTTCTCGCTTAGAGGATTTGTCTCACCGATACTTATTGATGCGTTAAAAGAATACAGCATTGAAGTGCCTTTATATAGGAGATTTATCAGTAGATACTTGTGTATATTGGAAGTAATCTTATCTGTTTCTAGCGCGTGCATGGGTGGAAAAATTACTCGGAGACACGTGACAGTCAAATTCAAAGTCAGGAGTCGGGTTGTGCTAGTTTATAATCAGTCGATATAGAATAAGAATGTGCGTGAGATGTGTGCATGTTAATGAAACAAGGATTGTGTACGAAGAGATGTAAAGCTTTCCATTCATAGCTTATTCCTATAGAAAGTAGAGTTATGGTTAGTCTGTCAGTTAATTTTGAATTATGTTGATAGGTGTCGTCTTTACAATGAATATGAAAAGCTTCAGCGTGTCTTTGGCAATGAGTTTTCAGTTCAGTGTTTATAATGTGAATTCAAATTGGGGTGAAATCTGGTGTGGTATTGACTGTAATTAGGATATTGTTTCAAACCAACTATGTACACATTGGGTAGATACGTACTTAAGAGAAAAGGAGGAGGAATATATACAAAATTCAAACACAGACAAAAGGCTGATAATGAAGGAAGATGCAGGCAGATCATTAGGATCTATTATTTAGTTAGCGGGGCGACGAGGCGCTATTTCCTTTTGATGGAAGGTGCATAACACATTATTATAATCCAAAATTGGGATGTTTTCAGGATTGCTTAGGAATTTACGAGACAATACGGGCGAATTCTGCAAATAGTAAAAAATAATAATTTGACAATATTGAAAGCAGCCTGAAGAAAATTAGGATTAGAATTTTTAATTAAATAGGCTTTTATTTAGTAAAAACATTTTGCATAATTTTCAATTATGAAATTCGATGCCAAAAATAAATATTCTCATTTCCATCTAAAATTCACGAATCGAAAATATAATGAATAAAGTCAAAAACCAAACCGAATTCGGAATACTGATTGAAATTAGCAGCCAATCTTTTAAACCACAAAATCTTTGAATTTATATTTGGTCAAAAATATGCAAATATTCGCGACGCTGAAACTTTCTATCTTAAATATTCCGAAATATTTACTTAAGAATAATAATTACGAGTAAATGTATTATTCAGAAGCCGAATCGAATACAAGAAGTACAGAAGAGTCTGCTGGTATTGGAGTATTTGTAGTAATTTAAGATAAGGAGAACCAGAACTGATTTCAGCCCCGCGGTAATGACTCGGGGAGAGTAAATCTGCGCCAATGCTAGAATCAGACATCTTCGGAGTTTCAGATCAAACAAAAACCAAATTAGTTGAAAGTTTGGCGGGCAATTAAAATTCAAACATCGGGATACTTCGCAACGGTATTCCGATGAGATTACAATTTGGTTTCTTATAAGAGGATTCTAAATTAACTACTGGAATTAACTACTGGGAGACTTTTGGGGAGTTTATAATTACATTATTCTACTCTCTTAGTGGTTATTATAAGAACACTAATCGTTTTAACATAAGAAATGGGTTTCTAAACGTCCGGCAGAGTTAAACAATAGATGAATGAAAATAATCTATTCTCCTAAGCAGGTCATAAAAATACTATTTTCTTCGAGAAAATTAAGTTGCCCCGGAAGAAGAGAAGCCAGGGACACCCAAATAAGACATGGCAGGACCAAGTGAATCAAATACTTGAGTTGGGTCATGGTAAGAGTCAGTATAACAAAAGAGTCTTAAGTATTGAAGCAATTTTGACCGGTTAGTAGCCGAGTGGCAAACGCGTCGGATTCCCACCCGGGCGTCGTGGGTTCGATTCCTTTGCTAGCTAAGTCCTCCATCAATGCAAAATCTTTCGCTTATAATGATGGCAATAGGAGTTTTTCTAATATTTTCAGGTTATTTGTAACAAGGGAATGTTTGTCTTTCTTTTAAATTAAAAAAAAAATAGTGTTAGTCAAGTAAATAGTGTTGAGTGGCGATTCGTGATCTCTGTCTAATCCTACGGAGAAATGGCATGATGGAAATAGAATCAATAAAAGATTACAATTCAGTTCAAGGAGTTCATGTTTTAAATGTGTATAGAGTGGATTTTTTAAAATAATGCAGTAAACGAGACATGTACGTCGTATGG
Organism: Drusus annulatus; assembly: GCA_022651775.1. Lineage (NCBI taxonomy): Eukaryota > Metazoa > Arthropoda > Insecta > Trichoptera > Limnephilidae > Drusus > Drusus annulatus. The sequence continues at coordinate 1,283,318 of JAGWCC010000057.1, forward strand.
ATATTACTTAGGAGTATAGAAAGTTTGAAATTTTTAGGAAATTAAATAATATTCCTCACCAGCTCTCACGTGGCCAAAGGATATAAAGGATTTAGCCGAGACCTTGTCCACGTGAGTCGGAGTTTAGCGGATTTAAATAAAAACCCCTGCACGTGAGCAGATTTTAAATAAAAATAAATGCGTTTCAGGAACTTCAGGAATGCCGGGACATTCGAGCAGTATCTTGTTATCTTCTGCGCTGAGTCGGCGGGCACAACTGGGGAACTAACTAACCGTAAGGTCCCGATAAATACATACAAGACAAGCGAAGAAGAGAAATCTCCACAGTATGCTGTTCCACCACAAAAAGGGTAAAGCTTGCAAATGATATAACACCCTGTTTGCGAGACCATTAAAATTCAGTGAGCATAAATAAAATACAGTTTATAACGATATCCACCGGTTAAATTTGCAAAATCAATTTATTGCACAGACGTCAATGTTTTTTATATGTTATTTTATCAAAAGACTAACAGCGGAAAATGTTTGAAGCAATCCAATTAAACAACCATTTAGCTATTTATTGATAAGCCCACTATTAACTCAGATTCATAAATGTTACATTTCAAAACAAGAAATACTGTCTACAAAAATAAAAGAGAAAACATGCTATTCACATTCTCTCCGAGATTAGAATAGTAAAATTACATGCACACGAGCCGATGTAAATTGTTTATGTATTATGGATGAAACCTGCTCCATTTCCCTATATTTAGTTCGTATTTATTGTTTTTAACGCACTTATATTTAATGAAAATTAAATAATAATATTGTATAAGACCACAGATTTTATTTTAATTTTTATGACCGACTGGTTTTGTTTGACCTAAGCATCATCAGGGTACAAAATTAAACAGAACAAAAAATACATGGTGTGTGGTTATTTTTACTTATACATACAGAGGAAGAAAACAATATAAAAAAGGAAAAGAAAAAAGAGAACAGTGAGAAAACAAAAGAATAAAATTTAAATTTTAACAAAAGAATAGAGAGAAATAGACAGATAATATGAAATGAATGAGGTAAAACGTCAACTGAGAACGTGATAAAAAAAGTGAAAATTTTATGAGTTTACGTGAAATATACCTAATATCGGACTACTGGACAAATTTAGTACTGTTAATTTTAATGGCTTTCTTTATTTCTAGTGCTTCTAAATTATTATATCTGTTGCCATGTTTATTTTATGGAGTATGAGCACCGGTGCTTCTATTGAAGGTATGATCTTTTTCAATAAGATGATTAACGAATTCTGAACAACCGTGGTTGTTTGAACATCTAAGATGTTCTTTAATTCTAACATTGACATTACTAGTTGTTTTACCAATACAAAGTGCAGAAAAATCACTACAATCGAATTTATAAATTCCTGAGTGGCTTAGTTGGTCATCTTTATCCTTAGCATTTATTATAAATTTACCTAAAAAATTGTTTGTATAAAAGGCAGGTATATACATTTATTTATTTTCGTATTAATTTAGTTCCATAAATGTAACATTATATGTCAAATATGTCATCTACTAAATTGATAACGGATAATATAAACATATAAAGGTTCACAATATAAGAAGAGTAACTTTACGTCATGCTTAGAATAAAAAAACCTTAAATGTATTCTTGTAAGATAAGATGCAAGATACGTTAATATTTTTACTAGTTTCCAAGTGTGCCGATTTCCCGATACGCTCTAGAGAGGAGGAGTGGAACTGCCAGAAGCGGAAGAGATGCTCCATTCAGATATCGATATTGCTCCGGATAAGGGAATCTGAATAGGCAAATGTTAGTAGAGCAATCCAAGGATATTATGCTTTTTCCACGGTTAGAAGTAGGTAGATGGTACTGGGAACGAACGGAATTTCTCGAATCCACGGCTGCGATAAATAATTTCTTTGAGATAAATGTTAAAGCGAGAATTCAATGTTGAAATATGCAGGTTTGAGAAGCTTTGTAGTTTTTATACACTCAATCCCAGTGTTCACCTCTGGGACTGAGACAGGCCTTTGCCGCTGAATGCAGATACTCGTAGATGACTAAACTGAACGCATTTTTCTAGTAGTGAAAAGAGTTTGATTGTTGATGGTGTTTAATGAATTACAAACTACGATAGGTAAACAATGAAGAGAATAAAATAAAGGTACGATTGCGTTAAGAGTCAGCACATAAAAATACTCACTTTTTGGCTTTCTAATACAAGCAATACTACAAATGATTTATCTGTTAGTTCTACACGAGTTGTTGGGAAAATGTCCAAGGTTTCTAGTAAATACAATCCTTAAACAATAATGTTTTTAATTCTTTAATAAATACGTGTTGAAATTTTAGGTAAGACGTTTGAAAATGCCTTAATTGGATTGAAACTGCTCCGTTTTATTACATTTTTTTTATGTTTTTCACAGAATTCAAAATGTAACAAATAAAAAAATAATATTCATTGGAAACCTTTAAAATTTTCCTAACTACCCAAAGAAGATTACCAGATAAATCATTAGTAGTATCTCTTATTAAAATGCTGCAAAGTTACGCTTAACGCCATTTTTTGAGTGATAAAGCTTAACATCTGTTAATTGTAAAATTTCAAATATAAATTTAGTCTAATAATTTTTTTTTATACCATCGATCGGTAAAAATCTATTCTAAAAACTTTTTTTCGTATAAATGTACAATTACCCATTTTATTTTATTATATTTTGTGATAATTTTGTACTACATATCAACCTGACTAACTTAATACCTTCTTAATATCAATTTGTTTAAACATACTCGTATACCTATTCATCGACATAACTATTTTACCATAAAAATAAATATATAGCATCGATTCAGAAGTAGGACATAACATAAGAAAATGGCTGACGATAACGTAATATGTTTAAATACAAACATTAATTAAAATATCAATAAATTTTATGATTCCCTCTTTTGATAATGGAGAGTAAATCCCAAATTATTTGAAGGCATTTCCTCAACCTCTCACGAAACAATTAACATTGTCGAGTAAACTCCAAGTTGGTAAGTAAAATGACGGTTACATCAAATCCTCCCTTATTCTGTCAACATTTCGCCTTAAACAATGTTTCAAGCGGAGGAAGATATTTTCGTGTAGCCGGCCGTCTTTTGATGTTGTGATGTCGGCAAAGAGAATACCCGCATGCTGGAGACCGGGGAGACGGCGAATGTAAATTTCAAATTGGATGTACAATGTCAGACATGTCTGTACAATGTCAACTGCTGTCGGCGTTCGAAGAATTATTCAAAATATTTATTGAGCAAGACGTATTTATAAGTGTATAATCTACCCATAAATGATGCTCCTCATTTTCAGTGATTTTTGTAAATAATAAAGTAATTTAAACTAAAATCCATTGTTAAAAAGTTTTGTTACATTTAAAAAAAAAAAATACAGATAAAGGATATCAATCACTTTGACGATTCCGAATTGGTTAAAGTTTGTAGGTAATATTAAGTAAAATCTCATACATAAACTCTCGAACGTGAATAAACGTTTTGTAATTTCTAAAACAATATCACTAATTTAAGCTCCCAACTTCAATTCCATCCGAACTATGTCAAATAATAAAAACTGTTCAATATAAAAAAATAATACTATTAACTTTCAGTAATTCATAAGAAGAACGCGAACTAAAAATAAGACGTCTAATGACTGTCTATTTTTAATCCTTCGAAATCCCAATGTCAAAGGTTATCCTGTGACATCAAGTAATTTTTTTTTAATATTCTTACAAAATTTAAACAGTTTCCCAAAAGAATTCGTCTTGAGAACTTAACTTGAAATAGACAAAATCACAAGCCCACTTAGAAGTAAAAATATTTTGTTATTTCAAACTGAGACGACGATCGAGAAAATATTTGAAAGCCCTGAGCTTTTAGTATAACGAGACGGAGGTAATTTTCGCCTACATCTCTCAGTATTATGTCATTCTATGAGCCGACACTATTCTGTCTGGCGCTTTGGGAGACGAGATATGGTATTACGTCGTCCGCTTTGACTTAGATTTTTATAAAAAGAAAAAACGATAATAGAACCTTAAGACGCAAATATATTATCACTATCAGTTCTGAACAAAGTGAGGGAGTTTAACGTTTTAAATAAGATATTGCACTAACATTTTTTTCGGTAACTAAAAACGGTATCTACGTATTTTCCGGAATCAACGTGAAAAGTTTGGTTAGTTCGATGCTCTAGATGTATGGGTAACATGCTTGTCCCAAATAACCATTTTTTTTAAATCCTACTAAAATACCTTACCAAATAAAAAAATCAATGAATACAGAAATCCTTATTTTATCATTAATTTCATATTTTGTATCCTTGACAAACACGTGTGAACTTTTATTCTGCTTTAGTGGAAAAAGCAGTAAAAGTTTTTAATTAAAATATTAGTAGATACATTTAAGTACTATTATCATGACACAAAAAATGTAAATTCAAATTAGAAAACCACCCATATAAAATGTCTAAAAAGTTTCCATACAAAGTCGTATGTGCTCAGATTTTTCACAAAATAAATACACGCATAGAAAAATAATAAATACGTGAATCGAATATTTGAAGTCTGACATTTTCTTCAAAACTTGGTAACGTATTATTTGGTTAACGTCTTAAAAGGTTAAAGTCTGATACAGATATATTTCAATATTATAAACGTTTTTAAAACTTCACTCTACGGAGTGAAGACAAGACAGTGTAAAAAGCTTTCAAACTCTTAATATGTGAAAGGGCGCCGGCTCAAAAATAAAACCAGTGTACCCTTCCTCCCTTCCAATGAGATTTTATCCCGGGGCAAAGGGAGGAGAGAAAAAGGGCCTAAACATAAAAGGACCCTTTCAATTTGCGTCGAAAAATTGGCAAAGTAAGGAAACATTCTAAACTGCCGACATCGCGAGACAAGCACATCATATTATTTTGAAGTTGATTCTTATGAAGAATGTGAAGGTGCAATCATTAACGTCAACCTTTGTTCAATCAACTGGGTAAAGAGTATCATTTCCTCATTATATGAGTAGTAGATGCTGGGGTTATTTATTTGAAATGCAAGATCTATCATCGCCCCTGTGACAGTAGCAAAGTAATTTTTCGTTAATTAGTCAACACTACACACTTGCAGTGGAGGGAAATTAAACTATGGGAAATAGCATTAAAAAAACAAAACTTCGATTAATGATAAAACACGTGAAATTTTATTCTTGAATCGCCTTTGTAAGAGAAAACCATTCAGAAACAAAACGTTGTTTGAAATCTATTTATAATAGTTAAATCTACCTAATGTGTTGTTACATTAAATAGATTGGCTTCTAAATAGCATTGACATATTCGGTAAATTGTTAAGTTTTCAAGAGCGTTAGTGCATCTTTCGGAAACTTTATAACCGTAATTTCCTTTTAGAGCGAATTTCGGTCGGAGTTGAAGAGAGCGGTAGAGAGCGGCAGAGAGCGGAAGCGACCGTCGACCCGCGAAATCCTCGCCTTGTATCGAGTAGCTATTGTTGGGGAGTGGTTGGCAGAACCGAAACGTACCAACCGAGTCAGCATATTTTACAGAATGGGGTGGGGGGGGGGGTGTAACAGAATAGGGGGGCGCTTTGAACCTGTTTAGGATCATCCAGGATACGCCCATGAGACGCAACGCGTGACGTCAGCGTGTTTTTATCAGACAATTTTCAGCAATAACATCGGGGAAAGTGATGAAGCTGTAAACATTGCAGGTTACGTCCAAGTGTCAAGGCGAGTTGTTTTTCACAGTACACAGAATTTATGAAAGTCTAAAAGATTTCAGAAAAAAGGTTTATTGAAACCAAAATTAACATTTTCTGTCATAGTATTTACTATAAATGTTAAAACGACATAACGTACACTTGAATGACTTCATACGCATCAGAAATAGCAGAGATGAAACCTCAAGTGTCCTAAATAAATAATCCGTAGAAATTACTAAAAGGGATATTCTTTCAATTGGAAAACACAGTAAACTTGAATGCTTCAAATGAAAATAATACCATTAATTTCAGAATATTATATTACTAGGGAATACTATCTTTTATATTATTGAAAATAGTGAATATGTGATTTAGCTATCAAAGTAAAATGAAGTACTGTAATGTGTAAAATTATTTGTTTTATAACATGTCAACCGGTTTCAATTTTCACAACCGTGCTTTCTTTAGGGCAGACAGCATCTACAAAAGTTATAACAAAAAGTTAAAAATTAGATTGTTTCAATTTCCGTTGTTTTTAAATTCTCTCTATATGCTTCCTTGTACACGTGTTAGTACACCCCCGATATGATCAAATAAGTGCGACAAATTCTAGTCCAACACTTTCAGCTCGCTTCAATAAGTGATTCCTTCCTGCTTTTTAAGAAATTCCATTAAATAAGCACACCTAAGAGGTAGCGCTGAGTAAATCGATGGCACTCCATTCTCCGCCAATGACAATGGAACCCCTACTCCGAGGAACCTCCACTGGAGGAAAGTGAAACAATCCAAGGGTAGGTTGCGAATCAATCCACGGGCAGGTTGTGAAACAATCCATAGGAAGGTTGCGAAACAATCAACCCGTAGTGAAATAATCCGAGAATGTTGATTGCTTAGCGAAGTTTTGTGCCTTCGTGATGAAGTTCGCGGTTTGGATGACGCGGAACGAAAAGCTGGCATCTTTAACTGAAAGTTCGTTATCGTAAAACAATTAACAGAGATTCAGGTGAAATGGTTATTACACGTGGAAAAGAGCACTCAATTTCCATTCCAAGATTTTTTTCAATATACCAGCTACATTTGTTGAAAATTTTACCACGGAATGTTTTTTTGGCAAAGAACATTTGCAAATAAAACAAAAATACGAATTTGACTACCCGGTTTTTCTCGAATTTTATGACCCTTTTACTGTCTTATTCTCATTCAAAAATTGAAAACTATAAAATAATACAGTGTCTTGTCTATTTGTTTGACTGTTAAATGAGTTTTTCAATCATCGTTAGTCGTAATGCATATCACGAAGTTCCAAGATGAATGCCTATAGTTATAAAACATGACCTAGAAAAACCATACGGAAAATCTGTGAAATCTTTTATGGCCCCAGAGGTCATCGTTGGAGAGGTCGCCGTCGCTGCTTCATCAATAAATATTGAGTTTTACAGGTTACTGTTAAAATGGTGTAATATTTTTGCGTAAGCAAAATTAGAGAAAAAAAATAATAATTAGTAACAAATCAAAATTATGGAAAATAAACAGTAATCATTGATTTATAGATTTTATTAAATTGACTTTCTGTAAGAAAGCCTATAACTAAGTTATTATAAAGCTGATAAAATAATAGTGTGGACCGACATAAAACGATATTATTGTACCGACTTAGTCAGGAGCACTCCAGTCAATTTGTTTATAAAACATGTAACCCGTACTTTAAAGAAAGGAATGAGGTAGCTTCAGGAAAGAGGTAGGAAAAAGCAGTGGACTAATATTTGATTCCTGTGGTACACCATACGTTACGACTAAACGAGATGACATGTAGGTGGTGATAATAAGCACTAGTTGTGTTCTGTTACATTAGTATGATTTCAATTTTCGAAATGACGGCCTCCATGGTCGAGTGGTATTAATGTGTGTCATAACACATTTAATTCACATAAAAATAATAAAAACTTTATGTGCGGCACGTTCCAGAGTGGTAGATACTCCAATGTGAAAGACGACCAATCAGAATCGAAACGTTGCTTGAAATGGCTTTAGCCGTGTTTGGTGACCAAATCTGAATAGCCAGGTACTTCCCAACCTTCCTCTTTCCAATTTAATTCCCCTCCTCACTACCTTCAGCCTTACAACAAACCCTGTTTGGGGATGCCATAGTCTCACTGGCTCTAGACGGTTGAGAGCAGTTGCGACTCTTGTACGGTATTCATATAAAAAAATAGGTCTCTAAATATTCCTATTTGAAGTTTATTTAGTAGGATGAATTGGTTAAGTTTATTTAAAGTTTTTCGGAAATCAGTATAAATGGCATCCACTTATAATCATTTATTACATAAATAATTTAATAACAATATTTAAATAATATCAATAATCAACAACACAAATATAAAACAAAAAAAGTCAGAAAATAAAAAGACAACGGTCCCAACCAAGACACGAACTCTGATCCTCTACTCTAACTGGGAGTAACGCTTCAACCAATTCAGCCATTAGAACCTTATAGAAACCGATATTATGAATCAATCTCATACTTTTCACTGAAGATTATTGATATTTTTTTCAATTTTTCTCTGATTTTGCGGTCATCTGTCTCGGTTGTGACCATTGTCTTTTCATTTTCTTGCTTTTTCTGTTTGTTGATATTTGATGTTATTTAAATAAAAAAGTATTCATGCTTTAAAGTTAATTCTAATTTCAATTAATAACATTTTTCTAATGTATGCAATGTAATAAAAAACTACACAGGAAAAAATGGGTGCAACCGGAATTCGAACATGAAGCCTCTCGATACGCGTGTTTACCAACTGAGCCACAGCACTTATCTTTAGACTTGCCGTATTTCAATATCAAAAAAAAAAAATTCCGCGAAAGGCATCTATCCATATTTTGTAAATTTATTTTAATCCGAATAAAACATGTGGATGAACAATCTTTATTCTCGCGATACAAAGCCGGGTTGTTTCTACGCGCACTTGGCTTGACACGCGGAGGGAGCTCGCTTTAGAGATTAACTGAAAAGATACATAGTTCAGTCTTTGAGACACCCTGGGGTTTTATTAGTCAGCCGTGGACTTTCACCTTAACGGCGTATGGAGCTTGACTTATGGAACGTCGTAAAATCTCGACTAATGGCGACTTAAAATAGATATAGCAAATGTTATTTATTACACTGGCGTTACAAATTATATCTCAATATTGAATTAATTCATGATTTAAACTAAAAATAATTGAAAATACAAAAAAATCGTAGAAAGCAATTACTTTGTGGTTTGGTGTATTTAAAGAAATGCAATAATAACTTGGTACAAGTCCACGAATATTATTTTTTTTTTATGACCGACCGGTTTCAATTAGCCTAAGCATCAGTAGGGTAAAAAAATTCACCAAACAAAAAATACAAAGTGTGCGGTCATATATACACACAGAGGGAGAACAAATTATAAAATAAAATAACAAAACAATGAGAAAACAATATAATAAAATTTAAATTGTAACAATGAAACAGAGAGAAAGAGAAAAATAATATTAATTGAAAAAGACAAAACGTCAACAATATTGGACTACTGGACAAATTGACCTGATTATTAAGAATATGACTATTCATTTTAATGGATTACTTCATTTCAAGTGCTTCTTTAAAAAAATTAATACTCACAAACACATTTTGTTTATCTGTGATGACCATTATGACGATCTCCGTCACAAAACGATAAGCTCCTCGGCTTTTAACTCGTATACAATTTAAACAGAAAAATATGTTCAAACATATTTTCATCTCATCGTAAGTGGAAGATACTCAGTACCACCCTGGCGAGAGACATTGAATCGACACATTGCTTGAAATGATTTAAGCTGTGTTTAGTAACCAGATTAGAAAAAAACTGGTACTTCTCAACCCTTCTCTTCCCCTTATATCATTCAGCCTCACGAAGTTCCTCAAATGGGGATGACAGAGTTCCACTTGCTCTTGGAAAATGAGACTCTCTGACGGATTAACAAATGAAATTGATTTAATCATCACAGTTTTATTATTAATACATAATATTTCAATTTTTCGCTTATTAATAAACTTTTAAAAATATATGTTTGCAACCCTAATATTTTTGGTTCGTTGTGAATATATTATTTAAAAGTTATCATAAAAAAAAAATCAGACTAGCCAAACAAAATAAATAGTTTGTAGTAGGGTAGGGAGGGGCTAGTTGAGCATAAGGGCATGTTGGGCAATGTCCATATTTCTGTACCTATCCACCGTACAAACTTTAATGGTATATGGGAGCGATAGCAGCAGGTACAGAAACCAACATGAATAACTTTCTTGACACAAACGCATTTTAATTATTATATTATAAATAGTAAATTTACTTAGTCATATTGGTTCTATAATAACAAAACTTCATTTTCATACATGTAATATAATTCTACGACAAACCAATGTGAGGTTATGTCATTTTTGATAAAAATGTGCTCAACTAGCCCCTCCCTACCCTACTCGGGTACATTATAAAAAGAAAACCGCCATTAATCGAACTCCGAAATTACATATTCTTCAAGTCTGGTTTCGCCTAGGAGTGTAAATAATTGGTGTGCCATACTTGCTTTCGCTTCCTTTCGAAATCCGTTCGTTCCTCGTTCCCGTTCCGAGACTCGTTTCCATTCTCGTTCCCAGGCCGTCTCGTCTCTAGCGATAAATAATAGATTTCGCATTAAAATTTCCTTCGCGGGGCTCCCGGCGGTACTTTGTGGTCACAAATTCGAAGAATAGAGCGCAAATAATGCCCGGGGTTCATCTCAAGCGGATCGGAACCGATAGGAAGCGATAGAAAGCGGAGGCACTATTGCACAAGGGAATTATCAACAAGCTCCACCCAGTAAGCAAAACTCAAAAATGAAAAGATATTTTTGTAATTTTTCATTTTGCTAATCCCTTTTATCATATTGTTCGATAACTCAAGTAAAATAGGTAAGTTGATAATTTATTGAAACGATGAAAAACTTAACAAAAAGGAAACATTTCTCAATTCTATTTTAGTTCAGCGTTTACTTTGCATAAATTCTCAATAGCGAAACCGATAACGGATGAAATAATTAAACCAACTAGGTAATCAATTTAAGCCAAGGTAGGTACGTAGTAGAATCTTCTGCCTATAAAATTAATTACCCATCTAACCAACATATTCATGATGTGAAAGTGAAATTCGTACGCATACGTGTAAAAGCGTTTTCATTTGTTTGAGTAGGGTATTACAATGGTTTAAATGCGAGTCATTTTCTACATAATGGTCTTAGTTTATATATCGTTTCGCTGATGTGTCGTATTATCAAGCTTCGCCCTTATGTTCATTTAGGAACCGCATTGTGGTTTCCCTTGCCGCTTCAACACGTGAAGAACGGCTGCGGTGGGGAAGAATATTGTTACCAGACTGAGCTGGAAGAGGAGGCGGGAGTAGGGGTACCTACCGCGTTCAGCACCACTGTGCGGAGTACTTTCCGTGTACAACAAGTATGGTGTTTCGGAGAATTCTACATGGGAGTGTATTATTCAGGACAAAGGGTAACACGAGTACACCAAGCGGGGAATTTAAGGCAACTTAAGTTGAGACTATTTTTATTTTCAATTGATGCCCGCGCAAGTTTTCACTTCCAACTGCCCGGAGTCAGTGAGAGGTAAAAAAGGTAAAAAGGAAAGAGGCTAGTTGTGAGGGGAAAAAGAAAGAGATGGAAAGGGAGAATACAAGTGCGTGTTCTTCCAAACATTCGTCACATTTGACATCACCACAATTTAATGATTTAAGTTTTCACTTCCAACTGCCCGGAGTCTGTGAGAGGTAAAAAAGGTAAAAAGGAAAGAGGCTAGTTGTGAGGGGAAAAAGAAAGAGATGGAAAGGGAGAATACAAGTGCGGGTTCTTCCAAACATTCGTCACATTTGACATCACCACAATTTAATGATTAACGCCATTTTGTTTTTACGTACAAAAGGTTCCCGGTAAACGCTGATTAGTCCGTTTCAGCTTTGAACAAATTGTGATTATCAGAAAAACATAGCGGTCATGTTGTTATGCTTGTTAGCTGATAAAAAAGCTCAAACGGGGCAAGAATTGTGACGATGCTAAATGTAACAAAAGTTTGAAACACCCCTGCCTAAGGTTTGGAAAGCCTAACTGGATATTAAGCATAGTTAAAACAACGCTTCAATTCTGAATTTTTGTAATATGTGGTGGTTTGCTTAACCTTTGTGATAGCTTGAAATGTGTTCCACGAATAATCTAGGTGTCATTGTCATCATTCAACGCATTAAAAAACTCATGGAATTTGTAAGTTTCGACTGTGTGCTTATCTAAATGTTTATGTTATTTAAATAAATAATAAAAAGTACGAGTTCGTAGCTCTTTCATTTAAAAAAAATGAACACCTTTCATGTGAAGCTTTTTTGGTTTAATATTACCATCTCTTTTTTATAAGAGATATCATTTTAGTAAAGTCATTTAATGTTTTTCTCTCTGTTAGCCAGAATCATTTTTCAGACATTAAATTATATTTTAAGCTACATTATCCGAATCTTAAAAACCTTCAGGTGCTTACCACGTAATTTCAGGAACAAAACACGTGAATAATATTAAATCTTGGGAAAACAGACTAACAAATTAGTAATAGTATTATTTATTCTTCAGTTCCCGAGTAAGGGCTCCATGTTTGAACTTGAAACCTTTCACTACAGGGTAACAGCTCTAACAATAGAGAATTTAATCTGCAAATCTGTAATCTCCTCAAATTAAAGAATAAATAGCAATTCATACAACAGTCGTTGTTTACATTTCTGGTCGGTAGGGACTAGCCCTTTTATTTTACGTACGAGACACTCTACGTGCTAAATCGTTCGCTAGAGGCGACGGGATTTATTCATTTACAAATCATTTATTTGGACGAAATTCTGTTTGTCAAATATTATATTATTAAAGCATTACAGGGTTTTTGGTTCTAGTTCTGGTTGTATTCGTAGTTTTTTTCTAGAAATGGATATATTAAACGTAAATAATCAATGTACACGTTTTTTGTGATATGAATCAGTTGTAAATGCAATTTTTCGGGTTATAAATAGGGAAATAATATTAAAATTAAAGCACATGTGAAAAATAATCGTATGAAAATCACAGATAATACAGAAATCAGGAACTGTTCCTTTTTCATCCGAGTTGATTACTTGGCTTTACCAAGTATTTTTTTTGGGAAACGTTAAGGCTAACGGGAAAATTTTCTTGTACAGCCAATTTGTTTTCAAAACATGTTTTTTCTCCATGAGGCATTCAACGTCGTGTAAAAAAACAATGGTTAAAAATGGGAAAAACATGTCTAAGCAATTTTTCAACCTTTAAAAATTTTAGACTTGTTTTACAAAATATACTCAAAGTTTATACATCTTTCAGTTTTAAATTTTTAATGTTTCATACAGCCTTTATTTATTCAACAAAGACCAAGAATTTTATTAAAGTAAGCTAATAAGTTAATTTTAATTGTATATAAGTTATGACGGTTCGTAAGATACTGAAATTCTTTTACATTTACATTTCACGTGGATGACTGAGAAATGAATATCCCCCCAGAATATTAACACAGTACACGGCAATCCACCTTCGAAACGTCAGATTTGCATAAATAATTATTATTTATAAATCGATTATAGCCGAGATGCGTATGTAAAATACCGCTGTGATAAATTACCCAACTATTTCAATGAACTAAACAAGCCAATTTGAATAATCTTTTGTGGGAATCACGTGCACCTAGCAACTCACATTCATCTTGTAAATTAGATAAACTCTCTTGACCTTTAATCGACGAATACAAAACAACAACTTGGTTCAATATCCTCAGCAAATTGCACATTATACAAAATGTGGGATTGTTTACATTTATAGAATAATTCACAGCTTTTTAAATACGAGGCGATTGAAAGATAAACGCGTTATAAATATTCACAGAAAAATCTTTTCACTGTGCATCGCGCGTGTTAACCTGTGGACAAATGTTATAATTGTAAGAATTCGTTAAGTTTTTTTTTTTTTTACTTACCAAACACGTTTAAAAGAACAAAACAATGAACGACCTACAATTAGGTTTTTAATTTTTACTATTCATATTCGTAAATACAAAGTATATGGGATTGCTCTGTGTCTGTCTCACTAGGAAATTCCTGTGTCGAGACAGACACGGGACGATATGTACGAGTATGTTAAATTCAATGATTTTAAAAATGCCAATTTTTAAACTTTATTCCACTGTTTTTTTATTTTTTTTAAGTGTAGTAAAGTTTAAAATTTGGTATTATTAAAATCATTAAAACGGAGTTCCACCACGAATTAACAGTTTTAAAATTAGATATGTTTAATTTATTGTGTATCAGCAGAACATTATCGTCTGAATTGCACTTGAATAAATACTTTGAATTGACAAGTACATATTTTCCGCTATAAATTTGTCCGCATTGTTGGAAAGTTACGTATTATTTAGATCATGCAAACAACCTGTCAAAAGTGACACAACAGACAATTGATCTGGAACATTAAAGAGTTATTTTTTTAAAATTTAGAACATAAAAATATATCACGCTGATTAATGCGATTAACCTGTAATTGACAGCCTGTTAGAGTTTTTTTGTTAGCTAATATGATTTTGATGTTAAAAATATCAAATTAAATAAGAGGTTCGATGTGGGAAGACGTTTGGATAGCAATTGATCGAGTTCGAAATTCGTAGCTTGTACCGGCGTACTTTTCTAAATAAGTTTTTTTAAGTGAAGAAGCCAGTTTAACTGCAATATTTATTTGTTTTATTTACATAGTTGTATTACCACAAATAAGATCTAGAATGAATCATTATGATTCCTAAATTACTAGTAGTTGCTACGCGGCTTCTTTCGTGTTTTCTTTTTCAACATGTGTGAAAAATAAACAACATGGCCACATACTTGATATTTTAAGGATCCATAGCCCATGATAGAAAGAATGTTGTGAGTTAAAAAAAATTAGCCTAAAATTTACATGGAATAATCTGTGCAAACTTCATGACGCCAGAAAACACCGTTCTAGAGTTTATCATGTAGATATGTAAAATTGATCGAAGTATGAAAGCCGATTGGATTAGATTAGAACTCTTCAAGAGTTTGATAAATATTTATTTTGACTATACGTTTTTTTATAAGCAAGCGGTAAATATATTTTAAGTTAGAAAAAATTACGTTATATTTTTTCTAGCTCACTATATAAAAATTCAATAGATTTTTTACTGATATACTTACATAATTATAGAACTACTTACAAACATTATTAAATTGGAATTGATATTTTTTTCTGCTGACTCTTCTACAAATTAGCGATGGGAGTTGTGGTAATAATCAGTAAAAGTGCAGCACGCACTAATATATATTCCGTTCGTTGCACCCCAACCCTCTTATCTCAGCCTCGAAGCAAAGGTTTTATTGGAAACGACAAATTAATGGCAAAATTACTCAGACACCCCAGAGCCTCTCCTTCCCACCTCCGCATTGGGGATATGATCTTCCCGCTCTGGCGGAAGCCCCGTGAGATACTGTCGTTGAGATTGCAATAAACCCAGCCTTATGGGTGTATAATGTGTAAGTACAGGAAGTTTGGTGCTAAGTGTGCCAATCAGAGAGACAAAGTAATAATTTCATTCAGCTACGAAATAGGAAAGATAATTGAGAATCAAACATATTTTTAAGACCAGATGACAAACGCGAAAATGTACACCGTAAACGCAATTATTGCTGAAAGTTAAACGAAGTATGTATAGTATTTGCCTAACTTATAAATGTTTAAATCATATGGAGCATTTTTTTATACATTTTATTGATTTCTCTAAAATAAAAACAATACCAATAAAACCATAATTGTACGAAAATAAAACAGATGAATAAATTATATTAAAAATTTGTTGCCTTGTGCCCTCGAATTTTGTAAGTATTGCCTTAAATACAATGTTAACAAATGTTAATTCACAAAATAACCAAATCTCTTAACAACACCATTGAAATATACAAATGATGACAGCGCCAAAGTTGGGATCCATCGTGCCTTATTATGTATAAAACAGTAACTAGAGACATTGGTTAATCGTTTTACTTATTTGATTTTGTTACTTTTAGGAATGAAGCCACAAGTAGAGCACATGATATTAAACTAGTAAAATTGCACATTGAATACTGGCCACCCTGTCGTCTACGCAGATAATTGCCGAATACCTACGTGTAAACACGCGAAGAGAATAAATTCAAGGTGTCTGCTTTTATTGCGCTGGCGTTAAATTAAATTATAGTGAATGATTAGTACGTTCCTTCGGAATGTTACGGTTAAAGGATCCCTTAAATATCCCATTAATATCTCCTCCGGGTGATTTGGTCCAAAACGCGTAATTTGATTACAATTTAAACTGCTTCATCGATTTCCGAGTACCTCCGTGAGATGGAGGTAATCGATAAGTGGTGCTCGAACTATCATTCATGAATGTACAAGCATAAACCTTACACGAATAAAAATATGAAGACAGTATTGTTGATAGTATTTTTTTTCCTTGAGATTAATAAATAAATGGCCTGTTAGAGAGAGGCATTAGAAAAAAATAGTTAAGTAAATGAGTAAATTTTGATAGATAATGTAGGTATTGAATTATTAATGTATTTTTTTATGAGGGGTGATCGAAATTTTTCATTTAGATATTGATTAAAACTTATTACATTGTTAATAACTCTTTCAGTGAGAGATTTGACGACTGATATTAAACAATCACCTAACATTCTGTCAAGTGAAATCTGTAAAAAAAGTGGCAAGTTTCAACAACTCTCCCGCATAATAAATTCATCACTAATAAGGTGGTACAAAACACAAGGTACAAAGTAAAACATGCGTAGTATAGTTCCAAAACTCACCCTCTGCGGAGGCATCCCCTGGGTCCTTTGCTGTCTCGCCTGTTTCGGGGAACAACTTCCGTGTTTCTCTTTGCGATGCGAAGTCTTCAGCCCTCGAAGCAGTCTTGAAAATGTTGTGGCTTTCTTCTTTGCGGTGCTGAGGCAGGTTTCTGGAATTTCAAACGTGGATGTGAGACAGCTATTTAACTAGCAAAGTATTTTCGTCATAGTCTACGAGTACGGTAGGTAGTAGGTAGTAAGGTAGTTGTAAGTCTAGAGTTTCATCGTTAGAAAGGACAAACATTTTGTTTCGTTGGAATCTCATACTTTAAAAGAGAGTAAAAATAGAAATTTTTGCAGTATTTCAGAAAAGTTAGTTTTTTGGATTAGAATGAAATCATGTAAAATTGTATTGTACGCAATAAATGTATATAAACGGTGAAAAAAAACTCAACTAAAAAATGTTCGTTTCTGATTTCACATGCATGTCGTTATCCACTAGCTCCTTATTTTGTTGATTAACAAATACATCAAGGGTTGGTCGGGAGAAATTTCCACTTGCCAATAAGCCCGACGTTATACTATTACGTAGTTAAATGTAACCTTATGGGATAATAAATTCATATCCAATAAATAAATGTGGTAAATATGTGGTTGCTCAAAATATAAATAACTCAAAAATAATTCAAATGAACCGTAAAAACGATTTACTCGGATGCTATTTACGTGACAATTTATACCGTTTTAATTTTCTAAGACGCAACACTACCGCCGCAAAGAGATTCGAAACGAATCTAATTATGGTCCCGTTAAATTTTCAAGAAGAAAGGGTTTTCAGACTCGTTTGAGAATAAAACGCAAGAGAGTTTATAAGTAAAACACTGTTTGAGAAAAAAAACAAAACACTTTACCGAAATGAAAGCGATGAAAAACGAGTTTTCGTTAGATTTTTTAATGAAACTAAGAAATCTTCGAGTTATTATTTTGAATCCGGTCTAGTTTTTTTTGATTTCTTCTTCTCGGCGTTGCTTATTCTACCCTTTTTCTATTTCATTTCATATTCCCATCACGTAAGCTGGCGTTTCCTTGCCGGCAGCATGGTGAAATTTATTCGGAAAGGGTTTATTTGGCCTGCGAGGCATGGGGAGCGTAGGAAAATCGGAACACCTTCGAGTATTTATGCAAGTATGACAAATCTTCAGACATTACTTGTTTAGGGCTTGATTTTATGTTTCAATTTTGCAATCGATAAATCATAGATGATCTTATTCCCGTTCACTCACTTACTATCTCATTTCATAAAAAGATCGTGAACCCCTTTCACTTCAGTAATTCACGAACTTGTATCTAACTATATTCTGTGTAACTCCGGTCACATTCAAATATTCTGCACAAGACTATGAAAATTGAATTGCAAGAATAGATTTCTTGATACTAACTCAATACCCGAAAATATTTAGTAAAATTTGAGAATATAATTAAATGAAAAAGTAACTTTGACCACAGATTTTATTTAAATTTTTATGACCAACCGGTTTCAATTAGCGTAATAATCATCAAGGTACAAAATTAAACTCAATAAAAAATACATAGTGTGGGGTATATAAACATACAGAGGGAAAACAAAGTATAAAATAAAATAAGAGAACAGTGAGAAAACAAAATAAAAACATTTAAATTATACCAAAAAAACAGAGAGAAAGAGACAGATAATACGATTTGAAAGAGGTAAAACGTCAACTAAGAAGGTAGTTAAAGAATAATGAGAAATTTAATACCTAATGTTGGAGTACTCAACAAATTGAACTGATTATTAAGAATATGACTATTCATTTTAATCACTTTCTTTATGTCGAGCGTTTCTAAATTATTTAATCTGTTGCCAACAAATAAAATATCAAAATATTCAGTTTCTATAAATGTATACCAGTGAACCTAATTTGAGTTAAAAAAAATGAATTCGGGTTGTACATAAATACTGTTTCATTTGTATCTTGAGTAACCTTAGGCAAATAATTTGTTAATAGGATGACTTTTGGGTATAATCTGTTTTATTCAATTTAGATGTATTGAAATTAAAAATCGTTGTTAATTTGATCTGGACTTCTTAAAATGCAATTGTACCCAATTGTATATGTATTATTAATGAAGATGAAAGGATGAACTGTGTGAAATTATTTATTAACTCAGACTACGCGAGCCTACGCTACGCCCGCGCCGCGCCGTAGTGGGCCAGACAATTTGGTGTGAATGCGTAGAAGAAATCTCGTAGCTTCAATGGGTAAGCGTAGAACATTTGAACTCAAAGACCACAAATAACTTAGTCAGCGTGACGAAAAAAAAAACAAATAAAAAAGTCTATGGACATAGGTCAAAAATTAATAAATAAAGTTTTCCGAGTTGGTTTGGTTTTTTGTAAATTGTTAAGTACTAAAGGCTTAGTATATAAGTAACACAAAACTTTTCGATACGGCAACAAATTACAATTTATTTCACTCAAAATTATATTTACCTGATAAACATTAATATATCTACACCTATGAGGAGGTTAAGCAAAATAAATGCTTGTTAGAGAAGAAAAAAATCTAAGTTAACGAAATATTTTTACTAACTCATAATATTTATCAATAATCCTTAATCACCTTCTCAGTTAACGTTTGTATCTTTCAATTCATATTATCCGTCTCTTTCTCTCTATTTATTTGTAATAATTTAAATGTTATTCTGTTGTTTTCTCATTGTTTTGTTATTTTATTTTATATTTTGCTCTACCTCTGTATCTATATATAGCCGTACACTTTCTGTTTCTTGTTTAGTTTAATTGTGTACCATGATGATGCTTAGGCTAAGCGAAACCGGTCTGTCATAAAAAACAAAATAATATTAGTGGTCTTGTACAAATTAAGTTTTTCATTTCTTTAAATATGTCAAACCACAAAGTGATTGTTTTCTACGAAAATATAATTCAATATATTTTTTTTTATATGAATACCGCACAAGAGTCTCAACTGCTCCCAACCGTCTAGAGCCAGTGAGACTATGGCATCCCTAAATAGGGTATGTTGTGAGGCTGAAGGAAGTGGGGAGGGGAAGGAGATTGGGAAGAGGAAGGTTGGGATGTACCTGGCTATTCAGATCTGGTCACCAAACACGGCCAAAGACATTTCAAGCAACTTTTCGATTCTGAATGGTGGTCTTTCACCAGGGCGATACTTAGAGTATCTACCACTCTGGAACGTGCCGCAAATATACTTTTATTATTTTCATATTAATTAAATGTGTTATGACACATATTAATTAAATAAAAGTTATTGGCGCACGCCGGGTTTGAACCCACAACCTTTGGATTCGTAGTCGAGCGTCTTACCACTCGACCATGGAGGCCGTCAAGATCGACCATGGAGGCCGTCATTTGACTTCTAATTTCGATTTTTTTTCCATGTTTAAAAAACTGATCAAAAATCGAATTAAGTTTGAATTGAATTGTTTTGAAAATTCTAATGGCTGATTTCCTATCTTTCGGTTGCGCTGTTCTTTGGTTACACGCACACAACACAAAACACGTCATGAATAATGCAAAGAAAACGGCCGGTCTCCGAGGGTCTGCGAAAGCTTTTTTTTAAGTAATTTCCAGCTTGTTCTGCGCCGTCCCGGGCCCATGTGGAAGGGGGCTCGTATAAATATTACATGTAAAAAATAAACGCGAGAACAGTTATGATTCCGCTTAAGGAGAAAGGGATTAACCATTGAAAAATGGGTCTTTTGCATAAGGAAACATGCCACAAATAATAATAATTCATTACTTAAGTAAGCCGTGAGGCGAGCGCCAACCATTTTTCGGAATTTGGGGTATTTCTAGATAAACCTATGTTGGGAAAAATATTTATTGGTGTCTTTATTTTTGCATGCGGCATAACTCATCAAAAAAATTTCAGCTCAGTAGTATCTGAGATACGTATTAAATCCGCCCTTTAATTTTCAGAAGATAAATTACATATTTGTTGATGCTTAGAAATGAGATCCTTGAGTCGTATGTGCGATAAAACCACGTGTGACCGTTTTAAAACTGCGGATATCCGGAAAGAATGCAAGGCTGATGTAAGCGTAATGAATAGGATCAAGATAGGGACGCGTAGATGGTTTGGGCATGTAGAGCGAATGAACGAAGAAAGGAGCGTGAAAATAATATATGATGCGAAAGTGAATGGAAAAAGAAGTCGCGAACGCCCGAGAAAGACATGGCACGATCAAGTGAATCAAATCCGGTTGACCGGATAGCAGCTGAGTGGAAAAACGCGTCGGATTCCCACCTGGGCTTTTTGGGTTCAATTCCTTTGCTAGCTAGGTCCTCCATCATTGCACAAGCAATATCTTCCGCTTATTATGATGGCAGTAGGAGTTTTTCAAATACGTATATTCAGGTTATTTGCAATCCGGAAATGTTTGTCTTTCTTTAAAAAAAAAAAAAAGTACTTGAGTTAGGCGATGTGAAGAGTCAGAATAACAGAAGAGTATGTATAAGACGATGAATGAATGTGAATGAAGCAAGGATTCTGTGCCAAGACAGAGTTGTATGGTGGTTTGTCCTCTCTGCCTACCCCTGCGGAGAAACGGCGTGATGGTTAGTTAGTTAGTTGATGCTTCAGTTTTTTAAATAATATTTTTTTTTTTTTTTAAAACCAAGGGGATGCAATAAACATCTTATATCATATGAAATGTTCTTCCGAATTAAATAGGCATGGCAACACCCATGGCGGCCACTTTGCATAAATAATAAAGATATACCAAAAAACAAGGTTTACTTTATTTCATTTTAGGATCTGTGTCTGCGGTGGGGTTGTTTAGGATACTCTCCTGCCCCCGAAATAAAGCCCCTTTGAGAAGCGCTACTGTGTACGATGTTCACACATACACACAATACATGCGAGTCCTTGTGTACCTCAACATAAAAGAAGAAAAAAATACAAGATAGACGCTCGTCGAGGTGTGATGTTTTTATGTGCCTTTTTTATGATAGCTATAAGTCCCATTACATACATGTTTATTACGCTTTTTCGGTGTATGAGCGTTCCTTGCATGTATTCACGTACATATTATTATATTAGGGATGTGTTCGCCCGTATTCTCGCCCCCTCGGCGCTTTCAAAGACGCGCCACTGCCTGGAAGATAAAGAGTAATGCCTTCCGTTTAATTTCCATCAAGGAAATGAAAGTAGGGTAAACATATTAGCATCGGTGATGTGTGGCACGTTTTGCATAAATTTGTACAAATAAGTATTCAATTGTCTAAAATAACAAATAAAGTATCTGCACAACAGGTACCAGGGTCGTGCATTGTTTTTTACATTTATGTATTTTGATTTAAGTAAATTTAATATATTTTTTGCTATTTTTAGTGAGAGTTTCGGCGTTTAAGGCCATTATCAAACATTTAAAAAATATATTTACGAGCATATACATATTTTTCGATTTAATTGAATTTAGTATAATTATTTAGTTCTGCCATTTTAGAATTTTAGTGAGGGTTTCAGCGTTTAAGGTCATTATCAAACTGTAAAAAAATATATATAAATACGAGTATATACCTTTTTTTCGATTTAATTAAATTTAGTATAATTATTTAGTTCTGTTATTTTAGTTTTAATTTTAGGGAGAATTTCGGCGCTTAAGGTCATTATCAAACTGTAAAAAAATGTATTTAAAAAAATATAGATATATTTCGATTTAATTCAATTTAGTATAATTATATAGTTTTGATTTTAGTGAGAGAAATAAATAAAAATCTTTTATAAAAAAACTTATGATAAGTCGACCTGTTTTGCTTAAATATATATTTTTAAAGTAAAAATAAATAAATTAATTATTAAAAAATAATTCGTAGTCAAAATAATAGCAGCACCAAATAAAAGGCATTAATAATACCGAAAATGAATTATTTCACAATGCCGATGCGCATCCAAAAGGGTCTTTGCAAAATGTCAAAGTCACGAAATCGAAATTAAGGCTTCCAATGAGGCTCTTTTATCCACTAGAACAGAGCGCACGCTAGATCCAATAATGGATGTATCAAATGTTGGATACCGCTTTTTTCCCCTTTACCCATTGTTGTGGATTATTCCGTATTTTCGAAGCGTCTTGCAATCTAACACCAGGCGGCGCCTGCAGGCAGTCAAACAATTCACCGGAGTTTAATTTAGTTTTTGTGCATTTTAAACCCCTTTGCGGATACGGTATTTAGTGATAATTGGCGTCTTGCGGATATGATTATATGAATACAGAAATTCGATTTGTAAGGAACCAATGGGTTGTAAAGAGTGTAGAGACGTAACACGCACGTGAAATTATATTTTCACTATGTGAACATTCAGCCGTTTATTACAGTAATCAGAATATTTTGTTACATGTTGCAACATTGGCATTATTACAGATATGATGAAAGAGAAAAGTCATACAAAGGTTTCACTTAAACCGTTTTATGAAACACTTATAGCGTATGTATTGACTTAAAGTTTAATACTTCAATATTCACCAATCCATGCATTTGAGTGCATCAGCGCAGCTAACGACTAATTCACATGAATCGGTATTATAAACGAATTGGTCCAGAACTCGGAAAGGTTAATCCAAATCGAGAAAAATGAAAAATAAATGTAAAACCAAAAAGTGATTACGCATTGGTTTAAACCGATGAGACCTATTCAGGTAAAGTTTCTTGAAGATTCAAAAATGAAGAATCTTTCAAACGTTAAAATCGAACAACGTCAGTAGGCAAACAATATAACTATCCAGCTTTGAATTTAATAACTTTATTGCGTTTCAATTTTATTGTTTAACCTTTTATGTCTAACGCAATGTTTCAAGTGAACGTTACAAAAATATATTTTTTACGTTTTTTCCCAGCCTCGTGATTAAAGTTATTGATTTTGGATGTAAAAACAAGATTTTTATCAAACGAATTCGTCTTTTCATTCACAATCAACAAATTATTTTCAATCAAATAATTGGACAAGCTTCTCGAAGAGACTGTTTTTGGTCACGCAAGGAACTAAATTTTATCAAGTAATAATAATGAATATTTTTATTATTTAAGTCAAGGTTAATTTATAAAGATTGCTATTAACAGTTCCGTGATTCAAAGGTGATATTTTGTGAAAAGAAACACGACAGCGAATTCTGAAATGATAAGAAATATTTTATTCAATTTTCAATACTCACAATTAAAAAAATAACAGAATAACACTAGCGTCTCATCGAGCGGCTTTTTCCATCATTGCACAAGGAACATCTTCCGCTTATAATGATGGTAGTAGGAGTTTCACAAAGATTGTCAGGTTATTTGTTACCCGGGAATGTTTGTATTTCTTTTAAGAAAATAGAAATTAAGGAATTAAAAAAAATCATCAAAAACAATTTGTCATCGAATACGGATTATTATTTAAATTTTAAGGTTTTTTGTTTCGATTTAGAATAAAGTTTTTGAAATAATAGTCATCCAAATGTATAAATAAAGCCTGTGGATATAATCACGAAGAGTGTTTAAATTAAAAAATAAAATACCCTTATTAATTCTAAGAATTAAATTTATTCTCCATAAATAAGAATATATCGTAAATAAAAACTAAACCAGTACAAAAACCTTTTATGGAGGCGAAATATTATGGTTTTGATTCCGTACTTGCAAAATAACGTTTGCTAGGAAGGTAATTGTTTAATATCGGCTAAGAAAAATATTGATGTAATTTTTTGTCTGTATGAAAGTAGCATTGACATTTTGATTGTTTCATCTTCCGTTTGCGTCTGAGAAATTGTTAATTGAACAGGTTACAAATGGTTCCGACTGTGAAACGATTTACCCCACGGAATCTTCGGGGTAACGCCGCAAGATGGCGCCGAAACTAATTCCGTGTGAAATGTTACCCAATCAGGGGTTGATGGGCGAAGGAAAAATAACTATAAAAATTGGCAAGGAGATCACGTGATGCCGGATTTCCGTGCAGCGAAATAATAACCAGGGGACCAGAGTATCATCGTTTGTATGAAAAATCTCACGTCATCCATTGCTCCCGGGAGGGGAGGGGGGCAGTGCAGTGCTGGGCGGGAGGATCTCCGCAGGGTGACCAAGTTACGGATAATCCTGGATTAAATATAAATTATACATTTATGTACGTATATTAAGATTAAATACGTCCCTTTATAATAGTGTTCTTTACTTTTAGACCGGATTTGCATTATATTCAGATCCTCGCATTCGCAATGGCTTAGCGCAAGCATTAGAGATCTAATTTCTACAGCATTCAGTCTGATATGAATGTATGGTTAGAATTTTTTTATTTAAAACCGGTCCGATTTCACTTGGCATCTTCAGACTGGTGCGAGTAATTCTTTTTTAAAGAAAGACAGACTTTTCCGAGATGCAAATAATCTAACAATATTTGAAAAACTCTTACTAGTATCGTTATGAGTGTAAAATGTTCCTTGTGCAATGATGTCAAACTTAGCTAGCAAGGGAATTGAACCAACGACGTCTGGGCAGAAACTCGACGCGTTTGTCAATTCTGCTACTAACCAGGCGGCTCTCATCCACTCTTCTCTGTTAGTACTATGCCTTGCTGCAATATATCAGGGCCGGTATCAGAGTTCCATTTTGCACTATAGAAAATAATGGCAGAAGATTAAATGACGTAGAAGTTGATGATTAGATGCCCAGAAAGATAAGCACCATCAAGTGAACCAAATACATAAATCGAGTCATGTCAAATGGCGGTAAAATAGAAGAGTATGCATGATACGATGTTTGAATTTTAATGAAGCAAGGAGTGTGTTTCACTCGGTCAGAAACTGACGTGATGGTTAATTAACTAATTAATCAAAAAAACAACCGTGCAACAGCTTAAACAGCGTAGTGGTTCACGTATTTGAGAATGAGTTGAGAGGTTGTGGATTCGATTTCCACGCAGCACAAAATAATAAACTCACATTTGGATATTTAATATTAATGTATTTAAGTACAAGTAATCTAAGGAACTTACGACCACCAAGACACGTGCAATATTACGGCGTTTGATTGTAACAAACTATAAAACAATCCATCGTAAAACGTTATCGCCTCTTTCAGAAAATACTCTCATAATCAAATCATACTTTCATATGTTCCAGTACCTCTAGAAATGTTTGGGGCCACTTAATTTTCAGGGTTAACAAGTTTTTAACTTATGCCATAACATTAAACGTGTAATGTTTGGTTACCCTACAAGATATACTGAGATCACGCTGCCAGATTAAGTGTACAAATCGTATGTAATATTTCCAAAATCTTTGGGCAGATGGGATCAAGAGACGTGCAGCGTAGGCCAAATTTTTTTATTGCGTCATTTATATTATGTATTACACACGTTGTTGGGTAGAAATTTAAAAGGCAGCAAGATTGAAGAGTTATCTGATTAAATTTCACAACACGCAGTCCTTAGTTTATTGAAAAAGGTACGATACATTTTTTTTTAAATATAGCTATACGTCTTGGTCATTTTAACCCTCGGATGCCTAAATGAATGTATAAAGTGTATATAAATGACGGTTCAATGTGATAAATCTATTCTGTAAATTTCTATTATATTTTTTCCTTCAAGTAATTTGCCAGGTTGAAAATGTGAAAATCGGAAACGAAAGTAAAGCATAACATCAATGAAATATACATCGTAGATATTGATTGTCAAATACATTTATGAACAAAAAATATCAAAGAGTTTATTGTAGGAAAAACGTTTGGGTTTGTTTTTAGGCATAGAGATAAAAATACACACCAAGATGAAGCGGAATAGGAAAATTCATAACTTTATGAGTTTTGAAGTTTTGAAATCAAGTTTTAATATCACACAAAAAATGAGGAATAAATACTCAAAAATGACGTCAACACTCTGTGACCGAAAGTTAGAGGAGTGATTTTTTTCCTACAACAAATGGACAAGGTGATATGCGTTTTTAGTCTTCGTGGTATTGGAGCATAATTGGACGTAGTTATGCAGAAAGCGTCCAACCCACTATTTGCTAAAATCGAGTTTAACATGTTTTCCTATAGATACATTAGAGATTTCTATCTGCTGAAAACATCCAAGCTCTAAATGCAATAGATTTTTAGAAATTCAATTTTTTAGTAACGCACATTTTAGATCTGACTTGAATTGAAGTTTAAAAACATTAAAATGTAGGATATCATGGGACACATTTTTAAAAAATTACCTATTTATAATAATTCTCAGAAATAAAAAAAAAACACTGACATTCTCTTTTCAAATGCCAGTTAAGCATAAATGATTTTTTACAGTCATATATTCAAACGCCTTTTTTTCGGTTTCAACTTTTTGGGGTTGGATGCTCGTTAATTCCAATTGATGATCGTTAGTTGTGCATTAAATAGATACTTGCGTTCCTAAATTTTTTTGAAAAATAAACAAAGTCATCTATTTGAGTATAGGTATTTATTATGTCACTGTCAAGTAAAGTAGAATAAAAAGTATTAAATGTTATAAATAGATTCTTTAAAATCGTTTAAATTTAAATTTCAGTTCCAATAGACTGATCTAAAAACGTTAATAATTTGGGTTGTGTATCCGCAGAGTGCTCACCCGTTTTTTCAATGAATGTTTGTACGAAGAACATGCGGCTGAGCATTTAAATTTATATCTTAATATACGCATTGATGCTTCATCATGTCTGTGGGTGGTAGAAGAGTGTGATAAAACCCCCACACCCTTCGCTGGAGGCGCCAAACCTCCCCTTTCCCCCGCGGGAGGCTATTTGTAACGTAATGATACGCAAGCCCTGGCCTACGATTCCTATCAACTAAATTGGTCGTATGATTTGTATTTCTTTCTAGAAAGATGTTGAATTTACTGAAATTGTGTGTTACTAAGATTTTTTTATTCATCTCCGGAAAAGGGGCATTTTAAACTTGGTGTTTTTAGTTCCAAAGGAACGTACTTCTTGAAATGAGGGTAGGATAATTGGATTATCAAATTAGTGTTTTATCTTTCGTAGGGGTAAATTCCACAAGAACTGAATTTTTGTGAAAGAAAATTGAAATTCCGACGAGAATTATTTATTATTGGGGAAGTCGACCCCAGTGGCTATTACTGAAAGTTTAATGGCGATTAATCGATACGTACTCGTGTAAGGGTAGCTTGATATTTGTGTATTAATAAGTTACCAACATGATAGCAAGTTAACAACGTGATTGAACGAAGAAAGGAGTGTGAAAAGAATATATGATGTGCAAGTGAATGGAAGAAGAAGTCGAAGACGCCCGAGGAAGACATGGCACGATTAAGTAAATCAAAAACTTGAATCGGGTCATGTGAAGAGTTAGAATAACAGAAGAGTATGTATGAGACGATGATGAATATGAATGAAGCAAGGAGTGTGTGCCAATACAGAGTTGTATGGCGGTCCGTCCTCCCTACCTACTCCTGTGGAGAAACTACATGATGGTTAGTTAGTTAGTTACCAACATTTCCTTCAAACATAATATTAGTTTCGCGTAAATTGCATTAAGCAGCTTAATTGCATAGAGCAGGGGGGAAGCAAATACTAGTATACAATTGAAGTTCTAAAGTGCATCATTTCTCAAGGAACTTTCTAGTCAGTTAGAAAATAGAACAGAGCAGTACAAATAACAAGTAGGTACTAACAATAACAATTAAACTCATTGAAGTTCAGAGAACATTTATGGCTCAGTGCAAGTATGTTAGTACAGTACCACAGTCCATGCAAGTGTCGGGTAGTGAGGTCTGTACGGAGTACAGAGTACAGAGGTTCAGCACGGTGATGATGCATGCTAGTCTGCAAAGTTTAGACACATCAAGTTTGGATATTCGGCAACTAAGCCCCCAAGGTGCTTTAAATGTGTGGAACATTCGTTTTGTAACGACGTGAAACTTTGAATCAGAAAAACTCAAGTTACATACTTACGCAGATAACCATCACGTTTAACGTACATAAGTACATTTAATTCCAAACTACGTATTAGGACGAAGTTTGCGTATTAAATGTTACGATACGAACAGCTGAACAGTATTAAAGATTATTTTCACCTAAATTACGTCGTATATTCCTATAATTTCTTTTGCAAACTAATCCAAGAGCCGAAACCATTATTTCCAAACAAAACGTTTAGTATTCCGATTTGGAGAATTTCACTGAATTAAGACAATTTAAGTCGGGAATACTCGTGATTTAGATATAGACATATTTGAATGTGCCTGCGAATATTAATATTACATGTAAATATGGCTTTAATTATGGCTTAAATAATAGGTAGGAACGCTGTTTGTCTATTCGCACATTAGCGAATTATAATAGGAAGCTGTCTCCTGAATATTTCAAAGAAGATTACTAAATAGTGAGTGTGACTACGCTTGTATGTATAACTATGTAAACTCATTAGGATTTACATTAAATGACTACGAATATTATTATATTTTGAAGACACTCGAAAACCAATTAATAAATCACAAAGCCAGTGGTGCCATTATGTGCACGTTAAAACAATAAAAAACAAATTTTCCAATGAAGTTTTCTTCAGTGGTGAGGTGTGTTCATGACATCATCCCAAACGTTGGCGTGACGTGAATATAAAAACTGTCTTGAAAAATAGCCTTATAATAATGCGGCCACAGTTTTTAATTCACGCTCTTTGGAAAAACCGAGAGATAAATATTATCGTCGATTTGATATTTTGTATGTGATTTTAACCACTTACATTGCCCGTATTTCATATAGCGCCGTTTTTGTGAAAAATCACCTCAAGGGCGCTGTTCAGATCTTATTTTCTATTATTACATATTAATTCCTAGTTTAAATAAGAAAATATACAAGAACATACTTACCTGGCAGGTCCCATTACATAGACACTTACTAACTTAAAATAATGATTTTTATTTTTTTTTATTAATTTATTTATTTTGTATTTTTTTTCCGATTTAGGGCATGGGAGCGAAATTTAAAAAATGGAATTCGTGAATTTGTTTGAATTTGTCTGAAGATAGTATACTTATATAAACAATAAAAGTGGAAAGTAGCTAAGTAGTACCTTGCTTCTCCAGATCTGGTCACAAAAAATAGCTAAAGCGATTTCATACAGCTTTTCTGTTCTGAAATGTGGTCTTTGAGAAGAGTTGTATTCTGCTAACCTAACACTGTAGAAAAAGGTAAAATATACCTACAATCGCCGACATTACGAGTATTTACATTCCACGTGCGAAAAAAAAACACGTAGCGAAGTTATTTCTTATTTGCCCACATCGAGATTTTGCCGGAAAACTCGGAACCAGAGTTAAAAATCTTACCGTTCAGCCATGGAGTTGGTACGATGTATGTCTTCATAAGCTTCTTAAGTTTTTTTTGAAAATTCTGGATGAGAAAAAATGAAAGACAGGCAGAAAATTATTTACTTAGAACGCGAGTTAATCATTTCAACGGTTTTATTAATTTACATTTAATTTGCTCACGATAAATTCATAAATACGAAAAATTATTTTTTACTTACGAAAATGGTCACATTAAAAAAAAACTTGCAGGTACAAACACCGCCCTATTTTCAGGGAAAATTCACAGGTGCAAAGGAAAAGAACATGTTCTGTCAAAATGAAAAGCGATAAATTCGATAGTCAGTTTATGGCTGGGCTGAAATACATTTTCTTTCCGGCAATAGCAGTTGGATATTTCGCGCACGTATTGCTTTCAACGGCTGCTTGATTGGATATGAATGTGTTTGTATATCTCTATACAACTTTTTAGGAAACGGAAGCTTCGCAAATTTAAAATTGAGAAATAGTTTGAGGATTTTTTCTTTCACGCAACATCAATATTTTACTGTGAATTTATTTTTTCATGTACCTTGCCTAAAATAGAGTTTTTTTTAAGAAGGCTAACTAGTTTGAGAGATGTTCAATTATTATAAGATTCTTCGGTGTGGAGGTTGCGAGTAAAATGACGTCCATCTATCAATTCTCTCTGCACATAAAATAAAGAACACAAAATAAAATCAACCAAGCATGGCGAATCACTTTTGTTACGGTCAACACAACAACAAAAATATTATCCAGTAGAAATAAGAGAAATAAATATTATTTGCTATATTTCAAAACAATAAACATACATTGTGAAAATAAAGCATATTAATTCACATAAGTTTATTAAGAAATCATTCAAATAATATCAATGATCTTCATCTAAAAATGAAACAGAAAAAGACGTAGAAAACAAAAAAAATAGATCGCGACCGTGACTCGAACTTGGAACCTCTACAGACTCTACCCCGAAGTAACGTCTCTACAAATTGAGCTACTGAAACCTTTTAAGAAACCGGCATTTATATCAATCTCACACATATTTAAAAAATTAGAATATTATTTTTGTCGCAACCTTCTTCTACCAATTGAGCCATTGAAACCTTTTAAGAAACCGGCATTTATATCAATCTCACCCATATTTAAAAAAATAGAATATTATTTTTGTCGTAACCTTCTTCTACCAATTGAGCCATTGAAACCTTTTAAGAAACCGGCATTTATATCAATCTCACCCATATTTAAAAAAAATAGAATATTATTTTTGTCGCAACCTTCTTCTACCAATTGAGCTATTGAAACCCTTTAAGAAACCGGCATTTATATCAATCTCATACATATTTAAAAATTATTAATATTATTTTTGTCGTGACCTTGTTCTTTAAATTTTCTGTTTTATATTTCGTTAAAATTATTGATATTATTTTAAAAATAAACATTAAAATAAGCACAAAGCTTTAAAGTTAATTCAAATTTAAATATTTATTGAGAAATCTTGCGATGCTTTCTAAAATTTGATTCAGTAGCTACTTACATAAAATGTATAGAGCATTTTCATGTTCATTATTCTATATTGTGATATGAAAAAATATATTTCCACTCCTTTTTATTCGTAACGATTGAAAGATATTTTTTAGTTTGCAAAAGCAGTTTTTTTCCTGATAATGATTGAAATAAGTTAGGGTAATAAACATTTCCCAGAGCAATACTCGTACGTACATTATTACGCTGTCCTAGTGAATACGAAACTATCAAGAAAGCAATGCTAAACGTATGCCATTAATTGAGCATGTTTTATACGACCTACTATTAGCCAGCCGGAAATGTAAATGCAAATATTCAAACATTTGGGTCGGCTTGTAGTCGGACGAGCGGGTACGGATTTGGGGATGTTTATTTACATTAAGCTTTGAACCTACCGGAGGCAAAAAAGCCCAGTTCTCCAGAGGCATTAAACTTAATGAAGACATAAACAAATGGACGCGAAACGTTAAGAGAGATGTTACAACATCCTACGATAAGAACTTTGCTGGAATCTCGTCGGGCTTAGCAAGTAATGTGTACTTATACGGAAAACGGTGCTAGGTAATAACGGTAAGCGGAGTTTTTCAAGTTTTTGATGTTTCAGTAAAAGAACTGAAATCGATAACACTAAATTATTTACAAAATATAATAATTAAAGTAGAACAGAAACCCGCTACATGCAGTGAGCTATATTGTCGTAGAATTTATTAATTAAAATCAATTCCAATCGGCAAATATTTCTTACTCATTCAAAGTTCACACACAATACTCATTACATTAAATAAACACATTAAGTGAAAAAAATAGTTCACTTCAGCTTGGTGTATATTATTTTAATACGCGACGGTCGTTTGGCTCCTCAAAAAAGAGAGTCAATTTAAAAAAATAAATATTAAAGGTCAATTTCCCCGAAAACTAAAAGCCTCCCTGAACAAAAGGCCTCCCTGAGCACTTTACACAACTTTAATACCAAACAAAGTTTTCGTAACTTTCGAAATCTGTTAATATTTTATCGTGTTGTAATGTTCCATGTTTGAAAACAATAAAAATACTGAATACGATTAAGTAGGCAAATATGTTGAGAATCGTTGGAATAAACAAGGAAAATCAGCTTCCTAAAATGCAAACCTTGCATTAAACGGATATTTAACGCAAACCCTAAGTACTAAAAGCTTTTCAGGCATAAGACTCTCAAATCTTTTTAACGTGAATTACATTTCAGCCAGTTCTGTTACGCCGTGGATTCCAGGAAATTCATGAAGCAAGAAAACCCTTTATACCTTTACAATTATAATGCTTGTAGTTTACTACTACCGTACTTATGTAGAACGTAAAGCAGGTTTATTTGGAAAGTAATTACGTAAAAGAAGATCTATGGCTTTTCTTTTAAGCTTTTATTATCTACTCAATAAGAAAATATATGTAGTTAAAAATCTATTCAACGAAAAACTAAGCACCATTATTTTAACAAGCTTAAATTTTCATTGTTACACTAAGTAACGGGTTGAGATAAAAAATCTGTACCAGACGAATTATCTACATAATGCTCTTTGCAGCGAGTATGTTGCAAGAATTTCAGCTCATGTGTGAATGCCGCTGGAATTCAGCTCAAACTACTTGCTAGTCTAAAACAGCGCTGCAGTGCTATGTCTGTGGAAAATGTAGAAAAATTCACCCAGCGGACATTAAAACTGCCTCCAAAAAAGAGACAATTTTCACAATTACAGAGAACATTTTTAGACGCAAGTGCTTAAAGTATTTAACCGGTGAAATTTCAGCGGTTAAAATTGTCCCTCGGGAGGTAGATAATTAAAAAAGATTTGGGCAAATATGAATTACTCGTATATGGTTACAGACCTAATTTTGGAGAACATTATTGAAAACGTATTTGTAGGATGCGGATAATTATAGAAATTTAAAAACACAGGAATCGCTTCAATCATAATAGGATGTCAACTAGATAACTACCTTTTATACTGCTGAACTTGATTAATTTATTTGTGAATACTGTAATTATTATTTTTTTGTGTAAAAAATATTGAAATAAAAATTAGGTTTTGACACAAATTAAAATTGAAATTATATACAATGATAAAGGCAAATAATTCAACGTAACCCCACAATCAGAGTTTTTCTGACACTTTCCGTAAAGCCTAAATGATAATTGTGACAGGGATCTAATGAGTACATTTTTTGACAGCATGGCGCCTCGTGGGAGGGAGCAGGAGAAGCTGGGTGAATGAAGGAGATGAAAGGGTGAAAGGGTGGAGAAGGGAAAAAAAAATGGGTATAGAGGGGAGGCTTAAGGATATGATGAAGGTTTGAAAAAGTCTGGGTGGTGAGGGGTGGATACGACGAGTGGAAATGAATAGGTGCTGAAACTAAAAGTTTGAATTGCTCATTAACCAGAATGTAATAGCGGGCGTCTGGCTTGTCGAAAATTTTTACCAAAAAATCAAAATACTCATTGATGCTAAATAATTTGTGAAAATCGACAGAAAGACTTATAACATATTTTGATTTTAAAATTGGTTTAATTTTGTACAAATTACTCGTATCATAAAAATAACCATTGGTTTATGCCGCTAAGAGCTCCTTTGTATCCTCTCTTTTTGTTACTAATACTTCTAAATAAGACAGAGGGAGAAGTTTTAACTAAACTTTAGTAGTGAACGAGTAACAGGATCTTGAGCAATGGTAACAGCTGTGTGCATTGCAATTATATATTATTTATATGATATCCATACAAGTGTAGAAAATCGGTCTTGAGATATTTCTAGAATCCAAGAGCCCATGTTTAATGTAAATCTTCTGTTTTTCGTTCGAAATTCCAATTTCAAAATGCGCGAAAACCATCATCATAAATCAAGTCTTCCGGGGCGCGAGGAATTCGTCATTCTGCCGTGGATCTACCTCGCACTTCACTTGTTTCAGTTTTAATTTCTTCGCTAGTTAAGGTAGCTCGGCGGGAAGCATAAAAAAATGACAGCACGCTTTTCAGTCATCCCAGACACCAGACCCTACACACACACACACACACACACACACACACACAGGCAGGGCCCAGACGTAATTTGTACAGATGACGATATACCACCAAACTGACTAAAGCGAAACGTAATCATGTAACGACGAATGAATCTGGTAATACGTTACACTGTTTAGGATAATACAAAAACGTGAGATTAGAACCCAAATTATAAACATTGTGTTTCAATTGCTTTCTACATTTGACTCAATTAAGTAGCATCTTTGCAATATATATTTTCTATATTTCTTTGATTAAAGGTCATACAGTAAGGCTCGAAGAGAAGAATTGAACAGCCTCAAGAGTAGAATAGTGAGATTTTTTACCCTGGGACCGGACGTACGTTTAAAAACAGGACATTTTGAAAAATAAGCTTTATAAAAAAATATGTTATGAATTAAAAAAAAAAAAACCTTAAGCTCTGTAGACAAAATTAAACAACTCTTAAACACTGGGTTTATTCCAAAATTATGATAGTCCTTCAATATGGGTCAATACAAGTTGTAATTGAAACACCATAGAATTATTTATTTACGCCCGTTAAAGGCTTTTACACAAAAAATATCGTTTTTGTTTTAAACAATAACCTCATAAGCAGTGTAAAATTATTGTAACAGAAAAAAAAAATGAAAATTGAACAACAGGTTCAAAAATATTGAAAATGAAAATAATAAATAATATTGAATAAATAACAGGTTCCAAAATGTTGTAAAATAAAAAAATAATATTAAATAACTGGTCCAGAGTTAAATAGTTTCAACAATTAGTTTAGCTCTACCAGACGAAAAAAACTGTACTAAGTTATATTTACAGTGTGATATTGAAGTGTTAAATATATTCGGCTACCTTATTTTTCCCAATTACATTGTATAAAGTTATTAAATAAAGAGATATTTTTTTAATAAAATCATTACTAACATACTTTCTGCTTCAATATTTTCCCCCTTATACACATTATTTGATATGAGTTACCCAGTTAAGGTTATAATAATATAAATATTTAGTTCTGACCCGAAATAAAGCGAAACTACAAGCAAAAAATTAAAGTAAATAATACAGTGTACTCGTCAAAACAAAATCTTTCATGCTCACACTCCGTCTTCTAAGGTTCTTCAATCAACGAATTCGTATAGGTCGCATTTGCATACACCTAGGGGCATACCTTATATAGCACACGCTGGCGACATTACAATGATTGCAGTCTCTCTCACTATGATGATGAGAATAACCTCCGAATGTCTGATGTTTCAAGTCGACACGCGACGCGTGAGCAGAAATAAAATGCGGTATATTTTTACTTCATTTGTGGCCAAAAATGTTACCTGTCTTTAAAAAATGTATCTGAAGAAGCAACAAAAAATAGTCCTGAGTATAAATAAAAAAAATTGAAAATTGGTTATTTTTTATTGTTTGTTAAAGAGGTAATCCTACAAAGCAGTCAAATGACAGCTTGTCTGCAGGTTCTACCAAACCAAATTATAATCATAGTTATCTTAAAATTAGGTACATAAATTACACTTAATTGCTATAGATTTTACGTGTATTACATTTAACTCAATTTTTACAGGTATTAAATTGATGAATATTTTGTTTGGTACATTTAAATATTCAAAGATATATGGATTGTATATTTATTAGCCATAATTTTGTCATTTTGGCGCAAGGTCTTTCATTTTTCTCCAATTTTAAGTTTTAATTTAGTTTGTTGTAAATCACAGCTACTTATTTGTGATTCGTAGAATTTTCTGACATTTTCTTTGAGTAAATTTAGTGCTGTGTCTGTGCACGAGTGGATTTTTAAATGAACATTCCCCCGCGTTGTACATAGATACTAGTAATGTACCAAAGAAGACTCTTTATTCATGAAAATGGTTATTCGTATAATTGATACATCAAAAAAGGGTTTTTAAATCCCAGTAATGTCCATTCTTTATATAAAAGCCGAACGCTGTAATACTGTGTGCCAGTGATTTTTATGAAACTGAATAAATACTTTGTATTGGAGTGGAGACCCAGTGCCAAAATGCTAAAGATATGGCTATTAAACGAAAAACCAATATTCCTCTAAAACTTTTATATATCATACAAGTAACTAAATGTACCCTAAAAGCATATACAAATAAGTAAAAATAAACACTTAGTTTTGACAACTATTTTTAATAATAAATTATCTACATGTTTCGAAACCAATGGTTTCTTCTTCAGGATACAACTTAATATAATTCATATATAGTTCAAGTATTTTATTATTATTTATTAAAATAAATTTGCTCCTTTAGAATCAGCACCCAAAAATACACTCTTTGGCTTTCTAGACAAACCAATACTGCAAATGATTTATATTTTAATTTAAACGGGTCTAAAGTTTTGAATTCTTTATGAAATGCATACAACAATGCAACATCACTTTCTAAAATGCATTTGGCGGTTTTAAAACCATACCCTTACTGACTTTTTATTATGTTTCTCATAGAATTTAAAGAATTGCAGTTGTATTCACTGAAAACCTCAGACATTTTACTCCCGTAAAAAAAATTACAGATAAATCATTTGTAATATTAGTTAATGCTAGAAAGTAACGTACAGTGTCATTTTTGAGTACTGACCCTTAATAATTAAAAAAAGTATATATATTTTATAAAACTCTCAGAAAAGTCGCTGTAGTGCAGCTTTGCATGATTACCTTTTTTTGTTTCTGTAAAATAGCTGTAACATTTATATTTTAAATAATAGAAAAATATTTTTTTTAAGTAATCCTCATATCTAAGCGCTTTGGCTGAAAGCTGAATGAAGTCATAAGAACTGTCCGGGGCATCATCGCTATGTGACATC
Organism: Drusus annulatus; assembly: GCA_022651775.1. NCBI lineage: Eukaryota > Metazoa > Arthropoda > Insecta > Trichoptera > Limnephilidae > Drusus > Drusus annulatus. The sequence goes on from JAGWCC010000057.1 coordinate 1,320,711, forward strand.
ATGTAACGCTAATCTCCAACGCAGCATCCACCATTTCGAATTGTGAAGAATTGACAGAATTTTAAACATTCAAACGTTAGACTAACGGCTTAGCACATAATATTTTTTGTCGGTTTTATCGGCAACCTTTAAAAATCTACAAATAGGAAAAACGTGTCGTATTGAAGAGATAATGAATAAAAACTCTTCGCGAAAACCTTCTATTCCCTCACAACCTTTATAAAATAGTCTGTATAACTCTTTCACCACCCGGCAAGGCGTAAGGCTTTACGACTGACAAGCCTTAAGTATTGGGAAAATTTCTTTCTTCGTCTGCCCAAGTTTTTATTTCAGTTTTATGGCCAACTTGTGTGATTTCGTTGGTTTTTTTATGAATAAAAAAGTACACTCAGCCCGTGTCGGCCGGCGAGCATCTCTCTCGGCGATAATAATAAAGGATATGGACGAAACGACGACATAAAACTTTCGCCACAAAATAAAACGGAGAGGTTATTTTGGTTACGGGGCTTTGCCAAAGAAAACGTTGAAATTAGTTTTCTTTGTACGTATATACTCGTATATATCAACATTGTGGGTAGAATAAATGACTCAATGCATTGTATCGTGGAATTCTTTTGAGTGGGTACGAAGCTATATCGTCGCTGGAAAGGCAAAAAGGCTTAATCGACACTTTAGTCAAAAATGAGTTAAATGTGCAGTTTTGATTGTTTTTTTTTCTGCGTCGAATACTCTCGTTTGTTCCTGAAGATTTTTGTGACCCTTCAGTCATCTTTGATTTTTATTTTTTATAGAGAATACCGCAAAAGAGTGCCAACTCCCAACCGTCTAGAGCCAGTGAGACTATGGCATCCCCTACAAGGGTATGTTGTGAGGCTGAAGGTAGTAGGGAGGGGATGAGAAGAAGAAAGTTAGAAAGCACCTGGCTATTCATATCAGGTCATCAAACACGGCTATAGCCATTTCAAGCAACGTTTCGAATCTGAATGGTAGTCTTTCACCACGGTGATATTTAGAGTATCTACCACTCTGATATATATTTTTCAATCGGGAGAAAACTTTACTCAAGCGACTCACCTTTTTATCGTTTTGTCGCTTCAGGTTACCCAGTGAGAGCATTGAATTACCCGATTTATTTATTTTTTAAATCCAACCAGGTACTGAAGACTTGTAAATTTTATTGTAAAACAAACAAAAAACTGTGTAAAGTGCCTCTGGTGTAAACTTTTGCCTTTCCGGCGATGATAGATGTTATGTGATATTTTAAATAACAAATATAAAATAACTTAAAATAACAGGAAGTAAGTCGGTACAACAGGAGGCAGCGCATGCGGCGATGTATAAGGGTTAGTATTCACTAAGCGACTAGCCTCGCGCGACTGCGGCCGCGCGTGTCTATAGAAAGCGCACTGCTTGCGCGACCCAGTCGTGACTGTATGCACGTTCGTCTCAAAAGGATGTTGACGAAGTAACATGTGTATACTTGTTAAGCCGTATAAACGCAAACGAAAACATACCTTTGGATACATTCGATTTTAATGGATCGTTTTATAAAAGGTGCGAAACATTCTAATAATTAATCATCCGACTTTACATCATTTCCGTCATATTTATTAACGAAGTGCTCTGAACACTCCATGTTTTATATTTATTTATAAACTAACGAACTTTTGTCCAATTACAAAAAAATGTATGACACGAAATGGGAAAAAAGAGTAACTACGAAAAAACAACATATACATGGCCTGTTCAAAAGAAAAGGTGAATTTTGAAATTTCGTGGGCTGTGTACTTTCGACTATCGAATTTTTTTTTGTTATGTTGGTACACATATGTTTATCATATGTTAGCATTATCAGCCATTTTGGATTAGTGGTTTGTTTTTGACAACTGGAAAGGTTAGTCACGTTTTTGTGTGTTCTTCAATTTTTTACTTTTTATAAGCGGATAAGATCCGATTTACGAAAGCGGATAAGATCTGGACACCAAACATGGCTAAAGCCATTTCAAGCAACTTTTAGATTCTGAATGATGATCTTTCACCAAGGTGATACGTAGAATATCTACCACTCTGGAACCTGCCACAAATATACTTTATACTATTTTATATGAATTAAATGTGTTATGACACATATCAATTAAATAAAAGTCATTGGGGCACGCCGGGTTTGAGCCCGCTGCCTTTGGATTCATAGTCGAGCGTCTTACCGCTCGACCATGGAGGCCGTCAAAACGACTTTTTGTCACAACGAGTCTTCACAGAAACAACATTAAAAGATAATCGTTGGAAGGATCTTTGTGAAACATTTGATATATTTGGGCTCTGGTGTTAAATTCTTCATTGATTTTACGATCGCTTTAGAATTTCAGTATCGCAGATAGAGGCGTAAGGCGGACCCTTTAATTTATTTCCATTGTACTTAAGGGTGGCATCCTGAATATCTGATGACTAGCGGCACAAATTATCAACGGATCCTCGTATAATAGGAAACAAACGACATTTGCAAGGTACTGCCTTCACTCCCCCAGCGGTCATCTGAAACGCCGCCCCGGGAATGTGTTTAGATAATTATTCCCTTAGAAAAGTATTTTTACTCGCACGTTAGTAGCCATAGAATGTCGATGATCGATTCGGAAAATATTTCGTGGATTTGCTATGGTCCGGCGGCACATTGAAAGAGTATTGAAAGATTGTTAAAATCTCATCGCTTTACGTTTACCCATACTTGTTGTATGATTGCAATATACCTGGGCGTCCTGGACCGGTTGTAAGAGAATGTACTTACCAACATAACAACAACAAAAAAATCGATAATCGAATGTACACAGCCCGCGAAAATTCAAAATGCACCTTTTCTTTTGAACAGGCCATGTATACGTCATATTTTTATGAAACAATGACAAAAATAGGTCAAAAATACATACTAGAAAGAATATTCAAGTCAAAGCCAAGGTAGAGTCAAGGTTTTGATAAAATCGTATAGAATGAGAAAAATCATTTAGACTGGTACCATAAATTTCAAGACCATGACTTGATTTAACAAGTCTCGACATTTTAGACAGTGGAGACTGATACCCATAATTAGTAGAGTGATGATTGAGGACCAGCAATTCCTTGTTTGTGAGTCTAAGACAAGGAATGTTAAACTGAATGAGGTGCAACAAAGGAGTCAATAATATATTGAAGGCCGAGCTTCGATTTTTCGTATGAAATCTTCTTTATTCACGGCATTACGTCGACTTAAAATAGCGAGTTTTATTGAGTCTGCAAGCCAAAAAGCAGTTCTTCACTCGATAACTATGCGGCGCACACAACAGGAGTGGGAAGAGAAACGTAGTCGCACGTTACTAGCCGCTCCAGTCGGTATGGTACGTTCAAATAATAAAGAGCTAGAATCGCGCGCGACCGTTCTTTTTCAATCGCGTCTTCTTTTTCAATCGCGGCGACTCACGAGTCTTAGTCGCGTCAGTAGAAACTAGCTCTAAATTTTAATAAAGCAAAGAGTATGTGCCAATTAAGTTTTTTTGTAGGTTTATTCTCAGAAAGGAATGGAATGATGGTTAGTTAGTTATCTAAAAGAATACTTGGACGTCGTTATGCAGAAAGCATTCAACCCCAAAAAGATGAACTGAGAAAAGGGCGTTTAAAAATATGACGATAAAAAAAGCATATTACGGTTATTCGCAAAGTGAATATCACTATTTTTTCTTTATGACAATAATTATAAACAAGTAATTTATAATCTATCAATATACTTATTCAAAAATATTTCTATTTCCTATTTTATCCTGTATTTTAATGTTTTTAAACATCAATTTAAGTCATTTGACTTATCTAAAATGTGGGTTGGTATAAAATTGAAGTACCAAAAATCTATTGCATTAGTTTTTAGCATATATAAATATCGTATTTATGTATGGAAAAACATGTAAAACTCGATTTTGATAAATTTATTGGTTGGACGCTTTCTGCATAACAACGTCCAATTAAAATTTAACTGCATCGAGTTGTCGATGCGCTATATATACACATAAATATATAATAAAATATACATACGAGTATACATATATATATACATATATATATATATTTTTTATTTTTATTTATATATATATGGATGGCGTCAAAATTTTGTGAAGTAATTCTCTCAGTGAAATCAAAAATTAATATGGTCAACTTATTGTTGAAATTCAGATCAGTTAGTGGGGCAAAACACAAGAATCATTTTCTTTCGAAAATCGAGAAAATCTATGTTAAAAAAAGTTTACCGATGATGTTTATTACCAAATGGCGATATAAAAATTGTTTGATGATAATAATTTACTGCAAAATAATTAATGCACTTTCAAAAAGAAGATATTTTATCTAAGAAATAAGAGCGGGGTTAAGAAGATTACTCACTTAGAATTTTAATCAATTTAAGACAGCCAAATTCAAGATCCGCTGAATGGTCCATTCTGCAACTGCGTCGTTAAGCGTTAGAATCCATCTTAATTACGGTTAATTTAATTAAAGTGTTTTTCTAGACACTGCACTTTCCTCAAAATCATAATGGCGCTTCGGCATTGCGATGTGCGATGGGTGGGTAACGAGTACTATTAGACTGTCTCAAAGGATAAGTTAAGGGAAGAAAATAGGTGAAAAGTTTTGTTTGAACCTCAAAGTGGGGGATACTTTGTACACAAAGAGAATTATTTTTAATATAGACAACTAACTTGTGGAACGCTAAGCTATTTTAAAGTGATCGGAAAAATCTTTAATAATTATTTAAATTTAATTTTATTATTTCAGCACCCAAAATACACACTTTTTGGTTTTCTAGTACAACCAATACTGCACATGATTTATATTTTAATTTTATACGGTTCTAAGATTACCAGTAAATACAGTTTTAAAACAGTATTTTTTTATGAAATAGTCAAACGTTAAAAAATGCATTCGCTCGTTTTCAAACTGGGTCTTTTACTGAAATCTTAGTGTGATTTTCAAAGATGACAGTAAAAAAATTGTATTTACTATAAACTTTAGATATTTTTTAACTTCCTATCTAGAATTTACAGACAAATCATTTGTAGTACTGCTTGGATTAAAATGCTACAAAATGTTTAGAGCCGTTTAGAGCCATTTACCATATTATGGCTTAGTATATTTGTAAATATTTTCTGATTAAAATGGTTTTAATTGATTATTTAGATATTTTCTACATTTTTGTACTAATTTTCTATGACCTTTTGGCCTAAAAGATAATGGTAATTTATTTTTAATTAAAATACAAATTCCATGCACACAGAAGCAAGGGGTCTGCTGCATACCCAATTTGAGAAATGTTGTGAAGTTAGAGGTAATTTTAAAATGATTGAGGCCTGGTTATTCAGATCTCGGCACTTACAACTAAAGTCAACTCAAGCTGTTTTTATTCCAAACTGTAGTTTGTTACCAAGGCAATTACTAAAATACTTTATAATCTGCAATAAGTTGCCAAAATATTCCATTTTAGTATAATTAAAATAATATTGTTTTTTTGTTAATAATAAGGCTTTCGCTAGATTTTGAACACTGCAGACCCAGTTCCAAGAAATATATCGCTCTGCCACGAAAGTTACTTAAAAAATAATAGAAAAGTCATTTCACTTACCACTTGGAGGGAATTCATAGAAATAAGCTGATCTTGGACTCAGGCACCTGTGAATTAAACAAAAACGATCGATAAGCAAACAAAATCATTCAACGTGGTAGTACGAATATATATAAAACAAAGCTTATAAAAATATTAACATTAAGGAAAATGTTGTTTTAATTTTTCAGGCATCAAAATTAATGCACATATTTGCAAATATTACAGTTGTGATTTAAATCAGCGCCCAAGGTGAAATTTCACAAAAATAGCGCTTTGTAAATTAACCAAATATTAAGTATTAAATACAAAATACGAACACATAAAAAAGAATTTCGCTTGATTTAGTATTGTCAACTGAAAAGGGTGATATATAGATTCATCTAGTAATTCATCTCGTTTTATTTACCACCACCATACCATTTGAATTGTAATGTAATTCACAACAATCAATCGAAACTTTCGAAACATTGACACGAAAACCATTAATTATTGCCAATTATTAGTAGTGACCTTTTTCCTCGGAGAACAAAACTTTAACTTTTGTAATCAAAGAGAAAAAGATAATCAAAACTTTGCTTGTCTAGGGATTCATTGCTTACTCCAACATCATTAAGCACGTATTCGATTTCAATCGAATAAAAAAGAAGCAAAAAAGCGAAAATCTCTCCAGTGATTTATTCTTCTTTGGTGAAAATTTAGAATTTTATGTAAGTCAAACAACTATTCAGTGAAGGTAAACGTAAAAAAATATATATTTTTAAGGCTAATTTTTTTTTAATAGAATATACACTAACTTCAAACACAAACACAGCGAAGAATCCTTGGATTCGATCAATTACTGTAGTTTTATTTATATAACATTATTGGGAAATTCCACTGTAATATTATGAATATAAACTAAATTCCTTTGTTCCACCTATTAAGAATTGGTTTTACCCAGACTTATAGAATGATAAATTTTAAACTTTAATTTGTATTTAAAAGGTTTTACTTTTGATTTGATTTTACTGCTCGCAGGATGTCATTGTTTTTTTCGTATTATATACTATGGAGAAAGGTTCAGAAATAACCGGAAAATTTGGATCACATTACTCCTGAATGGCTTCTGGAGATAATTATCGCCATTAAATGACACAACTTTGTTTGAAACCAATAACACTTATACTTTATCTTTATAATTGTATGAGTTTGATTACTCTGTATTATGTATAATTGTAGTAACACATGTAATGTTAATTTCCCTTGTCCTAGATTTGGTTTATATATTTCATCGGGATCGCTATGTAGCAAGATATTGAAGTAAAAAAAAAATTCAATGTTTAAACTATCACTTTTCACACAATAAGGGTAGTAAATTAAATCATCTTTAATATGCTATCCCGATGAAATCTGACGTGAGCGTAATGAGTAGATGATAATATTAAAAATAACATTAGTGATGAAGAACAAAGGTAATAATTTATTTCATAGGTAGTGTCAAACCACAAAGTGATTGCTTTGTACGTAGATATGATGACCAAACGGTTATGAAATAAATAATAATGTTTCCCGAACGGCATTTGAACATGTGTACAATTAGTAAGGATGAAATTAAAATGAAATATTTCTAAAAGATTAACTGTGAAAACGTTTATTTTATTTTCAATAACCAACTAAAATTGTTCACGAACAGGGTTACCTTTACCTGTAAAACAAGTTTTGAGAGCCTACCGGGAATAATAATAACCGAGAACTTTCCTTCCATTCGTGTCATATTCAATGCAAATGAACGTGCGTTCAGACACTTCATTAACGCAATTAATGTCAATAAGGCTCTATTTTACGGCGTATCCTGCGGGGAATAGCGGCCTACAACCTGGAGATGTCTCCTACCCATTTCCATTGGCTTTGCCATACAAACTTCAGCCCACATTTAAACGTTATGAGCGTGGAATGAAAATAATAAAATTATTATTTATGGTGAAAAAAAATTTAATCGACTTTTATAAATCACTGTCTTTTAAAACATTACATAGTCATGCCTTTAATAAAAAAAAACATTTCTTCGAATATCGTAAAAAGCTAAATAAAATATTATTGGCTCAGTTATGCAGGACCTGAAATATTATAAATTTTAAAAATGTTCAAATGAAAATCGAAAGTGTGATGTAACATCTACTAAAAAATTTAAACGTTGTCTTAAAATTATTAAAATTTTTGTATATCATGTCTTTTTGAAATAGTTACCTGTTTATTTCTAATAACTTATTTGTATGTGTTCAAGATTATCGAAAAAAAATATTATTCCGAATATATTTTATCTAAAAGATTTGGAGCAGCGATGAGCTCGCGGCAGGACAATTCTGAAAGTATTAACCACTCTGAAATAAGGTGCAAATGTACAACATTTGCATTATTTGTTATTTATTTATAAAATTTAACATTAAATAAATTCAATTTTATTGGCCCACGTCGTGTTTTGAACCCACAGTCGAACCCCATCTCGGATCCAAGAAGCTTAACGGCTACCCCTTTATTGCGGAAATTTTCAAAACATAACCAATACAGCCTTTTAAATGGAAGTAGTTTTATTGAAAACGCAAAAGCTTGCAATATTGACTGCACCAAATTACTAATATGTGGGTACAAGAACAGAACATCCTGTGCAATCTAAAACGGATATAATTTTAGCGATCGTGCAAACAAGACGTACCACCGTAACGTGTAGTTGGTATTACGGTACCGTTAATCCACCGACAGGGAAGTAGTATGATATTGTTCACTTATAACAAATAATGCCTCCGCAGCGATTTCTGCCGCGGAGGTACCGTGCAATTTATTACGGCGTGAACTTTATCGGACAGCCACGGAATGACCGGGCTAGCGAATACCTAGACTGCAGACTACTGCAGAGTAACGGGGTATATGACAGGGTTGCAGTTTTATAATCAGATTATAAATCAGAAGCGATGTAACCACTCTTAATTCTGTTGATACGTTAATTTAATAACGAATGTTATATTAAGTTCATGTCGACTGTAAAAAAGCGCCGTTATGGCGAAACCGGTAAGCGTTTTCGTATTAATAAAGTTATGTGGATAAAGTAAAGTATTTTATTTTCATTATTTTCCTAATCAACGTTACTTGTTACTTAGGAAGTACCTAGCTATTCAGATCTGGTTACGATCTGGTCAAACGTTACGTTTCTTGAAGTGACGAGAATCATGAATAGTGGCCTTTTACCAGGGCGAAACTGAAAGTACATATGACTGTGAGAGCCATATATATATATATATATTTTCTCTTTTATTTTCTTTATTCATTAAATAAACAAATGTGTTATGGTTTTTCTGGATCAAATCACAAAAATAAGTATTAACATTAATATTTCATTATCAGCAAAGGATACAATTATTTTTTCTCTTATTTAGTCTTTTAAAAAAATCCATAATCTTTTGACGAAGATTCCATTGATACAGAATAATTTTTTTTCAGGAATTTCAAATATTCCAGAAAATAGGTTAAAATGAATTCATTTCTCAGCCCTGTATTCTTTCAAACGGATGCACATGCATATTTGCAGCGGAGTTATAAAATCTGGGAAATTAATACATAGTAGAACTGCTAGCCTATAATCGAGTTACTCGCACGCGATAGATAATTCGATCCGAATATTTGAATTCAGCATCCTGAAGAGAGAGTAATACTGCAGGCGAGAGAAAAAGATAATTCCATGAGCGTGGAGCTCAGTAATTCAGTCCCATTTCAACTTTTAGTCTCAGAAAAATGAGTTAAATCTATATTAGAGATATCAGATAGGAACTAATTATTCAAAGATTAATACTCCGATGTGATAATAATGAAGTTAATTGATGGGAGGACTAGCTTAATGCAGGGTGTTACACTGTGAATTAAATTAATATCAGTTAAGTATGTGCAGGTATTGTTATTATTTTCAATAAGGTTTCGGAAGTACACGTTCTTTATTGATATTATATTCAAGTCGATTTTTTGTTTGTTTTATGAAACCACCTTACGCTTCCCACGTTCAATCGAGATACGTGATGCAGTCGGTGGTACTAAGCAAGAGAGTGGGAAAGCTAGATAGTTGTGAATCACTGTATTTCTAAGCAGGAAAGTTTCACTATTATTCTATCTGATAAAGATTTGACATAAAAAGAAAGAAAAACTGACAAGATTAATACGCTTGTTTGGAAAATTTTTAAAAATTCATTAATGTACCTAATCAACCTTTGAATTAAGAAAACCCCTTTATAATAAATCAGTTCAGCACGCGAATAATAAATAATATTGATACTATTATGTGTATTTTTTGAATAACTTAAAATTAATAAAATTTAGTAATGTTGTTATTAAATTTTGCTAGTATTAAGTTTATTTTTATTGTGACAGCTCTTTCAGCGTTCAAAGCCAATATCAAACTTGGTCACAAACACGGCTAAAGCCATTTCAAGCAAAGTTTCAATTCTGAATGGTAGTCTTTCGCCAGGGCGATACTTAGAGTATCTACCACTCTGGAACGTGCCGCAAATATATTATATTTTATTTTATATCAATTAAATGTGTAATGACACATATTAATTCAATAAAATTTATTTACGCACGCCGTGTTCGAACCCGCTACCTCTGGATTCGTAGTTGAGCGTCTTACCACTTCACCATGCAGGCCGTCAGTTACAATATATACTCGTATGTAAATAAGTACCTACAATTATCAATATACAAATTGTATGAAGCTTGCATTATTTTTTACGGAGTGGGTGATACCCCCATCAAAAGAATAATTATTTAAACAAGTAAGCTCGCATGAAGGTACCCACAGCATGAAAATGACTTTTTTTTTCAAAAGTAAAATTCCCAAAATTAGGTTACCCAACAACATACAAATAATTGGATTGATTAATCCAAGTACAAAGAACCTAACCGAAAATCCACCAAACAATCGTCCGAAAGGATTTGTATTGCCCTTTTTTAATTATCGCTTTCAACAATTAAAAAAAAATGTCTCTTTTCAATTCGTGCCGGATTTATTGTCCAAATAATTGTATTTGGAAAAGGTAAGTGAGTTCGTAAAGAACGTGTAATGCTCCGTCTTGTTTATACAAGCAAGCAAATGGGATGAATTTATCTAGATAGGAATGTTCATCCACCCACTTTGTATTCACAATGGCACTACACATCCATTTAATGACACCGTATAAATAACAGTTACGAAACAAATAACCTTTCACGTATATCTATGTACAAATAATCTTAAAATCCAAATGATATAATGTCAACGATAATTAATTGTCTCTTAAACATCGCATTCCGTGAGGCGGAAACATTTGAATCATTACAAGTGACGGCAACCGGCAAATTAAACTTTTAGTCCGGATTCGGAACTGATGAGGTCAAAAATCAACAGGGCGGCCGTGAGATTACACAGATAATCCCGCTATCGATCGGTTTTGCTCCAATTCCGGAATGAAAACGTAATCCTGCGCGGGTACCGCCGCAGCGCGAGGCATTAACCATCGTCATCATACGACTCGTTAATTTAAGCCATAAATAATTGAAGCCATTGAGTAAACAACTACGCACTAAATACAACAGTGACAGCATTAATTCCCGACTTCACTACGCCAAGGTAAACCTAGACCTGTTTTAAAAGCAAATTACCCAAGTAATACACTCGTACATATACGGGAAGGTATTGTTATTGTTATGAAAGATGAATTGAGTAATCAGCAGTGATTCGCAAGTGGGCGAGAGTATGTGGAGACGGTAAAGGAATTGTTAATCAAAGACATTGTTAAATAACAATTTACCCTTTGCTGGCAGAAGGGTTTATATTTTGTCATATTCCGGTTGATTTTAGTAATTTGCTCTGAAAATTTGTACATTTTGCATGAACGCGACAGTACAGAAAAACAAACAAACAGGTTTAGCGACTGACACAATTCACAAATCCTCATAAAACATTAAATCGTACGCACACATCCTATGTATTCATTTACATTTAAATAATATTAAATAATTTCAATTCATGTATTTTTGGTAACCCGGCTATTTTTTATAAGTGATTATTTCTGTTTTCCAAATTAAAGTTTGTTAAATAAAAATATAATTAAGAATTAAAAATTTTTGCTTAAACTCGACAAAAATGGATTTATACACATGAAACACGTACCTACGCCTGGAAGGACGACATTGGACTGAACCCGCTTCTTTTTTTTGTTTTGTTTTTTGTTTAAGTCAGTTTTGTGATAAAACCATGTGTGAGAAACAATTTATGTTAAAACAATTTGAAGTTTTTAGTTATAGTTTGGACATCATTGGACAGTTTTGTTTGGCGTTGGGATTAAGTTTAATATTACATACTATTTTATTGTATTTCCTTGTGTATTGTTATTATAGTATATTTATTAAATGTAATGTTTAGCTTAGTAAAGTAGTAACGTGTAAGCGGAAGGGCATGGCCGAAACAGGTGTCAACAAGGTTCGCTATCCATCACACCGCCAACCCTTCGGTGGCGCAAAGAAGAGGATGGAACGTGAAAAATGTCGAATTGGTACGTGAAATGTGAGAGGAGGAATGGAAAAGAAGCTGAATGAATTATGTGATGCAATGAAAGTTAAATGTTTGGATGTACTCTGTCTAACATAGAGTATGGAAAATAGAGCGGTTCAATGCAACATAATAACAGGCTCGTCTTCTGGCGGGGCGACCAGAAACAGAGAGGGCCTGTCTGGGTGTTGCAGCGTTACTGTCTCCTAGAATAATGTGGATCCGGTTCAAAATCGGCTTGACAAGAGTGTTTCTTATTATTGGATATGCTCCTGTCAATTCTGAAAGCGACGAAGTGAAAGATGCTTTTTGGACTAGCGTGAGCGATGTAATGAAGCTTAAAAATATGAATAAAATAATTATTGTGGCAGGAGATTTAATAGGTGGGTGGGAATTGAACGAGACGGGTTTGAGTCGGCTTTCGGTATGTTTGAGGATAAAATAACGAATGATAACGGTAAAAGAATACTTGAACTATGTTAAGAGTGGAACCTGTTTGTATTGAATACTTTCTTTGATCATAAAGGCATCCACCAATATACGTGGGAAAGAGGAAATGAAAGGTCAATTATCGATTTTGTAGTAATTCACTCTAGGTTAAGAGCCAATACCGTAGACACGAGACTTTACAGAGGAGCTGAGGTTGAAACTGACCACTTCTTGGTAAACCTTTTTCGCGGCTGGCGAACTAAAATGAAAACGGTGTCGACTCCAACAAAAGTCAAAATATAAAAACTGCGAAACGATAATGTGAGAAGTAAGTATGAAAAATGTGAATATATAATATTGAATGAGAAGGAAATGGATGTTCTAAACATAGAAAAAAACAAAGAACCGTATAAAAGTTAGTTCGTCAAAATCTGCTAGAGAGGTATGCGGAATAAGTACGCAAGGTAGGAAGAAAGGTAACGTATGGTGGAATGACGAGATTAAAACACTGGTCACAGAGAAAAAGAAAGCATGGCTATGTTTGATAGTGACTGGCAGTGCTTCAGCGCGAAAGAAGGATCGAGAAAAAAAACTATACAAGGAATGCAAGAAAAAAGTAAGTATTGGAGCGAAAGAACGAAAGAAACGCCTGGAAGAAAAAGAGGGAATCAAAATGACAAATCACTTCCAAGAAAACAATAAATTGTTTTGGAAGGAGGTCAAAAGGTCCCGGAACGGCCCAGAAAGCGGATGCGTGAAAGTTATAAAATCGAAAGATGGAAAAATGTTAACAAATGAGGAAGAAATAAAAGAAAGATGAATGAAATATTTTGAAGAAATTTTTGAAAGCACCCCAAGTAACAGTGTTTCCAGTGTCGAATCAGATTGGAAGTGAATGTTGCCAAAATCAGCATAGATGAAATAAAAAGATTTATTTAATGCAATTTCGCTGCTGAATACTTTAAAAGAGATAACCGTGTAGTTCTCACATGGTTGTGCAAACTTTTTAATCAATGTTTAGAGGAGGGTTACACGCCATTAGATTGAAGAAGGGCTGTGATTGTGGTCCTGTACAAATGTAAAGGATCACGCTTGAAATGGGGGAACCATAGGGCTATTAGCCTACTAAGTTCAATTGGCAAGTTGTATGGTAGAATATTTATTGAAAGGGTAAGAAAGAAAACAAAAGTCAAAATATGGGACGTCCAAAGTGCTTTCATAGGTGGAAGGGGGTGCGAGGATCAAATTTTCTCATTGCGCATGCTTATAGAAAAGTTTTTGACAAAAAAACAGATTTTTTCTGTGGTTTTGTCGATTTGCAAAAGGCGTATGATCGAGCTGATGGGAACAAAATGTGGAAGGTATTATCTATGTATGGAGTTAACACAAATTGCGTCCTTGTAAGAGGGAAGGGTTGCATGTGTTAGAGTGAACGGTGATTTTACGAAGTGGTTTAACATCACAAAAGGTGTAAAGCAAGGCTGTGTAATGTCACCGTGGTTGTTCGATTTGTACATGGATAATTGTGTGCAAGAATTGAAAGGTGTGGGCTTGAGAGCGAACATGAACAATCCTAAAGTACGTTGCCTATTGCATGCAGATGATGCGGTGCTGATTGCTGACAGTATGGAAGATCTACAGTTTCTCGTGTCTAGGATGAAATCAAGTATGTATGCAGAATGAGTTGATGATGAATGTGAGTAAGTCCGAAGTCATGGTGTTTGAAAGAGAGAGTACGCAAACAGCGTGCAATACAGTTGTGAATGATGAATACTTGTAGCAAGTGGATGAGTTTGTGTATTTAGGAAGTATGTTTATGAGAGACGGAAAGGCTGATAAGGATATTGAAAGAAGGGTGAATGCAGAAAATTCCATTAATGGAAGACTGAACGCTGTTGGTACAAATAAAAAATTGGCCAAAGAAGCGAAGCTAGCAATCCTCAATGGAGTGCTTATACCAACTCTGATGTATGGTAGTTAGACATGAAACTGGCAGAAGAAGGATGATGGTAGAGTGAATGCTGTGGAAATGAGATCCCTGAGATGTATGTGCGTAAAACCATATATTGAAATGTGGATATCCGAAAATAATGCAAGGCTGATGTGAGCGTAATGAATAGGATCAAGAAAGGGACGCTTAGATGGTTTTGGTATGTAGAGCGAATGAACGAAGAAAGGAGTTTGAAAAGAATATATGTTGCGAAAGTGAATGGAAGAAAAAGTCGAGAACGCCCGAAGAAGACATGGCACGATTAAGTAAATTAAATACTTGAATCGGGTCATGTAAAGTGTCAGAATAACAGAAGAGTATGTATGAGACGATGTGTGAATGTGAATAAAGCAAGGAGTGTGTGTCAAGACAGAGTTATATGGCAGTCCGTCCTCTCTGCCTACCCCTGCGGAGAAACGGCGTGATGGTTAGTTAGTTAGTTAACACGTGGAACATAAAATTCAAATAACCTGTGATTATTTCACGAAAACCGCACTACGGTTATTAGAAACATGGGTGACTTAGATATACATACGAATAATATTTCTGGCTTACCTAAATACTTGAAAACATATAAACATATATTAGTCACCGAAGTAATAAACCATGAGACAACAAACATTTTGAAGCACGAGTAATACGTGCTTTATTATCTTTTAAATAGTTCGAGAACATTAGTTATCTTGAGCCTCGGGTTAACTTTAGGAATAGTTCTAGATGGAGTTCTACATGGGTAACCATTAGAGGGAAATCATTGTAACTGACGGTCAAGAGACTTATGTTAGTAACTCACGTATATATTATAAGCCCAGCTACGTGCAGCGCCTCCAGCGGCAGATGTATGCTCCAGGCACATTGTTTAAATTTCGTGGGCCAAAAAACCAAACTATTGTAAATTTACCACAATAATGTATCACTGAAAATGCTAGTAAAAGTTTTTCGATTTTTTTAGAATGGCTTATACGTGTTTATCAAATTGAAAATTTATCAAATAAAAAAAAAACAGGTACTTTAAAATTCCTTTAGCATACATAAATTTTACAAATGCATAAATATTTTTCTGAATTTGCTGGTTAGGTTGTAAGGAGTAAAAAAAATCCGTTGAAACCAAATACATATGTTTTTATTTAGGCCCGTCAAAGACTTATTACAATTTTTTTTTTAAATAATATACTCATAAACAGTGCAGAAATATTGTACGAGAAAGAAAAAATGTATTGAACAACAGGTACATCTAGAGATAAATAGTTTCTACAATTAATTTAGCTCTACTATATGATAAAAAACTGTACTGAGATTTGCTTATATTGTGATATTGACGTTCTTAATATATCAACAACATCGGAGTATTTTTTTCCCAGATGTTGAATTCTTCGCATAGGAGTGTAATATTGTGAGGTTGAAGTAGAATTGTCACAATAATATGGTGGATACTGTCTTGTAACTGTCCTTCCAGGAACATAAAATGCAATTAATTATAAAAGTTCAGGGCTGTCAATCATTGAATTTATAATTTTATATAAGCAAGTTAAGTCGGTATTTATTCTACGTTTAGATACTTTTAATAAGTTAAGGTTACAAAGAAGATAATCATGGTTGATACATTCCCTAAACATGCCCATTCTGAAGTTAATAAATCTTAAGAATTTATTTAGAACTCTTTTTATTGTAAGGAAATGAATAGCATAACTTGGTGCCTACACTGTTGAGTTGTATTCAGTTTGACTCCTAACTAATGACATGTAAACTTTGTTTAATGGTGTAAATGTTTTAAAATTGACTGTATATTCTTAATATAAAATACAACATTTTTTAAGCTTTATTTGACGTGATTTTAATATGATTAATAAAGTATAGTTTTTGATCAAAGTATTATGGATAATAGAGATAATTTTGAATCGTTTTTTTCCCTTCGCCTCTTCAGATACGTTTGTAGATCTGTAAGAAACGGTGTTTTAACAAGATCGGTAACTATCTTGGCGGTTATTTTTTGTCTAGGTGTAAAATAAAATGTTGGTTATGTCTGTATGCAAATTCGAAAAAGCAGTTACCCGGAGTATAAAAGTATTTAAGAGATACTTACGTTTGATAGTTGTGGTGATGATGGTGCACCAGCGGCTGCGCGTGTCCTGGTTGCTGGGGGGGCTGGTGCGTGTGTTGAGGCGCTGAACTGACCAGGGCTCTCTGGTGCTGCTGCCTAGCGGCCATGTTCCTGCCGAAAACCCCATACCCGAAGCCATAGATCTCGTCCTCTTCCTTGTCAGTCAAGCAACTGGATGGCTGCGGAACGGGAGAACGGATATTCTTAATTTTATTTTAAAACAGGTGTCAAGAACTATTGAATCTACTTAACCTAACTTAACCTAGTAGTAAATTAAAACACTTTACCAAACTGCAACGTTCGTAGATTCTAGATACGAGTAAGCGTCTTTTTGTCACTTGCCAGACAATGTTCCATATTTTCCCACTAAACTATACACACATAGAGGCTATACTCAAATACAAGCAGATAATTGTTTTAAATGACAACCAATAAGCAGAACGCCTAAAAATACAGTACACACAATACAATATTACAGCGTTTTGCAAGAGATTAATAATTCACACGTGTTTTTACTGTAGGACCCACGTCATTTAATTAATTTAATAAATATGTGTCATAACACATTTAATTCAAATAAAATTATTTAATTTATATTTGCGGCACGTGCTAGAGCGGAAGACATTCTACGTATCGCCCTGGTGAAAGACCACCATTCAGAATCGAAACATTACTTGAAATGGCTTTAGTCTTATTTGGTGACCAAATCTGAATAGCCAAGTACTTCCCAACCTTCCTCTCCCCTATCTCCTCCCCCTCCCCACTACCTTCAGCCTCACAACATAACGATTGGGGATACCGATTGGGGATGCCATAGTCTCACTGGCACTAGACGATTGGGTATTCTTGGGCAGTATTCACTATAAAATAAATAAAATAAAATAAACGTGTCTCAAACTCGTTATGCATGGTATAAAGCTTAGAAATTAGTATTCTGAAATTTTAATTTTCCTTTTCTAAAGACGATAGAAGATTTGATTAAAAAACTTTACTCTTTAGCTTTACGATTTTTTTAACAATATTTAGCATTATAAGCCAAACGGTTTTCAACCAAGAAAACCTAAGCCAGTATTTTATACAGCCTTTTCACGGCATTTCAATAAACGTCTTGAGGGCTAATTTACGTCTTATTGAAAGTTGCTGTTAGCGAACTAACAAAAAGCATAAATAAACAACCGTTTTGCCAGTTAGTATACGAGCATGCACACTGGTATCGTAATTACTGTTTAACACGAGGCTTTTATCGCTTGGCAACTGCAGATTACTGTTCATTTATTTACAAGAGGTTGGAGAAGGGGTTGGGTAAGGTTATATGTAAAGCCACTGTTTATACTCTAATCAAATACTAATCAAAATATAATTAAGAAGGCACTTACAATCAAATAAGGAATCACAAAGAACTTAAATATAAAGAAATTCACGTAATAATTACGAGACGAAGTATATAAAATAATAACACAATAACTTGTGATTTTTGACAAAATTAATAGCTCTAATAGTAATAACACTAATAACAAAGCAATCAAAACATTATCGAATTTAACCAGAAATTTTCCTTGCTTAAATAGCGGTTCCTTCGATAGAATCACTACTTTTAAAATCACCACCATCTTTTCAGAATCCAATCCGATGCGACTTGAAAAACTTGGCACTTTTCTGCAGACAATGTCATTTCGTTTAAAATGGTGATTGTAATACCTAAAGAAAGGTGCTTGTTTTATTTTCCAACTTCATACCGCGAGTAATCCTGACCTTTGCTAAAACAGTGATTTTCGAGATGGAGCCGATATTATTTCTCGACAATCTTTGCAGAATCAAATCCAGTTGGAAAATCCTTTACTCCGCCCGACAAGCTGATGTTCTTTCGTTTTAAATGGCGGTTATAATACCTGAAGAGCGGTGAGCATTTTCTTTTCTCGCTCATTTCCTTTGCGGAGGTGTTTGTTTTGTGAATACAGCGAGCCGCCTTAGAGCTCAAGGTCTTGAAACTTGAAAGTGTTTTCATTAAGAACATCATAGCTACTTTGAGGGAGATTAAAAACACGGCAGCATCTCGACGTTGCAAAATGAAATTGCATGTAAGTGGAAATACCTTTTCGGAATGTGACGTAACGTGAAATGAGACGGCAGTAACGAGAGCTTTATTCATAGGAATAGGATTTGAATCGGGTAGAAAAGAAATTTATCAATAGCAACTCTTCATGATATGATTTTATAAGACTGTATTAAGTTTCCATTTCAACAGAAAAGAAACAGCTCTCGTATAATTCAAAAGCAGAAAAATAATATTGTTGAATGAGAACAATAAAGCTGACACGATATTTGTACATATAATCATAGACACCAATCCCGAACATAGATGCAGACCTTGTGAATCCAACTGTCAAATTAATTAAAAGATATAATTTAAAATTTATTCAACGTATTCCTGAAAGAAAAGTGAATTAAACATTTTTATTTTAAACAAAAGCAATTGACTTTGATAGAATTTTTTTATTGGTAGAAAATCTTTGATTCCATAACCATCATATTTTAATAATTAATTATTTATCAAAATTAACTGAAATTAAACGCAAAAGTTTATCAAAACGTAGTGATACGTTTTCGAGAAAAATTTTAATGGTTTCTTGGTGTTGCCATTCCCAAGACATGTGATTTTAATTATAATTTCTACAAATATATCAACGCTGGAAAGTCACAAGGGCTTAAGCGACACGTTGGTCAAAAATGTAGTTTTGATCAGTTCTTTTTTCTGCATCGAATGCTCTGACTCTCGTTTGATTCGGAAGACTTTTGAAGAGCTTCAGCCATCTAAAATATATTTAACATTTGGGAGAAGCCTTGAGTAACTCATTGAGAGCATTGGGTTATCTGAGTTAACTTTTTTTTTAATCCAACCAGGTAGTGAAAACTTATGAATTTTATTGTAAAACAAGAAAAAAATTTTAAAGTACTCTGGTGTAAACTTTCCAAAATGACACTTCGGCTCTTTTGTTTTTCTGGCGACGATATATTATACTACTTCAAGTTACAATAAATAATAATCACGTTACACGTATAACAAAATATTCAGTACTCACAGAATACTTCCCCGGCACGTAGATGGGTTGCGACAGCGAGGTAGTCAGCCCTCCCATCTGGCCGCAGTGGCCGGACATCGGGCCCCTCTCGCCCGCGCTGCCCACCGAGCTGCCCGAGGCGCCCTGGGTGCCCGGGGGCGTGCCCGGTGTGCCAGGGGTGCCCGGCGTGCCCGCGCCCAGCACGCGGATACGAGGCGACATTTCATCCCACTCCCTACGGCGTAGCTCTTCTAGGTGGTCCAGCACGTCGCCGTAGTGGGTGGAGAAGAGGTCTGCGTAGCGGGAGGCGAGGCCTTCTAGGTATCCTCGGTCGCCATCCTGTGTACAGAAAAAATATTTGTTAGGCGTATTCTTGTAGAAAAAGTCTTCTACGTAGATTTTTTTCGGTTTTTTGTATGCAAGAATACACCTTGATTAAAACGTTGGGAGAGGAAGACACATCATTTGGTTAACCTCTGAGACTTATACGATGGATATCTGAAAATTAAATAAACCAAAAAGCAGTTCAGATCCCCAATTAGGGGGTCTTGCATTTGGAGTATTAGACCTTTAGAATAGACTCCCACATGAACAAATATGTGAAAATTATATCCAAAAATAAATAATAATGTCCCTGGCACATATTTACGAGATAGTCCCCCCAAATTCTCAAAAAATGTATTCGCTGCTTGTATTTAAAGTAGGAAAACTGTTTTTTTGTTTTTCACTTTTTATCTTACAAATTTGAACCCTTTTAGTGGAGTGGTTAAGTTTTAAATTTAAATTTATTATGGTTTAAATGTCTCTTTCTAGCTTTACAAAGCGCGTTTAATGCAATGTTTTAAAAATATTTATGACTGCCATAATTTATTAATAACAGAAATTAATAAAATTCTTAATGTGGAATTATCTTATAATATAAAAAAACACAATTTATGAATTTAGCATTTTGTATTGTCCATACATTTTGTTGATACATTATGTTATAGTTTATAAAGTAATAAACATTTTAAAGGCACTCTGAAAATGTTTGTATAATTATAAAGTGCAATGTTTTATTTCCAAATGTAACAAAAATAAAAGTCACGGCTGGCCGCCAGAACAAAGCCTTCTGAGTTTCAAGACTTGTAGTCGGTAGGTTGGAGGGTGGAATGGCGCCGCGACGCTGCTCCGACGCCAGACGCCACTAGCACCCCGTTAATGAAACTTCAGGTGCGCCGTCGGACGGAGGCTTCCAGGGATGCGTCTTGCATTAAACCGAGATAAAGGATATCTCAGATCTGAAGAATGTAATAATGCACATGTACAGCAAACGCATAATTTAAACTCACCCATACAAATGCATTCTTATCTGTGTTTAATTTTCCAGCTATGAAAGTGAGAAATGTAATTTCCTTGCCTTTAAAAAGAAGGTGTATTGATTATTGATAGTTCTAAGCCAAAATTAGATAAACAACAAATCGTTGCTATTATAAAAAGCGAAAACAATGAAAATAATTCACGTAAAAAGAAAAAAAAGACCTTTTACTAATTACATGTAATTATTCGATATTCTTTCTTCGTTATGAATGGAAAAATTATTTCCATCATTTTTTTCTCGGTTTCCACAAAGTGTTTTCATTATATTAATTACGGTATTAGGTTTTCGTTTTGAACAATCTTCTAGCTAAGTTGGAAATACCTTGCATTTATACGTCGCAAAAGAAAATTCAAACAGCCGAACGTAAACAATTTTTTTAAAAATATAAACAACTTTGATGACGGTAGAAAGGGTACACCCCCAAATGTAAAACCAATGCTTTATAATGAATAAAACTAAATGTTGTTTTCGCGTAGTTAAAAACAAATGCCTTTAAGCCGTACACTTATTTACAAAATTTAGTTCTGTTTTTAAGTTCGTTGTTATGAAAACACGTCGTTAGTAAGGGCAGGTGTCTTTGAACTCGGAGGTCCAAACTGTATAAAAAGTTGTGGATTTTCTAGCAAGTTCAGAGCGCCAAGTTACCGCAAAGCTCGTAAATAACTCACGTTCAATTTTAATGAACTAAAGTTTGATGCGAACTAAATACGGTGGACAAAGCACCTTCTGTCAATATTGAGTTAAGAAGTGCTGCTCTCAAACTCCTTCGGAGAACATTTCAACGTCTAAATAAAAAATAAACCCCATTTAAAGCTAGCAAGAAGACAAAAACAGAAATATTAATATAATATTGCTACAATAAACATATTTGTTATTATTGCTAATATCTCCAAGAGGGATAAATCTATAGATCATAAGTTGTTTGTCTTATTTCGAGTATAATTAAAAAATAAAAATTACACATTTAGTTTGAGTTATGAATTTCCCTTTCTATTCGTAAAGCAGAAATCGGTTTTCTCAACCAACAAAAATAATCAAACGGTGAACTCTGGCGTTATGAAAATAATGCAGTTTTTCCGTCTAGACTTTCCAATTAGCATTTTTTTTCTTCATCGTGAGTTGAAGAGCTATGACATATAAATTTGACCGTCAATTAATAAATTAAGACGTCATTTTGTTACCTTTTAATTGTTCAAATTAAAAAATATGTCATAAGTAAAAAATAAAGCTGAAACCACGGTAAAATTTTCGGCTTTTTCGCACAAGAATTCAAACCACCGGCAAAATTGGCAAAAAAACCTGACGATTGATAAAATAAAGTCTAATTGTAAGATTCATTAGTTCCTAAAGCTCTGACAACCCAAAATTTGTATTTTGTTAATTAATAAAGTGTGTATATTATGTATGCAAAAATAACATATTTACTATTTAATTTATAGTAATGCACAGCCCTCGTGTACGTCTGACACTTCAATACTTTCCCCGAGTAAACTACTGAATGTTGGGAAAATAATTGGGCATAACGAGAAGGAATCGCGGATGCTTTCTAAGAAAGTATGTGCGCTGTACATCCCTAAGAAGCTTAAGTATTTCCCGCAGTGGAAGGAAGAAACGAGGCGCTTCATCCTGTAGTGCAAACAAAATGAAAAACATTAGAGCATTCAAATGAATCGCAACCACACAGATACTATAGCTTCTGCTAGTTTAAAAAAAATCCTTACAAAATATAAGAGAAGGTATAATACGAATGGAGAAATGTTCGCTTTTGATAAAACTATTGTGCTTCTTTCAA
This sequence comes from Drusus annulatus, assembly GCA_022651775.1. Lineage (NCBI taxonomy): Eukaryota > Metazoa > Arthropoda > Insecta > Trichoptera > Limnephilidae > Drusus > Drusus annulatus. The sequence continues at coordinate 1,343,606 of JAGWCC010000057.1, forward strand.
ACATTGACAAATGTAAGTGCAAAATAGATTGAAAAAATATTAGTTTATTGAGGCTGCCAAGCATTAAATTAAAGTTTTTTATGACGACTTTCATGGCCGAGCAATAGCCTCCTTTTTTTAACTCAAGAGGTGTCGACATCAAAAACCAGTGAGGGGAAAAGAATCATAGTAGTTATATGCAGGGATCACATGCACCTAAATTTGCGTATAAGATACTCTATTGCCTTGGCGATAGTTGACCAATCAGTATCGGAACGTTGCTTGAACTGGCTCCAGTTACATTTATGTCTAATTATTGGATCTGATCCGCCAAGCACCACCCAGCCGTATTCTTCTTATCTTTCCCCTCCCGCACTTTTTTAAATCACAAAATTCTACAAACTCGGGTACGTCAGAATATCGTACGGTATTGCGTTAAAAAAATTATTTCCGAATAAATTTATTGAACTTCCGCATTTTTCCAAGAATTTCGAAAAACAGCGTTTCATTGGTTAGCAAGAAAACATTTTTACATCTATTGAACGATATTGTTTTATGAAAAGTTTCGAGAGGGCGTATCACTCGCATGCACGATTTATGGCATCATATGCATAATTTATTTGTCAAAAGAAGCCTATTCGAAGTTCCGTAAGTAAGTGAATAAAAATGGCAATAAAATGTTATGGCCCACAATATCGATAAGTCATAAGAAATATTGTGTTTTGTTAACTTTTTAATGTCAAATAAACGATTATTTACTGTATAAAGATTAAATAATTTATTGAACTCTTCGGAAACTTTTTTCGTACTTGTATCACAAAAAGAATTTTTTGTTAGCATAATTGTCAGAAATCGTTGAAGCATTTCAACTTTTACATGAAAAATGCATTCACAGAGCAATAAGTATTCAACATATATTACATAATTCTACATTATACGTCATGTTCCTGATGCTGTCTTTTTACCGTGAAATATTGATACACTTATATTTTATGAAGTTGAAATTGATATATGGGTTCAAAAACGGAGTTTAGAAAAATAAGATCTTAATAATCCTGCCTCGGGACGAGTTAAATGGAATAACAAATGTAAAGAACCTTCCTGTGAAAAAGGCACCAAAAAAGGACTTTCTCAAATTTCCTACCTTTTTGAATACACACGAGTATACTCGTTAAAAGAAAAGACATGTTGGTAATAATATGGGTTGAACTGGTTATTTTTGTTCCCATATGTTATCAGATCGCAAAATACGTGCACCAATAAATTGTGCTACGGAAACAGCAACTTTGTGAAATAATACCATATCTTTATAATCGAACGGAAACGCTTGTAAATGTTTTAGCTTTTTATAAATGTCAGAAAAGCGGAATAAAAATTGCGTCAACGAGCATTGCATCTTTAGTAAAAACCTTACATAAATTAATTCTCGATGAGTCTTCAATCCTTTAAGATAAAAAATGCACACATTTGTCATACCCAGTAGTGTCTCACTTATCACATTCAACGGGATTTCATTTCTGCGTATGATAAAGATTGCAAAAAAAAGAAATATTTAACGAGCACCACCGAAAATATATTCACCGTTTCGAGCGGATGAAATGGAATTTTCTTCTATTGGACGGTAAGCCGGTGACAATGCTAAAATAAACAATAACAAATCTGATGAACGACAAATTCAGCAAAGAGAGATACAATTTTTTTGTCCAAATATTTACAGACAAACACAAAATGCGCATAACAAAAACATAGTTTGTATAAAATCAGTTTAAAGAGATTGGTAATAAATCTCTGTTTAGGTGATATTTAAAATTTTAAACATAAAAAGTCGAGATAAGCGAACAGTTATCTGTTTCAAAGGTAACCTCGACCGATTCTAATACATCTTGTTTATCGTTCAAGCAAACAAATTAAATCCACCTCAGTGGATAAACGCGCTAGAAACGTACGAGGAAAAATATCCATAACCGAATGCTCAATGTGTCAAGAGGCTAGAAAAGTTTGAGCCGTAAACAAACTGGGGTGGAAACTGTTCAAGGAAAACAAACTTTCGCGCAAAATATCGCGTGCCGCTTTCCAATGAAAGCTCCCCAACACGTCCGCCGGGCAAAACGCGATTTTTGTATTCCTTTACAATCGCATTTGAATAAAAAACAATTTACATTGCAAATTTGACTTAAGCATGTTCGGAGGGTTGATGGGGCGGGTGTTCATTTGGTGGGTCAAGTGGTAGACGAATCTCCCCTCACGGGACTTCCCTTCCACCTATCTTTTCAGATGCTACCCTTTTTACCTATTTATAGAAGCAGGGCGCTTAATCCACTTAAAAAACCCGCCTTCCGGAAGAGGCGGAAGCTTTTGGGGACTTACGTCCCTTAGATTAAAATTCTTGAAACTTTCTCTGTTTTTGCACTAAGTTCGTGCACCCCTACGAAATGCAAGGGAATCCTTTTTAACTACAAAGAGATTCAGAGAGAAAACGGAAAATATAATTACTTCGAACAATGCGAGAAGCGAAGCGATTAAACGTGTCGAACAATCTCAACAATGTTAGCAGTGTAAATAATATTCCACCCCTTGAGAAAACAAACAAAACTTATCCTCGGTCTGCTTTCGTTTTTTTGTTTGAATAAATTATGTATAAAAAACAGCGACCACATTTAGTTTTCCTTGAAAATAATTCAAATTAAACAAAACCAAACGATGTTTAAAAATACATACATATATGGCAGTGGAAAAGTTGAAAAAAGGAATTCAAGTGAAATTTCCGGTTAGCAAAAGAATTTAAAAAAAGAAGTTATTTTCAAAAGGTTATGTACAAAGAAGAATTTTCTGGCAACCAAAAATATGTTATTATCTCGTGACAAGCAGGGCTTTCAAAATGATGATGTTTTCCGTAGAGATACATAAATAAGTTTTGTCGGAAAAAATGGATTATTGGAAAAAAATTATTTGCTTGATGCCATTCAATGTTCAAACAAATTATCTGAGACATCTCTGTAACATCTTACTCGAAAATAGAAAACAAAGATGAAATTTTGAAAAAAGAGGGGAGGGCTAGGCTGAAGAGATTTTAACAAAACGTTTAGAGGTAGCGGGGGAGAATACACTGGAAGAAATTTTACTTAAAAGGAAAGGGGAGTTTGGGGATAGTAATTGCGACACGGTCTTTGAAGCACAAAAGTTGTTCTCTCAGCGCGTGCAGCGATACTTAAATTTTATCTATTATTTTCCAGAAAAAGATGAATGTATTGGTGCATTTAATCTATTATTAATTATAAAGCAGAACTCTCGAAGGGATTTTTTTTCATATTGTAATACCGCAGAAGAGTTTTAACTGTCCGGAGTCAATACTAATTAACCTCGCACAGAAGGCCTTGAGGAAAATAACTTCCCTCAGAGCCTATGTCATCTTGGGGAGTGTAGTGTGGGTTTTTTTTGGAAATACCGGTAGAACAAACACAGCATTCCCACCTGGCGTCTGTGCTCTAAAGATTGTAATCCGTTTGTTAAGATAGAAGAATCTATTAAACGGACCGCCCATTTCTGCACAGCGTCAAGGGTTAAATAAATGTTGAAAGGCAAAAACAAGAAGGGAGAGGAAGAGTAAGGTTGAGAAGTATGCGATCAATCAGTTCGGGTCAATAAACATAGATTGAGTCATTTCAAGCAAAATATCGTTGGAGGTTCTCTCACCAGGGCAAACAGAATGTATCTTCCACTCTGGAAAGAAATGCAAATGTGGTGCAATCAATTGACAGCAAATGAACTTATAAATATTGTTATTCAAATTGCTTGGCAACCAGGTGCATTAAATTATTTTTAAAATCTGATAAAGCATAATAATTGTTTCAAGTTTTGAAGAAATGTTTTCCCAAAATAAGCATGGGTTGCATGTTTATCTTTGTTTATTTCTCAAAGGTTCACTATCAAAGAAATCATATTGAATTAAAGTTAACTAGAAGGAAGTTGAAAGCGAAGCCTAAATGGCGTTATCTTTCCAAATCTTTTAAATTAGATAATTTAAAATCATTTCTTGAACAAAATTGACCTCTTTATTATCATTTTATTTGCAATGCAAATTTTAAATGAATTAACGATGAACTGGGGGATTTCTTATCTGTGTTATAAATGGTCGAAAAGGCGCTTTAAATGCCAAACAATTGCTGATTCATGAAGTTTATTTCAATTTCTTAGTACGAAGGAGAAAATCACATCTTTCTGCGACTGGCTTTACGCCATTTTACCAAATAATCCTACTCACGCATTCATTATTTACAGTCTTAGATTAAGGGTTGTCTATTCTGACAATGTAGTTAGCATCGATTTAACGAGACCATTTGTACGATATTTTTATTATTTTATATGTGCATTGGATTTATATTCACACATACGTGCAATTTATGCGAAATCGTTTATAAAATAACGTAACCAACTAATCAACTCTAATCATTTTCAATTTCAGTCATTTCTTGAATATGATAGTTAGAGAGGATGGTCCACCAAACAGCTTTGTCTAAGCCCATTCCTTGCTTCATTCACATGCATACATAGTATCCGGTCATACCGACTTCTCACATAAGGATCCACTTGATCGTGACTCCTGGGGCTTCCCCGACTTATTTCTTCTATTCATATTTGCACGTCGCATACGTATTTGATGATTCCACGTTCTCCGTCCATCCGCTCCAAAGGTCCAAACTATTTAAGACTAGATTATTTGACATTTGAATCGTGATTAAGAGAATTTGTGGAAACTTATTATTTATGACACCCTTTTATCATTATGAATTAAATAAAGGTAGGTTAAATATTCCAAAAAGTTTAAAATATTGGACCGCAGTTCTGAATATGTCGCTCTGGCTACACCATAGTTTCAAGATAAAGCAAATCGGCCTAAGAGTCATTTTTCATATAACGACGCACAATAAATACTTTTGTATTCATTCCTTGCCGTGGACTTAGAAACAATGAATTGCTGTTCGTTAATCATCACTTCACTAATTAATATGGGTATTATTCACCACTTTCCAGAATGTCAAAACTTGTTAACTCAAGCCATGGTCTTGATTTATTTGGTACCAGTCTAAATGATTTTTGTCATTCTTTATGGCTTTACCAAAACCTTTTTCGGGCTTTGACTTAAATGTTCTTTTTAATGTATATTTTTGTCATTACTTTATTAAAATAGAATGTGTTGTTCTTTCTCTTTTGCTATTTTTTCCCATTTGGTGTTTTGTATTTTTTTTGTAATTGGACAATAGTCTGTTAGTTTACAAATAAATAAAACTGTGAATACACTTAAATTTAATATCACTGAATGGTATCAAAAATAAAGAACGAAACAAATGCTGTCAACATTATCAGCCGATAGCCGGTTGAGCGGGATAAGTTGGCAGATGAAGAGAGACCGATGAGAAATGCTTAAATATTGATCGCTGCATCCCGCTGTCACATCGGATGAAGAGACGCGTATTTATCAAAGAGAACTGCAATTGGTGGCGGGCGGGCTTTAAAGAAAATCCTTTTAAAGGTGCTTTGTCGTGACGATAAAAGAAATTTCCGTCCCTCTCGAGGTTCTAGAATGCTTCTAGTTATGGGAAGGGAGAAATGTTCCGCAGATCAATTGATTGGATTTGGTTTGTACGAGTGACTTGTTTCGAGACAGGGCAATCGGGTGTTTCTGTTGGGGCTGCTAGTTGCACTCACAGGCGGTTGGGAGACTTGAGTCCTTCAATTTACACTGAACACGATCGTTTTAAAAAGGATTAGCATTATTTTTAAAGGATGTGCAAAAAAAAAAAAATTTTATGACACTAATATTAATCTTTACACTTGAATGCAAAACTGATGTGAGCGCAATGCATAGGATTAAGAATGGGACGTCCAGATGGTTTGAACAAGTATGGCAGATGAACGAAGAAAGGGATATGAGATGAATATGTGACGCGAAAGTGAATGATAAAAGAAGTCGAGAACGCCCGAGGAAGACGTGGCATAATCAATAGTTCATCAGCCAATTTTTACAAAAACTAAATTATTTGTACCTTTTGTAAACTAAAAAATAGACACACGGTAAAAAAACTACAGTGTTATTAGCCTATCCTATTAATGTATGGACGTGTGTGGAGTTTTTTGTCAAGTGAGTTAACTTTAGTCAGACATATTTCTAATAGGCGAATAAATGGTATTTATTTTTTTATACAATAAAGAGATGCTTTATTCCTGTGTTACGTACCTACTCGTAATTAACTGAATTTTAGATTAAGTCAATTTTGGCATATAAACTTCTAACTGGAAAATAAATAAGATGTCATAAAACTTTTGATTAAAAAATGCAAATGCCCAGTCGGTGAAAAAAAGCTCCATAAAAGGATCTCGTTTAAATTAAAATTTAAAACGCCAGTAAAAGTCCTTCGGCAAAGACAAACAAACCAAAGCTGCACTTCCTTCAATGGAGAATCGCTGAAAGCTTATTAAAATCACGACGCATAAATTATTCGGATAATGAGCATTCGTTTAGAATCATGTTACGCCATCTGCCCGCCATAAAGGTTTAAGGTCAGCAGGTAGAAAATGAGAAAAAACCTTCGGGCATGCCTTTAAAACAAATAAGCCTGATTTTGACTGTTGAAAATAAACAACCGTCAAAGGAAATAATTAACCTTTACAAAAGGGTTTGGAAAAAAAAACGCGGGCCGTTGAATCAACAATGAGTCAAAAGAACTGTCACAGTTAATTACTTTGATACATTTCTTATTTCTCTCCTTCCATAACAATATTATAAATAGTGAGGTTTATTGATTAAGGTTACTTGTCTCTAGAAAAGTATGTTTCAGGGTAAATATCAATTAAAATAAATTACAATCGAAATTGAACCAATAATAAATTACAGCTTGTTCAACAAATAACGCATTTAACGCATCCCATGTAAACCGTCTCCCAGAAGGTAATAAAACTACCCGAATGTATTTTTGAAGGGATGGCAATGCCACCTCTGTCAGCCATAAAGCTATAATCCTTAAGTCACAGATGATTCACTATGAATATCAATATCCATCCCTTTCGGACCTAATAATATATATTCCATAGACTTACTTAAAATTGAACTAGTCTGAAGATGCCCGTCATAAGGTGAAACCGGTTAGGTCTTAAATAAAAAATAAAAAATAGTGGAACTACTACGTAGTTTTTACCAATCAAATTGAGCTTCGGCTACATAAGCCCCCTTAAGGTGATATTTCACAAAATCACGCTATATAAATTAACTAAGTATTATTCGCCAGTTCCCAGTGTAACCTAAATAGTATAAAACATGTAAACTTTTGGGTCAGCGCGTTTCGTTTTCATTCAATACAATTAAAGTTAATCCACTTAAATGCGTGGACTAAGCCTCCGTTGAGCTGCGAGCTATCAAATTCAAGTTTTTGTGGTTTTTATGCGATCCGATCCTACTGATTTAAAAACAAAACTCTTTGATGTAACTAAAAAGTATACAATATTAATTAGAGAATCAGTTGAAAGGTTCACATTAACTATTTTTTTATGAATTCACAAGACTTTCAATGCGGCTTAAAATACGTCTAGTTTTTAACTTAACTTTGCGATTCATCAACTTTGGTTTGTCATTTACTAATGTAAAAGGTTACTAAAGCAATGTTTCTAAAATATAATTGGGTTAAATGAGGACATCTAATGATAAATACTTTCGATTAAACATGTCGTGGTGTTCCTTTTATCGGTTTATGATGTTGGTTCATCAAACTAAAATAAAACCACAGCTTTGAGCTTCCCCTAATAAGCAATTGTAATAATTATTATCATGAGGCGCAAAGGGTTTAGGCTCGGAGCTCACCGACGTAAAAAAAAAAAAATAAGTAAACAGTCATTGTTAATCACCTACCTGTAATATTCGTGAAGTTTTCAGGAAAAGACGAACATAACGTTTTATTTTCTAAAATAATAATTAACAACAATACTAATATGTATTACCTTTTCGATTCCATTGATTGTGATAGAGTTTTTGATAGAGATTGTACAAAAAAACGACATAAAAACCTTCACATGTCGACGTGCACAACCTTATTTACATGTAATAACATTTTATATGGCGAAGACGGAAGTAGACAATATTCCTGTGAATTTCACGAAGCTAATATTTATTATTTATATTTTTGTACCTGGCAATGCGAGATAGAATATCATTTTAATATACATTTATGATAGAGGTTTTTACTGAACTAAATATGCATGTATGGATAGTTCAATAAATTTAAATTAGAAGTTTAGTATAATTGTAAAAGGATAATTATCGAGGCAAAAAGTGTTGAATAACAAATCGCTATTTAACTGAATGACATGGTTAAATGAGTTCAAATTTGTCGCCTATCATGATGTTTGATAAATGCAAGATATTTTTGTTTATTTTTCTTTAAAAAAAGACAAACATTCCCGGTTACGAATAACCTGACAATATTTGAAAACTTCACCATCATAATAAGCGGAAGATGTTGCTTGTGCAATGCTGGAGGACTTAGCTAGCGGAGAAATTGAACTCACGACGACCGAGCAGAAATCCGACGCGTTTGTCCACTTAGCTACTAACCGGTCAAAAAAGATATAAGTATAAGATTCTGAATGAATTGAGGATTAATTTTCTATTACGACAAGTAACGGCAACTGTAAGTGAGCATATAAAATAAGTTATTTTAGTTATGGTATTTATACTGGTAACACTTGATAAACGAGAAAATTTATGAACACACCGCTAGCCATCTACCGACACTATCACTTCAGCTGATTTTAATATATATATATGGGGTCAAGTCTTCGCGAACAAAAAGCTTCTAGTCCGTGTTTAAGATAGAAAGTTCTTAATTCGACCGAGTTTTTGGATATAAGGGAGTTCATTACCGCTCCATTCATTGTCTGTTAACTGCTGAATTATCCTCGGTCGCCCAATGGCGGCGTTTATGTCGTTTCGCCAAATATGGAACATATTCCGTTTTCGCAACGGACATACGCCTACCCAATGATATATAAATAGGTTGAATCAACTCTATACAAAGAGCTCACCTAACTACATTCGTGTCACTTACCAAACTGTTTGGGATTATGCACCTATTGTTCTGAAGAGACGAAATGAGATTACAAAATACAGTGCACATCTGTTCCACATTACAGTGCAGTAAAATATGTTTTAAATTTTAATTGAAAACATTGTGATATTTCGACGTATTAATCTTGCTCGAGACAACATACTCGTATTTCTCGTGTTTTTCCAATGTATCTGATTTAATTCAAGAATGAATGAACCTTGTCAGTTTTGAACGGGGCAGTATTTTAATTAGAGTTCATTTTTTATCAACATACTCCTGACAGATTTCATAAAAATCTATAAAATCCTAGGCAGAGAAGACAGACCGTCATACAACTCTGTCTTGGCACACACTCTTTGCTTCATTAACATGCATACATACTCTTCTGTTATTCTGACTCTTTACATGACCCGATTTAAATATTTGATTCACTTGATCGTGCCATGTCTTCCTCGGGCGTCCCCAACTTCTTCTTCCATTCACTTTCAGATCATAAATTATTTTCACACTCCTTTTTTTCATTCATTTGCTTTACATATATTTCCACATATTCCCGCTCATATCATTTCCACAGCCTTTAGTCTACTTTCATACTTTCTCTGCCAGTTTCATGCCTCACTGCCATACTTCAGGGTTGGTAAAAGCACTATAATGTGGACTGTTAGCTTCGCTTCTTTGGACAATTTCTTATCAGCGCCAACAGCGTTCAGTCCTCCATTAATGGAGTTTCCTGCATTCACCCTTTTTTCAATATCCTTATCAGCCTTTCCGTCTCTCGCTAAGAGACTTATTTTCCTAGGTATATTTAACTACACAAACAAGAAAGGGATCTCCCATCTGAAAGCGCAAATAAACAGACGAACTCAGATAAGTTTATAAAGTTTAAAAAAAAATCTGATTAAACACTTTTTTTAATTCTAATTAGAAAAAAATATATTGGTATATTTTCAAACGAAACTGTTCTCATACACTAAAAAATAATAAGCCAGGAGAACTTATTAAGCAAATTTAAGAAGTTCTTTTAATTCAAAAACCATAAATGATTCAATGTTCTATTGATTTAGAGAATGCGCATTATGTTTTAAAAAAACATTGCATGAATGAACCTTATTTGAAAGAACCCCTTTGTAAGGTTTACTTGATAGATTAGCATTTTTAAACAATCAAATGTTAAAGATTTACACCTCTCAGGAATCAAATAACAAGACGCGCATACTAACAAGGCCCCCTAGAGTTAGGGCGTAAAAAGATATGTCGGTAGTAAAATTTATAATACATCAATATTCAATATGTAAGACACGATTTCAATTGATTGGACGGTCAGACCATCATTCACACCACAGAATGATTTAGAGAATAACAAATTGAAAATGTGTAATTATACGCAATATTATTATGAAATAGCACAGGTGTTTTCTTACCTAAAATTATTATGGCGAAAATTGTTTGATTATTTCTAAATAATCTTCGAATATATTATTAACTTTAAAAATATTTGCATGTTGCAGCCGCAAAAACTCACTTAGCCCTGGCTTCATGTAATTTGCACATTTTTTCTAACTAGAAGTTATAGATTATCGTAATTTCTTTTAGAGGGCAAGTTGTTTGGAAATGTAAAAAAATAAGAAAAGAGTTTAATTTTCTCCATTTTATTTCGGTGTAAGAAAAAAAAAATCAAACTCTAGCGAAACGTTTCAGGACTACTTACCTTTAAACATATATTTTAGGACTACTTACCTTTAAACATATCTTTTAGGACTACTTACCTTTAAACATATATTTTAGGACTACTTACCTTTAAACATATCTTTTAGGACTACTTACCTTTAAACATATCTTTTAGGACTACTTACCTTTAAACATATCTTTTAGGACTACTTACCTTTAAACATATCTTTTAGGACTACTTACCTTAAAACATATCTTTTAGGACTACTTACCTTTAAACATATCTTTTAGGACTACTTACCTTTAAACATATCTTTTAGGACTACTTACCTTTAAACATATCTTTTAGGACTACTTACCTTAAAACATATCTTTTAGGACTACTTACCTTAAAACATATCTTTTAGGACTACTTACCTTTAAACATATCTTTTAGGACTACTTACCTTTAAACATATCTTTTAGGACTACTTACCTTTAAACATATCTTTTAAGGTAAGTAAATAACTAGATTTGAACTTAATATTTAAAGAAAAACCTATGATTTTTATACATACTGATATTTCAATTTATATCTACTTATAATATACATGTATTCGTGTATAGAATAAAGTGCTTCGTTCTACTATTATGAAATGTATTTTTTGTAGTAGATGTGTGAAAAAATTTTTTGCATACATCTAAATAAAAATTCAAAATAAAAACAAAACACACAAACCATAAAAAGCGTGCATATTGGTGTATATTTCTAAGCTCGCTTTAATGTAATAAGCGATTTGTAATCTCCTTCCTTTTGCTTACGGGCAAAAAATTGTGAAACGATTTGACAGAATGTAGCCAAATTTGTAAAACAATTTCAAAAGGCTGTTTGCATTGACACAAAAATTTAATTAGTCAAAAACAAACAAAAAATAATGGTTTTAAAACACGGGTAGGTTACCTCGCCTTACTCGGTGTGTTCATAGAAACGGTGTTCAAAGGGTTTTTCGGGAGAGGTTTGCCGATTTAAAAAATGTATGAGAAAACCTATAAAATGTTCGTCTCGGTTGACTTTGTGTCAATCTTTCACATCAAATTAAATTTAGTATTCAGAAAAAACTACATAAAAGCACACAGTATTTCGTTGGCATAGAGGTCGTAAAAAATCTACATTACACGTATTATATTCAGAGTATAAATAATAAGCACGCGTCATAATGTTTTAAAAAATACACACACACAAATACGCAAACAAATAAAGATAACATATTAAGGCAGACAGTTTCATAAGTATTGTATGCGGACGATGCAGTGCTGATTGCTGGCAGTATGGAAGATTTACAGTTTCTCGTGTCTAGGATGAACCAAGTATGTATGCAGAATGGGTGGATGATGAATGTGAGTAAGTCCAAAGTCGTGGTGTTTGAGAGAGAGAGAACGCAAACAGCGTGCAATATAGTTGTGAACGATGAATACTTGGAGCAAGCGTTTACGAGAGACAGAACATCTGATAGGAATATTGAAAGAATGGTGAATGCGGGAAACTCCATTAATGGAGGACTGAACGCTGTTGGCGCAAAAAACAAATTGACTAAAGAAACGAAGCTAGCAGTCCACTGTGGAGTGCTTATACCAAACCCGATGTATGGCAGTGAGGCATGGAACCGGCAGAGGAAGGATGAAAGTAGACAGAATGCTGTGGAAATGAGATTCTTGAGACGTATGTGCGGTAAAACAATGTATGAGCGTATTAAAAATGTGGATATGCGAAAAGAATGCAAAGCTGATGTGAGCGTTATGAATAGGATCAAGAAAGGGACCCTTAGATGGTTTGTGCATGTAGAGCGAATGAACGAAGAAAGGAGTGTGATAAGAATATATGATGCGAAAGTGAATGGAAGAAGAATTCAAGGACGCCCAAAGAAGACATGGCACGATCAAGTAAATCAAATACTTGAGTCGGGTCATGTGAAGAGTCAGAATAAGAGAAGAGTATGTATGAGACGGTGTATGAATGTGAATGAAGCAAGGATTGTATGCCAAGACAGAGTTATTTGGCGGTCCGTCCTCTCTGCCTACCCCTGCGGGGAAACGGCGTGTTGGTTGGTTAGTTTAGTTAGTTAGAAGCAGAAAATCCATTTGTTTGAAATTCGAAGCAGCAAAACCGTCGAACTTTTAAGTTTAGCAGCATGAAATAAGCATAGTTCACCACACGTCTTCCATCATGAACTATATGGTTTTGAAATATATAACTATTTGTTAAAAAGGACAAGACGTTATAAATTGTGTTCAATTTTGTTTTAAAGAGCGTTTAAATTCGGGTGTAGCCGGGTAGTATCTACTCATGTGCCTTTATTGTAAAATTAAAATGTTAGAAAACATTTCAATAATATTAATAATCTTAAACACAAATATGAAACAGAAAAAAATCATAAACTAAAAAGAACAATGGTCATGACTGAGACTCGAACTCGGAACCTCCACTTTATCCGGGAGTAAAGGCTGATTCACACCAACGTCCAGCTCCGCTCAGTGCCGATATTGTTCCGAAAGAAAATTTATTGATATGGTATGAATATCAATCAAGGAGTATGTGCAAAGACAAATTTGTGTGGCAGTATATCCTTCTGCCCACCCTTGTGATATTTAACTACTTATTTAGTTAAATAATTATTTTGAAGTGTAAAAATACTTACAACGCAGATTTTTTTTTCTAAACCATTTTTTTATCACTAAATAATATTTTTAATAATTATTATTTGGTGATAAAAAAATGGTTGTTGATAAAAAAAAATCTGCGATGTTAGTATTTTTACAATTCAAAATAATTATTTAACTTACTAAGTAGTTAAATATCACAAGGGTGGGCAGAAGGATATACTGCCACACAAATTTGTCTTGGCACATACTCCTTGATTGATATTCATACCATATCAATAAGTTTTCTTGCGGAACAATATCGGCACTGAGCGGAGCCGGACGTTGGTGTGAATCAGCCTCAACACTTTACCAATTAAGTCTCATTAGAAAGCGGCATTTTTAAACGATCTCATACTTCTATTTGAAATTATTAATATTTGAATTTCTTCAGATTTTAGGCTACCATCTTTTGATGATATTCAAAGTTAATTCCAATTTAAATAATAAAATGATATTATTTGAGTTTCCGATGGATTTATGTATTTATTTTTAAAGCTATTTTGAGATTCAAACCCGTTGATCAAATTCTGTAATTGTTTATTTTAAAAGAAAAAAAAAGTGTAAAATAATGATTTCTACTTTCATCCTAGGCGGGAATGGTATTACATTATACTTATAACGCTGTGGAAATATGGCATTTTAAATTCACATTCCGAATAGATTGTAGAGCTTTTGTTCATAATATATTCAATTAAATACGTGTGGTAGCTTTCAATAATGTTATTTTCTCAAAGGGTGGCTGAAACTCGAAATTTATATTTGAGAGAAATCACTATCTTGAAGTATAGTAAACCTTATTCCAGTCAAGACATGACATTGAATCGCTCTTTATCAAAATATCCTGAAACATCAAATATCCGGAAGGACCCTAATGCCTGCATTACTATTGCCTTATTAAATTCGACAGACTTATTGTAATGAGATCTCCGATTCACACCGGTATGAATTAATGACATCTCTGATTTACACCAGTGTGACTATTGTAATGTTGTAAGATAATGGATGATATGCTAGGTGCGGAAACGAATTAGGAAAGGGTCACATATAACATTATGCATTCACACCTCATGCATTTTCTGGCATCAAAGTTCGTAAAGTTGTTTAAAACCGGGGAATGTGCAGTACGAAATGAAATTTTAATTTAAGTAATTTAACCTACAGTTCATAAAATTTTCCCCAAAACAGATGTTTTCCCCACTCGTACCTATACATTCCCTTATACTTGTATTATTTCACCCTCTAACAGTGACAGGTTAACACTATAAACAAGCGTATTGGTTAAAACAAAGCATTTGTTTTGAATATTCTAAAAATGTATTAAATTAGAATTGACTTTAGAGCTTGTATGCTCATTATTTTTTTTTAATTATTGAAATAATATCAATAATCTTCAACGTAAATATGAAAGAGAAAAAGCCACACAACATAATAATAACGGTCGCGACCAAGACTCGAACTCGGAACCTCTACTCTCTCTGGAAGTAACGCTTCTGCCAATTGAGCCACCGAGACCTTATTAGAAACCGGTATTTCAATCGATCTCATACTTCATTGAAGTTATAAAAATATACCATTACAAAGGTGGCAGCCAAATCTAAAAAAAGTTAAAAAATGATATTAATATTTTTCAATGAAGTATGAGATCGATTAAAATGCCGGTTTCTAATAAGGTCTCGGTGCTCAATTGGCAAAAGCGTTACTCCCGGATAGAGTAGAGGTTTCGAGTTCGAGTCTCGCTCGCGACCGTAATTCTTTTATTTTCTGTTTCATATTTACGGTGACGATTATTGATAATTTAATTAATATAAAAAAAATGTTTTGTATTTTTTTAAGGGTTTTTTGGTAAGAGCTCAAAGCAAAAACAATGACCAGCTAGTTTTCGAGTCTTCGAAAGTTTCGGGTTCCCACCCAGGCGTCGCGAATTCCATCAACTGCTAGCTTAGTCCTCCATCATTGAACAAATAAAATTTTCCGCCTACATTGATTGTATTAGGATGATTTTAAATATTTCCAGGTTATTTTTAGCCTGGAAAAGTTTGTCTTTCTTGAATGGTTTAATGTGGCAGTTTTGTGTTCAACCCAAACAGTGCAGCGTTACAACTAAATTACAATTGAGAATTGAATGGACAAATGAACCATAGCGATGCCTTCATCCAGTCGTGGACAGGTATTAGATGATGATGAACGTTTAAGGAAAACAAATATTAAAAGCACTAACTCGACATTTTGAACGTCGTGGTCGATTCCGTTTTGAGCTACATTCGTGTAAGTAACACGAAACCTTGTGTTGGATAATTTGTACCAGCACTTCCACATAATTTACGACTGTTCCTTTTGATCATGACGACATCATTAAACATTTCGTATTATAACAGTACCTACGCACGGGTATCGGATGATGCTCCGTGGGCGAATGGTAAAGCTCGATGGATTTACGATCGGGTTCATTACCAGTACAGTATAAGCAAGGCATTTGCATTCCTTATTTATGGCTCGCGTATCAGCCGGGAGCTAACCCTTGCGAGTGGCGTCATCATAACCAGTAGGTTCTTCAAATTGGCCCATAAAACCCCCCAAAGGTATGAAGGCTTTTATGGAGTCCAATCAATGCGCACAATTACTATCGAGGCGAGTCAATTTGCACACACCGCTGAAAAGATAACCTCTAGAAGTGCGATCTATGGCGATTTACGATACGATGCGAATGTACTACCCCTGCTAGGAGTACTCATATCCCGGTGCGACCGGTATACCAAGGAGCACTGATTTTTTGACACATGTTGAAAAAGGTGCTCTGAGGATGTGAAGGAGATTGAAGTTTAAACAGCCGTCGTACATAGTAACATAAAGCCAATATGGGAATGTTGGATAGAGGGAATAAAGGGATGGATTAATGATGACACTAATTTTATATCTATACCGTCTGAAATAAATCTGTTTATTTAAAACATTTCAACTCCTAGGCCCCAGACAGGCCAAGAAAATGATTTTATGTCAAGGAAATAATTTCGAAATCTAAAAATGTTTAAACAATAGGTACGAGTATCGCCAGGAGTAAAGAACAATTGAGCTTACTTTTCGGGCACGCGGGCACTCCCACAACACGGTGTATCTCTTTAGTGGTACACACTCAGAGCAATAATATACAAGAGAGAGCGCTGCTGTAGTATTTTTTTATGAGGTTTTACGGACTCGGCTAGACCTGGGCGTGGCTAGGACTAGGGCTATGGTATTTATACATCCATTCATAGCACATGTCGTCATAATGTTTTTGTTTATTCGTACAACCACTTTTTCACAGTGTTTGTTATAAACAAAAATATAGCATATAACCTAATAAACAGTTATGTCCATTTATTTCGCGTATCAAAACGTGTGGGCGGTGTCAACGGAGACGCAGGAAACGAAGGACAATCTAATAGTTCTTTAAAACGGTGTGATAATTTGTGGAATTTTGTTGTCAATTCAATTCAATTTAATTTCTTTATTCATTTTAATAACATTACAAAATAAAATTATAAGGCGTTATTAAAGATATATACAAAAAAAAAATATGGAGTAAACAAAAAACAGAGTACACTGCATATAATATACAATATAAGACAATATTTTATAACTAAACAGAATAGATATATAGTAAATACAAGTTAAGCAAGCAGCAATAAAACTTGCTGTTTAAAAACAGTTTCGCTGATGCAAAAAATATCGATACCCGAAGCGATTCGATTCAACAGCAAGAGTGCCCTCCCCACCGGCATGACCATTGGCAAGTTAGTCCTGCAGGCCGGGAGATAAAACAATCTATGCTGTCGATGACGGCGATAACCATCGGGAACATAAAAGTTAATGCTCTCCATGATGGCTAAGTTTTCGAAACATCCACGTATCAATTTGAAGAAATGGGTGACGATGAACACATCCCTTCTGACCCGTAGATGGTTTGTTCCCAGCATACCCAAGAGAAACTCAGTCGGATAGAGCCACGGGTAGTAACCATACTCCCTCAAGTAGAGAAATCTCAGAAATTTCTTCTGAACCCTCTCCAACATGAGAGTACTTCTCCTCGTGCGGACTCCAAATCACTGATCCACTCTCCAGCCTGCTTCTTACCAAGGAATTAAATAATATTGTGAGAACCCGGTTGTCTGTAAAGTTTTTCGCAGTACGTATAACGAAACTCAACATTTTTAATGAAGTGCCACAGGTCATTTCGATATGAGTATGAAATGTTAGCCTACTATCAAACATAATCCCAAGATCCTTCATAGTGGAAACACGTTTTAAACTTTGGTCGTTCATAATATACCGGTAAAACCAAGTATGATACGCCCTTGTGAAAAAAAAAATGAAACATTTAGAAATATTAAACTCAATCCGGTTTCTTTTACTCCAGTCAACAATTCTATTAATGTCTGACTGGAGTCGATTGCAGTCTTCTATAGTTTGTATTTCAATGAATATTTTTAGGTCATCCGCGAAAAGAAGAGACCTTGAATGCAGAATAACTTCTGAAATATCATTCATAAATATAGAGAAGAGGAGCGGACCTAAATTAGAACCCTGAGGTACTCCAGAGAGCACATAGAATATTTTTGACGTGTATATTCCGTGTGACACAAATTGCTTTCTCTGTGTGAAATAGTTGGAAAAGAATATGAGGAGTCGTAAAGAAAACCCTATTGCTGACAACTTGTTCAATAAGATGTCATGGTTAACGGTATCAAAGGCTTTAGAAAAGTCACTGTATGAGCAATCTACTTGAAAGCCTTTATCTAAAGATTTGGAAACATAATCAGTGAGTACTAGTAGATTTGTTTCGGTTGATTGACCTTTTCTAAACCCATGCTGTTCCGATATTAAGAATGGCTCTACTTGAGACAGCATGTATTTATGGAGTATTGATTCGAAAATCTATGCCGAGGCAGATAGTATTGCTATCGGTCTGAAATTTTCCACAGATGTCTTCGACCCGCTTTTAAAAATAGGACAAATTTTTGACACTTTCCAGGAATCAGGAAATATACCAGTTTCTAGAGAGAGATTGAATATGAAGGTTAGTGGCAGCTTTAAAAATTCAGCACACCCTTTTAGAAAAAATACTGGTATAAAGTCTGGACCAAGTGAATGTGTATGTTTCAATTTACTAATGGAAGATTCTACATCTGATTCATCTATGTGACTTATATCAATGTTTTGGGCTCCCTTCACATTCAACTTGGCAGCAGTATTAGGATTTAGTAATGGAGGCTCATTACTACATACAGATTGGAAATGGGTCGCAAATGCATTGGCTACGTCCGCTCCTCTAACTTCCCGACCACCATGCATCATGATGTCCGTTATACCACCATCCTTGCGAAGTGATTTGACGTAGTTTTAGGGGTATACACCTATACGCACAAACGATGATGTTAGGACTACCACGCCATCTGTATTGATTAGCCGCGATAACGGCTATGATATGAAAAAGCTAATATTAGATATATCCATAAAAGCACGTTATGGTATGACATATAATAAATATTTTTTAAACATGAATACTTCACAAGGGCCTCAACTTCTAGGAACCCGTTAGATTATATATAGCATACCCTTCGCAGCATGTTATGAGGCTGAAATGAGTGAGGAGGGGAACGAGATGAGAAAAAGGAAGATTGGTAAGTACCTACCTGGATATTCATATCTGGCCATTAACTACGGATAAATCTATTTCAAGCAATGCTTCGATTCTGAATGGTGGTCTTTCAGCGGGGCGATACTGAAGGTATCTACTACTTTGAAGCGTGCCGCTAATCTACATAGTATATATTTTTGTAAAAATTATTTATGAAAAAATACAAATCAAATAAATTGAATTATTTGCGCATGCTGGGTTGGGATCGGGAGCCAACCGCTCGGATAAGGAGGTCGTCAATAATAAATCAGACAAGGTAACTTTAAAATATTAATATTCTAGCGACTTCACATTTACGAAGCTCAATTTAGTGATATGATATTTCGCCATAAGTGCACTTCACGCTAAAGCTGCATGTGCTACGTTCACTTAGAAACTTTCTCAGGGATGCTCTTCCTTTTTGAAATTACTCCTACAGTAGTGTTAGCATAGTCAAAGTCACCTTACTTGCAGCCATGTTTTAATAAAACAGATCATGCAACATGTGTATGAGATCAAACAAAGATACTGTAAACTGTTAAAATCTATAAATAAAACAGATAAACTTTTAAACCTCTTTATTATTCAATATTATGTCAACTGGTTTCGGAAGTACCCTTCCATCATAAAGACAATAAAAAAAACAAAGTTCATCTGTTTTATTTATAAATATGGCAAGCCACAAAGTAAGGGGCTATTTCACCACCTCTCAATAAGCTGTCAATAAGAGCTACCCATATGATAGCGTATGTTATACGTTTCACCACCACTGCGTAACGCTATCCACCACGTAAAGTGTCTGTTAAACTATTCACTGCTCAAACCTACGATTTGCTGCTACCCAGTAGTTAGTACCTATCTACTGGTTTAAAATGGCGGCGAACTGTTTTGACACTTGACAGCTGGCGGGTCTAGTAGGCGAGTTTTCTGTTGAAGTTGACTTTTTACTATAATTATGGAAGTGGTTGAAGATCCAAATATCATAAACGAATAGGACATGGCGGAAAGACATAGACGACGTGTTTTCAGAGCCAGAGTCAATTTTGTATACGTTTTTTTAACGGCATTGTATTGACAGACGTGACAGCAGACGGGATAACATAATTAGGAGCTAACTAACGAATGTGAAACGCTCGCCAGTTTAACGCCATGTTATTCCGATGATTAGAGTTATTCAATGAATAGTTATTCAACAGTTTATTTAGAGGTGGTGAAATAGCCCCTTAATGCTTTTTACGAATATGTTAAGAATCTAGTCGGAATCTTAAATAATTATAAAGTAGCAGCTAATAATAACAGAAATTAACTAGTTAGTGTGTTAGTTAGACAGATATTAATTAAATAAAAGTTTTGGTTTGAACCCGCGACTTCTGCATTCGTAATCGAGCGTCTTACCACTAGACCACGGAGAAACGAATCGGTAATGTATAGCAGTGCCTATCGCGTCAACAAAGATTTATTGACGTATTAGTAGTCGATATTTATTAGTCGAGGACATTTACTACTTTCTTGAACCGTTTTATCAGTTCTCACGCCAATACTCTACTTTTCTGTACAGCACAACATAAATATACACCTACAAAAATTGGTCAGCTTAATTCTTATTCCTCCCAGAAGCCAGAGTGAAAACGATAAGTAATTATGATTATTGATTGCTGACTTCCTTTCTCGACTGAGCCGAACGTGTGAATTTTCGGACGCGCCATAATGCATTTGAAATAGGAGTAATTTACATATCAGCTCTCCGAACCCATTTGTCATTGTCTCCTTCGGTTAATAGATGGCGGTAGCGGCGGAAATAAATATTGAAATGCTCGACTCGCACTCTCCGCGCGCCCAACCTTTGTCAACATTCCGATTTCGAAAAGTTCCTAAATCATCTCACGGTGCGTCTTCCTCTTCTCTCGTCTCGTTCCGGCGAAACAAATTGTGTTTGGAATTCGAGCGACAAACAAGCCGGACCATGACGAATTCATTCGGGAAGTTATGGGGGCCGCTGCGCCGATTCACGAGTGGCCACTGGGAAACAGCGAACGCGAATGCCCACCATCTTGGAGTAAGAATATATATGGAGAGAGAGCTAAATATTTTTACCCAACCAATACTTATTTGCGATAAATCACTTTCTCCGGGTCTTTACGTAGTATGCCACGAGAGAGAAAGAGACAAGAAAAGTCTTCACATAATATTGCAGCACTTCTAAGTGTGTAAGAATGTTCTCCGTCCGCGCTAACTTCACATCATCGAGTCGTATAACTTACGTCAAAGGATTTTGTGTTTTCCTATATTTGTATTTAATTAAAAAACTTGCAGTGGTTATGCAAATAAGTGAAACATGATGGTGATATGTGCTATGCGTGAATCTTCAAATAAGACCATAAAAAGATTATAAAACATCAATTTTCAGAGAGATTTCAACAGCTTTAAATATTTTCGACAGAACTTTTGATTTTTCATATTTTTAATGATATAAAGACATAAAATCAATAAAAAGCATCCACCATTATTGAGGCAAACCTTCTGTTATTAGTGTGTGTGATATTTTCATTTTATAAATCATTTTAATGGTGTATTGATATTGTTTTTTTTATTAAAAATGTCGGAATTCCATGTGGGCGGTAACTAATAGGCTATCTAACATCATTTAACATATCTTTGTCTCTTTCTATCGAGTCAGTATAAAGTCAACCGCCCTGACTACACTGTTTCGCAATGGTACCTCTCCATATATTCTTACTCCAAGCCCACAATGTTGGGAGCCAAAAGGCTACCGGCGTCTTAACTAACTTACTAAGCTAACTAACCATCACGCCGTTTCCCCGCAGAGGTAGGCAGAGAGGACGGACCGCCATATAACTCTGTATTGGCACACACTTCGGTGTCTTTTTTGTCTTTCTTGTCTACCGGCGTCTTTTCCTACCCAATAACCACACATCACGCCCTTGAGGTGATTTTTCACAAAAACGGCGCTTTACAAATTATCCAAATATTATTATTATTATCATCAATCTACACACAAAGTGTTCCCAATGGTCGCTATTTAAAATAATGCTAGAAAAAATGTGACACTGGCTGTTTTAATCCCACACAAAAAGGTTTCAAAGAATCATTAACTTTATGTTGATTTTTTTCTCGAGTCGTAGCGTAAATTAACGTAAAAATATTTTTTAATTAAATTAAATTAAAACGTAAATTACTCAGCCTGCTTCGTTTTGTGAAGTTCTACTATCAGATTGGTAGATACTCTTAGAATCGCATTGGTGAAAGACCACCATTCAGATCGCCAAGGGTTGCTTATACTTTAAGTATCGTCCTGGCGAAAGACCACCATTCAGATCAGAAAGGGTTGCTTAAATATAGATTTAGCCGTGTTTCGTGGCCAGATTTGAATAGCCAGGTACTTCTCAACCTTTCCTCTTCCCATCTCCTTTTTCCCCCCCCTGCCTGCAGCCTCATACCATACCCCAAGTGGGTATGCCATAGTCTCACTGGCTCTAGACTGTTGGGAGTAGTTGGGATTCTGATGCGGTATTCACAAATACAAAAACAAAAGAATACTATTTGTCATAAATACAGCTCTATTTGAGTTTGAAAAATAATACGGAAATTGTGTTTTGAATTTTAAATAAACAAATAAGCATCAACAGCGGGACGATTTTCAAATATTAGCATTTAAATGAGAAACTTACATTAAAAGTTACAAAGCAACTTAAACAAAGTTTAGAAAAACTAATTTTTAATATGCGAAATATTTATGTTCTGACAAATAGGGTCAAGAGAATTGCATGTATATCTACTCTAAACAGTACGCATATTAAATACCTGAAACTTTATTCGTGCACCAAAATATGTATGCACTTTGACAAAACCCAAAATATATTAAAACTTTTCGTTTCATTTCAACTTTCATTCAAAAGCTCTTATTTGCAAAACTTAGTTCAGCATGGCTCTGGCGGGAGGGTTAAATGTGAAATAATGCTAGAAAGGTGGGTAGATTTTTGTGAAATTGGTGTTGTGTTTTTTTGTTCTAGGGATGGCCCGATTTAATTTGGTACCTCCTCTGGGGTCGGATGTAAATCACTGACGGTTGTCTGATCGCATCAGGAGGATAGTACCTACCCAGAACACGGCCCTTATTCAGCATTTGAATATAACTTGAGTACCAGGATTTAGAGTTTACTAGGCCCAGCATCGGAATAAACTGAATTTTGCCTGCCTACGTAGATTGCCTATATCTTCGACTCTATCTAGACACAACTTCAGAAAATAAATCAAGGTCTGCAGCGGTAATTTATAGATTACGTGTACATAATATCAAGGCGGTATCATGTAATATTGTGTAGGTAAATTGAGGTGTAAATACTGTTCGAATGGGTGATATCTATTAAATTTCTCGCATATTCATAACCTCAATTGTTTAAGATGGGTATCATAGTACAAATTGTATGACATTACATCAAACTGATCATGTTTCAAAACGCTTTCAATATAATGACTATTAATATTTGCTTACTCGACATCATAGTATTATGTAAAATTCACATTGTTGTTTGTGACACATTGTTTCTTAACTTGTAAAATTCTTTGACTTTTTTGTATTCACAGTAGCTTCTGATACTTTTGTAATTAGGCTGTAAAGTACCTACCAAAATATTAGCTACGGTGAAACTTCAATAATGTTTGGTTTTTGTATTTTAATTTTGTTTACCTGCCCTCTTACTGTATGCAATATCTATCAACTGACGTTAATCTTTCAATAATATAGATTTATTTTCTTATAAACTTATATATAGTATATTAACACACAGGTGAGACTCGTCGCGTAGCGAATATATTTGGTTCCTTAGAACAGGAAATATGCTTAGCTAGGAACTAATGTCGACCGAACAAAACATAGTAGCACATGTACACAATAAAATATATTTACAGTACATTGTAATAATAATTACAACTTATTAAATTAAGCCGACGTGGATAAGAGTTTAAAATAATAAAGGTTTTAATTTTAAAGGTAAAATAACAACTATCATTAGTCAACTGACATCAACAAAAGCCACTTATTTAGCAGACATTCGTTAGGTTATGAATACAGAAATAAATAAATTAGAAACTTTTTTACGATATTTTACAGTCAATTCATATTAAAATTAGGTATCAAATACGAGAATTTTAACGCAACTAGTTCCCGAGGATGGAAGAAAGAAATGATGTGTGAAACCTACTTAAAACATTAAAGTTAAATGATACCAAAACATTAAACCGTAAATTTCGTAACTAATATATTTTCCCGTTTGGCGAAACAACACTTAATGATCCCGAGAAGAAGAAAGTAGTTAATCCAAAGAAGAAAGTCTGCCGTTGCGTTGCGACCATGTTTATTTCGAGATTAAAGTTTCCCGTGCACTTATGGTATTATGGCACTTATTTCAGTGTATCAAAAGCGAATCGCTTTTGAGGCACACGACGGCATAAAATGCACTGTTATTCCTCGGAGACCATAATCGTTTAGCGTTTTATATCTCGACATCTGGGCGTTCTGCGCGTATCGGCCACATTGGGCTTCAAATATACATTCACATCGATTTGATAGAAAGCTCGTTCGATCCAAAAATAAACACATTCCCGTCGTTGTCCGACAAATCGGTGGGTGTAAGTGCCCGATATTATTTATGAGGAGTTTTAGCGGACGGTGAAACTAAGTGGACTAAAATTGAGGGCTTGGGTGGAAAAACTACTTAACCTACAAAAAAGAGTTTTGAAATAAAGCATCTTTATGCAGCATCACACTTATTGGTCAAATGAATTGCATATCGTCGCCGGAAAGGCAAAAGGGCCTAAGCACCAATTTGGGAAGTTTATACCAGAGCACTTCAAAGTTTTTTTTGTTTTCAGTAAATGGTTGGATTTTGAAAAAAAAATCCGGTAACTCAATGCTCTCACTGAGTTACCTGAAGCGACAAAAATAAAAAAAAAACATCCCGAACCAGTTTCACGACTTCACACCTCAGTATAGCCTTCTCCCAAATGGTAAATATATATTTATTTATTTATTTGATTATATACGCCCTCATGGGCTTTTACATAACATACGATATAAAACATAAAATAATAGTGACATAAAAAATAACACTGATTAGCACCCACAAACATGATTAAGTCGATAGAAATTAATAATATAATGCAACATAATAATATAATTAACACTAGTATTTTTGAAAGAGGTATGCTATTATAGCCTTCTTGTAACTAGATTCAGTGCAATTGAATATATCTACTATTTCAGCAATAAAATTACTCACTGTATGCAATCTAGGTACAAGCGAGTATTTATATGACTCAGTCCTGATATTATTGTTACTTTTAAAAAGAATATGAATATTAAAAATGATAGTTTTTTTTTAGGTATGAGAGAAAATTTGAAAAGGCGTTGAAAAATTCCGAAAAACATAAAACATACTACAATTTACTTGGGCCTGAAAATATAAATGTATGTGTAAAAAAATATATATAAAAATTTTGAAACGTTACGTAAAATCAGTGGGTTCAATAGAGCGTAGGTACAAAAGCAATGATCATTTTTCTTTTCATTTTTCATATCGAGGTTTAGAATTATTCAGTGTGGTTTTAAGCTTCTCTGAATGAAATGATTTGTAGTTGGCGTGTATATGCAAATGAAATGAATAAAAAGTATACAATATCAAACAAGTCAGAAAATATTCTCACATTATCATAATCTTTTGACAAAATTTCAAAACAAAATTACACATTGAATGCGACTATTTCGTACGAAATTCCGAAACACGGTAGCCTAAGATTGGTTAGTATCCGTCCCTTTATGTCCCGCACCCGTTTTGAATATCAAGTCTGCTTTATTTTTTAATATAAAAATGATATTTTCCTGTCTCTTGTTTACTTTGCACGTTTCGCCTCTTTAACATTACTGCCACCTGGCGGCGTCTTTTACAAACAGTCGTAAAGGAAACAAGGTATTATAGATTGTATATTCTATCAACTAAATACCCCTTAAGGTGAGAAGGTATGCACCAGTATTAGTGTATTAAGTATCCAAAGGTAAGCGAACATTAGCATGATAAGTACTAGTTATACCAACGTAAATTAGTATCATAAAGACAGTGTATACGTATATTAGGATCATAAGTACACGGTGTACGAAAATTTTCGTACGGAGCAACACTATTGGGAAATAATTGAATACAATGGTACTCGAAAGTTTAAGTTGTGACAATATTCGAGGGTTGGCCAAAATGGGAATAAACAATCATTAAGTTTATACCGCTGAGGGTTGAATTACTCCGATTTTCGGGCTGGGTTCAATAAAAACGTAAGGATGACAAACGTATTCCACAGTGGTTGTTCCTCATCCAAAACAGGCTGTGTTTTCAACGAAGCGACAGAAAATTGTTACATCCAAATAATAATTTTATTTATTGAGCCGTAAACATTACATAAAGGCGAGGAAAATAGGGAAATGGAATATAAATAAGTGTTCTTTCGTTTTATGACCAAAATAAAATAATTATTACTTTTATTAAATTGTACAGCTGTTCTTGTGAACACATGAAGAAGTCATTTATTCGAATGAGACAACATTATTTGATCAGATTTAAAGCGAACTAGATATTTTCATTGATTTGAAACATATGTCTGGTGCGAATGCAATTTCGTCGAGTTGTTTTGGGCTATAGCCGGCCGGATGAAGACTGTCCCGATGATAGCCAACCTCCGATCTGAGAAGGTTTCAAAAGAAGAAGACGTTAATTTATCAAATAGTTAAAAAATCTAGAATCATCAACCTGTTGATAAATAAAAATCATTCCCGCAGTGCCATATATTTTCTAATGTCTTGTATTTCAATCATTCTGTACATTTTGATAGCGCTGAAACAAATATAGATTAAAACTCAACTCAATGATTTTGAATCAAGTAAAGTTGCCATTAAAAAAATAATTATACCCATCAGAAGGTAGGAACTTGTCCAAGTATTGATCTCGTCGGGTCTTAATGCGTTTTCAACCAAATTTATCTTTCTCCTTCACTAAGTAATTTAAGCGGGAGAATTTCGATATTTTAATTGGAGAGGCGAGATTAAGAGGAGACGTTGTGAAAACGGCGACCAAATGGTACGTCTCATTTTAATGAGAGGAAAATTATATCACAGCATCCGAGCAGTAGTTCAGGGTAAAGATGGAACTGATAGAACCACTTGATTGCTTCCGAAATTGAAAAAATCCGTACTTTACTTCATAACATTAAAACTAACCTAGAATCGTTTGATTACATTTTCTGTATTGAATATTTAATTAATGCAGATTTATTGCTGCACCGATTATTAAAGCGATAAACAGCTGCTGCGATGACTGATTAAAAAATACCAATGAAGGTATAGACAGCTTTCCGATGGTTTATTCCGGCGTTTTTAAATGAAAATCCTTATCACGTTTACCCGAATAAATCCGCATTTAAAGAGTTTGCCTAGAAAATTTAAATAATATTCCTACAGGTTAAGTAAAACCGCGTTTTATATTTATCGTGTTTTGATTACTTAACGATGTCATATTTCAAGTTAAAAATATTCATAGATGTTATAGGTAAACCACCCTTCATGATACTTTTTCCTCCAAACACACATTTCATCAATCTTCCTCTTGATTATCTGTTGGGTAATCATGTATTTCTCACTCCTCATATAAATCGTCGTCGGAAAGGCAAAAGGGCTGAATCTCCATTTTAGGAAGTCTTTAGTGCCTGGTTGGATTTTGAAAAAAAGTCTCAAATGGTAAATATATTTTAGATGGCTGAAGGGCTACAAAAGTCTTCAGAAACAAACGAGGGTCAGAGCATTCGAGATGGAGAAAAAAATACTGATCAAAACTGCATATCTAATTTTTTTTACCGAAGTGTCGCTTAAGCCATTTTTCCTTTCTAGCGACGATATAAAAAGAACTTCCGAATTAGTTAACCTATCTAATCGATGCATATTGAGCATGTGCTCAAAATGATGAAACATTTAAATAAATTTCTACAACTGAGAAATGCAAATCCACACAAAAGTAGTTTTAACAAAATGCTTTTTAACTTGATGTAAATTTCAGTAATTCGTAATAAGTTGGGCGGGCTTCGTCATCTTAGATATTATACCCAGCACCGAAAATCCTTGAATTAATACATATTCAATACTTAATTAAATAGTTTTCGGTTTACGAGCACAGCAGCTGGCATCTTTCTTTCCATTCCTTCCTCTTTATAATGCCCATATATTTTCTTCTCACTCATCGTTTTGCTTAAAGTTTCACGTCCCTTTTAATATTCTCCGTTTCATTACACGCCCGACTTGAGACCGTAGCCAGTGGCTTTGCTCAGAAGACCGATTTGCTCCGACAAAACCAGGGAATTAGAGAATTTATTATTCGAAATGCACTTTATTATCGCTAGCCAGCTTTGTTTAGAATTAAGCTCTTATTTTGCAACACGATAAAGCACTTTGTATTTTGCAAAACTAACGAACTAATTGACTATTGTTTTAGTGTCTAAACTGCCCGTAGTCTGAGAGAACTTTCATAGGTATTGAGGAATGCTGTGAGGGAAGTAATTGACATTTTGGGAGAATGTGACTTTGTTGATTAGGTCAATTCAAAATATATTACTATAGAGAGACATAATATATACTGATTGTAAATCAAATATTTTACTCGAAAACGAGCAAAATTGAATTCATTACTTTCTTTTAAAAAGCTAAAATTCAAATTCTCAGATACAAATTTAATAAATAAATATATTATGTCCGACCCCTTTCAAATGACAATTAAAATATATCCGCTTAACAAGGCATAATACCTCCCAGTCACCGCTCATCCCATCAGCACGATAACCTAAAGAGGCAATATAATTTAGCGCATGCATGGTCTAAGAAATACGAACTTTCATCGGTTTAATATTATAGACGGCTCCAAGGTAAGATACTATGGTCTAAGGAATATGATCGTTGATCGTTTTAGCATGGCTCATAATATATTATACGATATATACAACGTAACGTAAATTGAGCTGTGCTCAGTTTAGCCCGTATCGCGCACTTAATTGTTCAGTGAATACAATCGATATAATCGATTATAAAGCTACATATTATTTCGAACAATTAAGCGTCCAGCCAATAATAAATTCCGAACGCAAAGTCCTCCTATACGAAAGGTTGCATCTGTCTGCTTTAAATTCCAAGGGAATCACACCCGAATGAACAGGATCGTAAGGTAAACTTTGCAAAGTGCTTCGCAGGTGCACTATCTGCGAGCATTTTGTTTATTCAAGCTAACTTAGGCGATATTGGAAATTCGACACACTTAGCTAATCGATTTTGATGTGAAAATTATAAAGCTGGATTTTTTCATCAACCACCACTGGTTCAGTCAAGCTAATATAGAAAAAAAAACTTTAATTAAATCTGTTTTGTATTCATAAAGAAGGTTTAACAAAATATCCCTTTCCCATCAAAAGGAAAACTGACGATGGAAATCATTTATTTTGTTACATATTTTTGTCACTAGATTCCCGGAGGGTTAATTTGATTGATGGTAGAACTTACAAACAGCGGCCGAAAATGAAGGCGGAAATGTTTCTCTTTATCACATACCTGAAACAAAAGAAAGTATTTTCCATTAATAACTTGAACATAGCGTGTTACATTTTTTCGTAAACGTGGCATTTCATAGGTTGAGTAATTGAGTATCTACCTTTTCATAAGTAATGTATTTTTAAATTCAAATCAAAGTTTATCAATTTTCTCACATGATCAAGTCGGCTGATGTATTTATTTGAGATGAATTTGATTAATGCTATGAAAGTTCCAGCGTACGCTTATAGAACAAGAATCAATCACGTAGCATAAATAATGATCTTCTGTTCAGAGTTTCGATTGCTTTATTCGAGTACATACTCGTTCTTGTGCACTCTTTTCTGTATTACAATTTATTTTTTCTTTGTATTTTTAGACTGTAAAATGTAAACTGGAATTGAATAATGATACAAATGTTATTAATATTGTTGAGTTTAGGAAAATAAATAGATTATTACGATGTTTACATTAAAACAAAATAAATATATTTGAACAATCAACGTAGAATGTAATCAAAACATCGATGATTTAAACTTTAAGAAATATTAAAATAACGTATTGTTTACAGTAAAAAATATGGTTCATAATATTTTGAACAAGTAATGTGTCCAGATACATTCTATTTCAATTGAAATTGATAATTAAATAGTCCTTGTATAATTTCTTAAAACATAATTAATAATGAGAAAAACAAAATATGAAACAAATTGTGAAAAATGCGATAATCATAAAAATATTAATGTATTTATGAAATATATATTTGCAGCACGTTCTCGAGTGGTAGATACCTTAAGTATCGCCCTGGTAAAAGACCACCATTCAGAATCGAAACTTTGTTGATTGAAATGGCTTTAGCCGTGTTTGTGACCAGATCTGAATAGTCAGGTACTTCCCAACCTTTTTCTTCCCCATATCCTTCCCCTCTCTACAAAAATTTCCCTACCAAATTGGGGATTCCATAGTCTCACTGGCTCTAGACGGTTGGGAGCAGTTAGAACTCTTGTGCGGTATTACAAAGTGCACTTAAATATACAAAAAAAAGAAGATGCCTATGGTAATTTTTTTTTTTTGTTTATTATTAAAAAAATATCTAAAAACACTATGAATAATGTAAACAAATAAATTTGCTATGCAGATCAAAGAAAAAGGAAGAAAAAAGAAACATCGAGTGAAACTTTTCTTCGAACGTGAACACAAGGTGCACGTGATTGACGTTCTAAATTAAAACGTTAAAGTTTGAGAAAAACGCTTTGAAACTTCTTCTAGAAGAATAATCATTTTAAGAGAGATTCAATCAATTACTTCAAATCGAACGAATCAAGTGGAGTTATACGAACAGTATTGAATTTAATTAATAATACGGAACGGTAAGATTTATTATTTGAGTCGCTCTTGGCGACTTTCAAAGTGTCAAGAAAATTAATGAAAACTTTCGAAGAATCGAAGTCTTGTTCTTGGAAAAATATTTTCATCATTTATTGATTTCAATTGATATTTATTTATAAACAATATTCAATTTGGAGCGGCTATACACAACTTTTTAAAATAACAATTTACCTATTTTTCAAACATTACATAACTAACGAACCATTATGTCGTTTCGCCGCAGGGATAGGCAGAGAAGACGGACCGCCATACAACTCTGTCTTGACACATCGTCTCATACATACTCTTCTGTTATTCTGACTCTCCACATAGCCCGGTTCAAGTATTTGATTTACTTGATTCAGAATTTTATCTTTACATTGTTGAGAATTATTAGATTTTCTTGAGAGGTGCGAGTTGTGAGCGAATTTTTATTTATAAATGTCTTTGATAACAGGCTTAGTACCTGCATAAATTAATTTCACATGACTAACTAACCATTACGCCATTTCCCCGCAGGGGTAGGCAAAGAGGACGGACAGCTATATAACTCTGTATTGGCACACATTCCTTGCTTCATTCACATTCATACATCGTCTCATACATACTCTTCTGTTATTCTGACTCTTACTATACTATACTATGTCTTTCTCGGGTATCCTTGACTTCTTTCATTCACTTTCGCATCATATATTCTTTTCACACTACTTTCTTCGTTCATTCGCTCTACATGCCTAAACCATCTAGGCGTCCCTTTCTTGATCCTGTTCATTGCGCTCATATCAGCCTTGCATTCTTTCCGGATATCCACATTTTTAATACGGTCATACATGGTTTTACCGCATATACGTCTCAAGGATCTTATTTCCACAGCATTCAGTCTACTTTCGTCCTTCCTCTGCCAGTTTCATGCCTCACTGCCATACATCAATTTTACATTAAAGACATAATTTTAATCTTTAACATAATCTAGTTTATTTCGGTTGCTTTCCGAATGACCTTAATAAGTATAACAATATTTTTTCAGAAATAATATCGGTCACTTTCCCTGACCAGGGAGGAATGCCGTTTGTCACTTAATTTTAAGTTTAAGGTACCAAATGCAATAACAAAAAATCAAGATTTAATCTGAGGGGGAAAAACAATGACCATTTCATACGCATTTTTAAAGCTCCTTCATTATCATTCATTAAACATAATGCAGTGTCATAGTTGTGACAGAATCAAGTCGCACGCTTAAGTGTTCATTCTAAGGAAGTGTAAAATATTTATTTTTTACTACGCCAGTCTCGATACGGGAATTCCTTCCAGTGAGAACGACATAGCTAAAACCATTGTTATAAATGTTACCAAAAGAAAAAAAAAGTTTAATAATTTTTCGGTAAATTCTTTGAACTGTAAAAAATGTGTTCTTTTTTAGCGACTCATAATCAGTACATAATATCACCGGAAAGGCAAAAGGCTAAAACGTCATTTTGGGAAGTTTACACCAGAGCACTTTAAAGTTTTTTTGTTTTACATGAAACTCATAGTACTTCAGTACCTGGTTGGATTTGGAAAAAAAAGTTAACTCCGGTAACTCAGGTAACTCAATGCTCTTACTAAGTTACCTGAAGTGATAAAAAACTTTTAAAATCCTAGACTTTTGTCGCTTGAGTCAAGACTTCTCCCAAATGGTAAATATATTTAAGATGGCTGAAGAGCCACAAAAGTTTTCAGAATCAAATGAGAATCAGAGCATTCTGATCAAAACTGCATTTTTAACTCAATTTCGACCATAATAATATTGGGATAATTTGTATAGCGCCGTTTTTGTGAAAAATTACCTCAAGGGCGCTGTACAAATCTTAATTTCTACTTAATATTAATTCTTAGTTTATATAAATACACAGCAACATACTTACCTGGCAGGTCACTTCTGGCAGGACACAATCACCATATCAGAAAAACTTAAAATTTAGCTGATTCTTACGTATATTTTTATTTTTAAATATTTTTTACTATTATTTTTTTCATTTTTCACGGCATGAGACCAAATTTAAAAAATAGTATTTCGGAGGTATTTTTTTAATTTTTCGAAGTGAGGAACAGATGATGGTGAAAATCTTCTAATGAATTTAAGGAATGAGAGTATAAAAAGTTTTCGAGACTCTCACAGAAAATCTATTGGTCTTGTTACATCTTGATTATGGATATGATTTTCTGAAAAAAATTGACCAAGGTGTCGCTTAAGCCCTTTTACCTTTCCATCGAAGATATGTTGAAAAATCACATGTCAATCTTATACACTCATCAATAACACATTAATTTCTTGTTATTGTTGAAAAAGTGCAATTTTGGACGGTATTTATGGAGCTATTAATCTGATAGCCATTACTGATTAATTGATCTCTAAAAGAGCGCCATGTTGATGCTATATTTACTATCAAAAGGAAATCAAACAGTTATAAAAAAAAAAAAAAATGGTAATTGAAAATCGTACGAATATCTTTTTTATGATTCTGTTTTTGATGTTATACAAAAGATTTCAAAATAAAATTGCAAAATAATTTGTTGAGTAAAAACTTTATTCGTACCCACAATAACTTTCGTATTGCTTCACTGGTGTGTTAATTACTCAGTCCGAAGGCTTAACCTTTACATCGTTTTTCTCTTTTCTGATTACTTTTAACCCTTAAATAAATAAAGGTAATATACTTCCCAGCAACATTTTTTTTTCCTTATCTATGAAGCCTTGTTGTCTATCTTCAATTTAATTATTACGTGCATTGAGGAACATCATACAAAGAAAATAAATAAATACCAAAAATATTAAGAAAAACATTTAAACTGACTAATCAACAACTAGTATTATATACTTTTAGTTTGTTTTCCCTTTTCCGATCGTCATATCCGTTTAAGGGTTAATACTATAACAATTTCTTAAGCTTTAACTTTTTCCACTAAGTTTATCACAGACAGCACGGGAAAATAATTACTACAGATGTTTTGTAAATATAAATATGTTAGTTGTAAATCACTAATTGTAAATATTGGCTGTAAATTAATAGCTATAAGTCATAGTTTTGGTCTTAGTTATAAATTCGTAGTCATAAGTCTTAGATTTAAGACTAAATTGTACGTCACTAGTTATACGTCTTAGTTGTAAGTCACCGACTAAAGTCTTAGTTGAAAGCCACTTATTATAAGTGTTAGCTGTATCTCTATAGTTATAAGTCGTAGTTGTAAATCACTAGTTATAAGTCCCAGTTTTAAGTTACTAGGTACTCGTATAAGTAATAGGCTACTACTTATAAGTTATGAATCACTAGGTATAATAAATAGTTATAGGTTATATGAATGAAGTTATAAATTGCCATTGAAGTGATTTTTTTCATGAAAAGTACTCTATGAAAAGAATCCAATTATTACATTGAATTTGTATTCAAAACTTTAAATGAAAAAAAACGACATAGTGTACTTAATGGTTATTCATATTTTCAACGACTGAGCCTTGCGTGTCAGCAGATTTGTGCAGAGATATTGTTTCGAGAAGCATTGTATAAAACCACTTGCCTACATACCCATTTCACAACGAATGGAAATTAAGTGTATGAGATTAACAAAAATTGGGGTTTGGTTGGTAGTAACTACCATGAAATACAAACTAAAACACTTTCATCGCATTAATAAATACGTTTCTAAATGGAGCAAACTTAAAAAGCATCTAATGGATTTTATAAATTAAGAATGTACATAAAAAAAAATATTTATAAGGATCGCAAATATGACGTGATTGAATGAGGCAGTGACAACAATTAGAACACTGGTAATGTTACCCCTCGCTGCGAGGGTAGCTTGAAAAAACGGAGAGAGTGAAAAATCTTTATAACGCAACTTATTCTATTCAAAGATTATCAGATTGTTTTGCAACAAAATATGCTGATCAGAATATTCATCGTAGCAATTAAAACAAAAAACAATGTAATTTAACTATTTTTTTACTCTGAAAGCAGAGTACCCATGCAAGCTAAATAAAACAGAATCTGTTTGAAGAACTTTCCTGGAATTTGTAATTTCGGAGCAAGATTCATTGTAACTTAACCTGATTAACTTTAATGTAACACGTTTCACGTTGCCCGTACGGGAAGCAGGTATGCGCCGTATACGCGACGTAGCTGCCCGTATTATGACTGTTTGTAAGAGTAGAATTACCCAACTGACATGCCCATAACTCAGGGTGGCCACACGCTACACTTTGCCAACTTTCCCCATTTACTCCCATCCCCAACTAAAACAAAACCGCATAGTAAAAATTGCATTTCATTTACGCTCGTCACTTTGTAAGACATAATATGATGTTTCCAACATTTTTGTACGGGGGTGGGAACGTTTGTAAAGTGTGGAAACTTGACGTCGCGTGACTCTTTTGACTGATTGATCAAAAGCCACTTATTTTCGGGAAATACGTACAAATTTACGCTTCGTTGGAGACTGTCGTAATATAACTTTATGTTAAGCTAGTTTGATGTAGTAAATGATTAAAAATTGAAAATCATCTGTCAGATTTTCTGATTATTTTTCAAGTAAACTTGAGATGGTTTAATAAATAATTCGACTAAAAGAGTAGGTGGCACCACAAAATCACCAAAACCTACCACAGTTTAAAAGACCTTCGAAACATAAAATAATAATCAATCAATATATGTCTGCTCGAAGGCTATCAGCGCTTTAACTATCAACGAGGTATTCAATTCCAAGTAAGACCCCAATAAACGTCAAAAATAAAAATGATAAACTCAAGTAATAATTATAGATTTACTTACTGAAAAAATACTAGAAATGGTCAAAAGCTTGTCCTTAATGCACATAAACTGGCAAACGTAAACACAGCCGCGTTTTAATAGGTCCATAAAACTTTCCGTGAAAGTGGGAGGAATGTTCAAACCATTACATAGGACGTATTTATGTCAAAAGTAATTCAATTAAATTCTGTAATGGCAGATTAAAACTCAAACCGTCAACACTACGCGTTGCAATTAAAACAAAATACTCTAAACGGGCGTCATCGAGAGCTTTTCAAAGAATTTAGTGAAATGTCAACACAAACCGGAAAATTATGAATTCAATTTGACCAACAATTCAATGCTACCTTTGTCATTCTAAATACTACTGAATTTGCTATAATGTTAATTCAATACGGCTCTTCAAGTCGACGGTTGACTTAATAGATGATCAACCGAGAAACCTTTGGAAAATAGCCACTTTATTGTTTTTTTTAGTTTTATTTATTTTATATTAGTTACTTTACATTAAAGCTTACAAAGTATCTAATTATTTCATTTTATTTTTAACTTTATAATATTTCAACTTATACACTACTTATTTTTTGATTTATATGCATTTTAAATAGTTCTTATGGGCTATTTTGAATTTATTGATTGGCATAATTTTGATGGTTTCCGGCAGCGAATTATAAGATTTCATCCCTTTATATAGTAAACTATTTTGTGTGTTGGTCTTATTCTGTTCAGGTAGTCTGATTTCTTTTCATGCCTCTGTAGTGTATTTGTGAATATTAAATATTTTGGTAATACGTTGTTCTTCATTTTATGTATAAACAAATACATTGTGATAAATTTTAATACTAAAAAGTTATGCTATTAGATTTTTAAAACTGTTATTTATTGAAGAGCACTGTGAGTTTTGTAACTTTAATGTGTAATAAAAAATGAATAACAAGTAATTTTTTATGTATATTTAATGAAATTAAAAGTACCTGGCTATTGAGATCTAGTCACCAAACACAGCTAAAGCATTTCAAGCAACGTTTAGATTCTGAATGGTGTTTTTTCACCACGACAATACTTAAAGTATCTACCACTCTGGAACGTGCCGCAAATATACTTTTTTTTATACTAGTCCCAACTGCTCCTAACCGTCTAGAGCCAGTAAGACTATGGCATTCCCAAACGGGGTATATTGGGAGGTTGAAGGTAGTAGGGAAGGGAAGGAGATGAGACAGAGGAAGGTTGGGAAGTACCTGGCTATTTAGATCTGGTTACCAAACACAGCTAAAGCCAGTTCAAGCAACGTTTCAATTCTGAATGGTGGTCTTTTACCAGGGCGACACTAAGAGTCCACCCTGGAACGTGCAGCAAATATTCCATATATTATTTTATGAGAATTAAATATGTTATGACAAATATTTATTTAATGAAAATTCTCTGCGCACACCAGGTTCGAACCCGCGACCATAGTCGAGCGTCTTACCACTCGACGTCCAATAATTATAAATGTAAATAACCAAATGTAAACCAAAAATGTAAATAGAATGGAAGAAGAAGTCGAGGACGCCCGAGAAAGACATGGCACGATCAAGTAAATCAAATACTTTAATCGGGTCAAGTGAAGAGTCAGAATAACAGAAGATTATGTATGAGACGATGTATGAATGTAAATGAAGCAAGAAGTGTGTGCCAAGACAGAGTTGTATGGCGGTCCGTCCTCTCTGCCTACCCCTGCGGAGAAACGGCGCGATGGTTAGTTAGTTAGTTTTTTAATAACATAATTAAATAAAATTTACTAGCGCACGCCGGGTTTGAAGCCTCGTCTTCCGGTATCGTAGTCGAGCGTCTTGCCACTCCACCACGGAGACCGTCGAATTAATTGACTATTTACGCTTTTTCTAATCTCTAAAAGTGTACGCCCTAAATGCGTAAATATTTGTGATCACTGCCAGTTGCTCGATGCAGTTGAAATAGCCAAATTAAACGGTCTCCCGAATAACCCTGGGAGCATGGGCATTGGGCGCTTCCAATGGCTTTCGTAATAAAACCGCGCGAGTTGTGAAACTACCGGGGCAAGTCGGGAATGTCTAACTTTTGGAAAGTGTGGTCTAAGTAAGTAACACTTCGGAAATCTCACCTGGGAGTTTGTTTACCGCCGGATTGATGATGGCAAAAGGCATTAAAGGGCAGCGTTTATTTTAAAGACATCAGTTTATTTTAAACTCTGTTTCTAATTGACCGTGATGAAATTCTGATGCAGCTAAAGGAAATTTATTACTAACAAATTTTTCAATAAGTTTTTTCAAGGTTTACGAGTAATATTCGATTAAAAAACAAACCCGAGTCAGTGGAGAGCTTCGGATGTCGATATATTTTGCATAAATGAAGCTTCGTTCAAACGACAAGCATTTCTGCTATTTGTGTAATTATTCCTTGGTTTTATTTTATTATTTAGACATCATTTGAAATATTATGTTTAAATTGTCTTATTTTTTACTGTCTATACTTTGCATTCATTGCAATTTATATATATTTTAGAATTAATTGCTTTATATTTATGAATATTGTGTATTAATACACTTACTCGCTTTATTTAAAAACGCCTTGAAATAATTTTTTTGTAATGTCTTAAAAATAATAAATAACTGAGAGCATTTGTGAAGGAGGCGAAATCCCGCTTTGGAAAATGAAGGTAAAAACGTGATTTGTGTATTTTATGATGTTATTCAAAAGTAACAATGTTTTAAGTGCCACGTCTCTCAAGACCTGAGTCGTAAATAAGAAGACAACTTTGAACAATAACCTTCAATAATCAGGAAACCAAATAATAATTGAAGAAGTCGAATTTTTAAATAAGTTCCAAATACCGTGACCCTACTACCCAGCAAAGCTTTTAAAAACAGCTATTCCGTTACCTGACCGACATCTAAAATATTGTTTACCAGCGAAAGACCACCACTTAAAATCGAAACGTCGATTGAAATGACTTAAGCCATGTTTGGTGACTAGGTCTGAATAACCAGATTCTTCCCAACTTTTTATTTCTCCATCTCCTCTCAGTCATCAGTCTCACAACATACCGCAATCGGGAATGAGATAGTTTCACCGGCTTCGGACATTTGGGATTCTTCTACGGTATCAACACCAAAAAATAATTGTATTTAGTGGTGTTAAAATAAGGTTACGGTGACGTTGTTTAACGGGTTTAAACTTTTCAATGTATTTTTAATGAATTTAAAAACTCTTTCACCATATATAAAAAATACGCCATCCTACAAAGGGCAATACAAATAGCATTAAGCGTCCTTAAGGCTATTTTTTTCCCGATAACGGCGCTATACAATTCAACTAATTATCATCACTAGTTTAGTCTTGATACACACGTCAAAAGGGACATAGTGAGTTCATCGTGAAGTAGCGCAATCGGAATAAAATTTTAAACTTTTTTACGTATGAGCGATAATTACCAGTATTTTTTGCATACATTAGCGCCCCCCACGGCGATCTAAATAATCATGTACAGGAGACGGCTTAGCGTATTAATACTATCAGATTAAGTTCTCAATGTTGAAGCGAAAATAAACGGTGAACTTCTTCAATAAAACACGGAAATTTTCACAGCACTATAAAACTTTTTGCGAACTATCAAAGTGGATGGAAATGTTACCTTGGCTGACGTTTAATTACGTGTGCGGTGAGAGCTGTCTTGGTAGGGCGCGATGATGAAATAGATGTAACATACTTTACCTCCAGTCTATACACAGAAGTTTATAACCAACTTCACACCTTTTACCATTGTATTTACGAGGTGGTCTAAAAAAATCTTACTTAATATTAATGATGACTTTAAAAAAAACGTATCCCCACACGACATTAAGCTTTTAAATCGTGCGACTGCGCAGGGCTCTCGAATGACGTTGAAGAGCTTTTCAAGATCAATTAATTAACGCAGTGTCAAGTGATGCTTAGCATAGTGAGATAAGCCCGGGCAGATACCTAAGCTCCTTAGCTCCGAAGTCAGATATCGCGGTGTCAAATCCCGGCGATTTTAAAATTATTTTATTGTGTGTTGGATTTTAAAATGAAAATTTGTTGGATTCTTACTTTTATGTTTCTTATCCAAATCCCTACCTACCTAACCATTTCAACGTATCGCCATTTTGAATAAAACGGCGAAAATTCGAAACAATTGGCAGTCAAAATATACTACTTCGTTACGCTAGTTAGTTGGTTTGTGGTTTGGTATTGAAAAAAAGTGATGATCAGAAGATTATAATAAATGTGGTGTTTTATAATAAATTGGTAAGTGAATGGTTTCCCGTTTCC
The DNA here is from genome assembly GCA_022651775.1 of Drusus annulatus. Taxonomy (NCBI): domain Eukaryota; kingdom Metazoa; phylum Arthropoda; class Insecta; order Trichoptera; family Limnephilidae; genus Drusus; species Drusus annulatus. The sequence goes on from JAGWCC010000057.1 coordinate 1,383,770, forward strand.
TTTTATATTTTTTCAATGGTTATAATGAAACAATTTCATCAAGTATTGTAGCATTTAGAAATTTTATCGTTTACAGTCCTCTATTTTTCAAATTAATCTGAAGCTGGAAACGCATTTGGTGTTTCATCGCAGCTTTAAATACAACATAGTGAATACCGCACAAGAGTATTAAATGCCGTCAATCGTCTGGAGCCAGTGGGACTATAGCATCTCCGATTAGGGTATGTTGTGAGACTAAAGGTAGTGTGGAGGGAAGGAGATGGGGCAGAGGAAGGTCGGAAAGGCAAATTTTTTTTTACACGCACTTGAGGAGAAACATCACAAAACTGCGCTATATTAAATGCAATGTTATTATTATCACCATGAGTTTTGTCATAAATAGAATATTTTTGCACTTCGTTCCAAAGTAAAAGATATTTTCAAAATCGCCCTGGTGAGATACAACCTTAGAGTATATAGAGTGGTATCAATCCAAGGCAGTGTAGTCAGTTTTTGATGATTTTTACCTGACTCGGCGGACCTGAGCGTGGCTAAGACCAAGGCTAGGGTATTTATACATCCATTCATATCACATATCGACATGATGTTTTTGATTATTCGTAAACTTTTTCACAGAATTGATATCAACAAAAATATAGCATCTAACCTAAAAACCGTTTAGTTGTGTCAAGTTTAGTGGCATAATAAAAAATGTGGGTGGAGTCCCGCGGTGACCCAGGAGCCCAAGATCATTGTGACAGTACGTAGAAGCAGACTTTTATATTTTTTGTCTCTTTCTCTCTCATGGTGTACGACGTGAAAACCCGGAGAAAGTGATTTATCGCAAGTTTGTATCGGTCGGGTAAAAATAATTAGCTCTCTCTCCGTACATTGTTACTCCAAGGATCCAACCATTCAGAAACGAATCTTTGCTTGAAATGGCTTTAGCTAAAGTTAAATGAACATATCTGATATACTAGGCATCCCTGCCTCATTTAATTCAGCCTCTAACGACATTTTTCAGATAAGGATATGAAAGTTCCATTGGTTCCAAGCTGTTGGAATCTTTGAGCAATTCGACATACAACATGCTTACTGATAATAATAATAATTGACTGATTTATATAGCGCTGTTTTCGTGACAGAAATATCACCCTAAGGCGCTTTGCAACATAATTAAAATACTATTAAAACTAAGATTTAATATTAACTTATGCCCAATACTTATAACTAGTGACTTACAAATAACATATTTAAATTAACAAATATATGTAATGGTTTTTGCTCATGCTGTCGAACCTAGGGTTAAAAAAAAAAAAAGCAATAATAAACTAAGTATAGCAGTTGTACTGAGTGATCAAAACTCTAGTGAAGCAAATTGACGTTATTTCGGGTATGATAATTTAAAAAAGTAAGTCTTTAGTTTTGCTCTGAACTCAGTTGTGCTGTCGATCTTCCGCAAATGTGAAGGGAGGTTATTCCAAGATATGGGGCCTGCTACGGCAAAAAGCTAGATGTGTTGAAATTGGTGTTGGGATTGCGTTTAGGTACTGTGAGTCTAACCTATGGCCGTTGAAGATGCTGATCGAAGAGTTGCTTGTCTCGTATTATTATCGCTTAGAATGCACAGTTCCGACAAGTAAGGCGGCGCCATATCATATTTCGCTGTAAAAATCTAACCATGATGATGAACTAATGATTTATTAATGTTAATATGTTAGTTAGAAGTCACTAGTTATAAGTATTAGGCATAAGTTAATATTAAGTCCTAATTTTAATATTTAATTAATTATGCTGTAAAGCACCCTTGAGCTGATATTTCTGTCACGAAAACGGCGCTATATAAATCAGTCAATCACTATTATTATCTAACCATGTCCTCGAAATGAATCTATGAATCAAATATCATAATAAAAAAAATCCTAAAAATTTGACGAATACAATATTTTTTGACAGGATGGGTTGAATGAGAAATACTTTATGTAATGTCACGACAAACCCCTTGTCTTGAAGGATCTTAGATTTTATTGTGACCCTCTTAAGCTTACAAGATATGGCAATGTCAGCGATGGCAAAACGAGCTTCGTAGGTTTGCGACCCCTGGAACAGACAAATCCACAGCGATACCCAGTAAGTTGAGGGGATTTGCCGGCGAGTGGCAGACCGCAGTGCAAGTGTGGTTGTTTTTAAAAAGCATTTTTATAAAACTAAAAAAACCAGTTACTCAGTGGCTGACACGGGGGCAAAAATTAAGAGTTAATAACTGTCACTATTATTTTGTTTTTGTTTTTTTTTTAATTAGAGAGTTGAAGAAGATTGACGCGTTCAGACATAAAATAATATTTATATGCCCCTTTCGGAATACTTGTAGTTATTACTCGGCTTTACCCAATTTCAAATCTCTTTTAATGTTTTATTTTATTATATAGAACGATTGAAAAATATGACGTCTTGTTTTATTTTCCAACAGTTGGATGATAATTTCATAGATCCGTAGTTCATAAAAGAAGTAAAGGCTTGAATCGAAAGAGGGCAAATAAAATTATACACATAAAAAAATGTACAAATTTCATGACGCCATAGCTTACCGTTTGGCAGGTTTTGCTCCAGACAAGATTATTTTTTTACATTACATATTATGTAAGTCGTAGTTACGATATGACACGACATTTATGATATCGATCATGATAGTTTTAATTAAATAAATGATTATTTTCTCGTCGTTATGTTAGGTTAGTTTATTAAGTGTGAAGCGCACTTGAGGTGAACTATCATTATTGTTGTGTGCATCAGGTGTCAATTACCTAGGCACAATGTTGCGCGTAGTGCAGGTTTTGTATTGTACTTTGTGTATTGTACTTTGTTAATTACAATATTATAATGTATGCTGTGATCACATTAATTTGAAATATTTACACTCATCTTTTTATTTGATAATACTTTAAACATGTTTCTGTAAATATTTTATTTGTGTTCCTAATAAAATAAAATAAATCACAAAACTGCGCTGTATAAATTCACTGTTATTATTATAATATTAGTTTAGTACGTATCTCTTTAATGTGCAGTTTAAAGAACGTGCGGATATTCATGCCAAATTAATTAAATTAAAAGAAACGTTAAATATGTGCACTTAGTATTGGTAAAGGCCAAACTTTTAAACCATAACTTAAGAAACTCGGAAACCGATGTTGATTATTGGGTCGGATTTCAGGAAACACGAATAAAACCTGGAACTGGTTTGAAAAACTTTAAAAATCCTGGCCAACTTCGAACATTACAAGTACTTTATAAAACCTGAGTATTTATTACTTCCATAATCATTGGATTTCATTTTGGTAATTTTTGTAAAAAAAAAAAAAAGATTTCATGCAAAATTATTACGTATTTTATTTCAGCAGTTTTTTTCCTGTCAACATGATCACTTGCCTATTCATTTGATTTCCTTTCAGTTAATTTTGAAAAAAAAAATCAACATTCACACAAAATCATTAAACGTTTTACTGCAGTAGTTTAGATTTTCGACATGTCATAATAAATATGATTCAAGGCCTCTCAGACGGTAGCATTTTCAATGACTTCCGTAATAAATCAGGCTGTTTTCTTTCGTGTACTGCCTGTGCGCACGATACCATTTCAATATAAGAAAAACGGAACAGTTTTGATACGTAATGACACGGAGAAGGCACCACACGGAGCTTAACGTTTAGAACGATACTTGTTAATGTAATGGTCGCATCAATAAATTATTCAACCCTCAATAAAGATTTTTGATCATATTTTTTTAACGTGATGCCGTATAGTCGACGAGTCACAACTTCGTTTTTGTATTTTTATTAAGATATTTGAAAAAAAAAACACATCTAGTAAAAGAAAATTAATACATTTCACAATAAAAGAAGGAAGCAAATAAGGTTACTTTACAAGTATATATAAGTAGATATAAATTGAAATCTTAGTATGTGAGAAAATCATAGGTTTTTTTTTACATATTCAGCACAAATCCTACGAAAAGCGACAAAACTTGAGGCTTCTTTTAGGTCTTAACTTCCCGGAGATGATGAGATTGTGGCATAAAGGCTGGATAGAACATGGCTATGCATTCCCGGGAACAACAACAAAAATTACTGCTATTTCAATTAAAAAACATTCCATTCTGAATTGTGGCAGAGAGCTAAGAATCTTACCGACATGCGACGCAGAACTTATGTTATGTTAGGAAAGGTTACTCAATGAAATCGAGTATTTTGTAACATCTGTTTTGATGATTGAAAATAGTAAAAAATAATAAATAAGCTCTTTACCATACTCAAGGCTCAGGAATGAGGGAGTAAGGTTCAATTACCTACTTGAACTGGTGTGCGGTGACTTTTTGTCGATATTTGCTACTTTACATGAAAAAAGGAAAAGGTTTTCCCTTACATTTGCAAAACCGGAGTTTTTTTATGATTTTTTTTAAGTGGAAAAAGCTGTCGGGTGATTGCCTTTTCAGTTAGGAGATATATTTATCAGCTTCTACAAACAGGTGATAATAAATAAAAAGGTTCTATGCACACAAATTATGCGACTAGATATAGTAAGTAAACTCACATAAAAGGTTCTATTTATTATTTTTGTATATTAAGAGTCCGAACTGTGAGGCTAAAAGTAGTGAAGAGGGAAAGAAGGTGGTCAAAAATAAAGTTGGAAAGTATGTGGCTATTCAGATCTGGTCACTAAACTCGTCTCTTGTCATTTCAAACAACTTTTCTATTCTGAATGGTAGTCTTTCACCAGGGCGATACTGAGTGTATCTACTACTATGGAATTGAATAAAATTTACTTTTGTACGCCGGAATTCGAACCTTCCTAAGTTACCTGAAGCGAGAAAAGCCAAACAAAGTTTGTGTCGCTTGAGTGACAAGCCTTCTCCTAAATTGTACATATATTTTAGATGGCTGAAAAACCACAAAAGTCTTCAGAATCAAACGATAGTCAGAGCTTCGTCACAGAAAAAAAAGTGATAATATCTGCATATTTAACTCATCTTTGAACAAAGTGTCGCTTTAAGCCTTTTTTCCTTTTCAGTGACGATATAATGATACTTAGAGGTAGATACAAGTCCTGAGTATATACATGCAAAAGTCTCTTCATCTACACTGACCGGGTACCAATAGGCAATTAGCACCTACACTGAGAAGGTAGTGGTTACACGTACAAGGCACCTTTAAGAAGAAGGTACCGAATACCTACGGTCTACACACCTGCAAGCGTTTTGTCTTGTATCTCCCGGAATTATTTATTAATGACAATACGACTGCAAAAATACATAATGCATCACGCAATGTGGAGGCGTGCGAGGATTGAGCCGCTCTATAATGCCTGTTCCTGTATCGCTCGACTTTCACAACCACTCGTACGTATGTAGCACAGTCTACTTATTCACGAGCTGAACATTGAACATCCTGAAAACCGGTTAGTATTAATACGCTAAGCCGTCTTCTGTACATAATTCGTAAAATCACCGTGTGAGACGCTAATGTCTGCAAAAACATATGACCTGATACAATAAGCGGGAAAATTTATAAATGTTAATGTACGCTCATACGTAAAAAAGTCTGAAATTTAAATCTGATTACGCTATTTCTCGATTTACTTACTATATCCCTTTTGACGTTTGTGTCAAGACTAAATCAGGCATGTTACATAAATCATGTGTGCATATTTTATTCTGTCTACCGGAGATTATCATTTAAATATGAAGATATTATCGTAAGTATTTATTTATTTAATTATATACGTCCTCCTGGGCTTTTACATAACATAAGATATAAAACATAAAATAACAGTGACATAAAAAATAGCAATGATTAACTCCCAAAAACATGATTAAGTTGATAGAAATATTATCATGAAAATTAACACTAGTATTTTTGAAAGAGGTATGCTATTATAGCCTTCTTGTAACTAGATTCAGTGCAGTTGAATATATCTACTATTTCAGCGATAGAATTACTCACTGCATGCAATCAAGCGAGTATTAAAATGACTCAGTACTGATATTATTGTTACATTTAAAAATAATTTTGGATCGAGTGGATCTGTTAGGTACATAGAAGGTAATTAAGCTAAGTAAATCAGGACTTATTACTTAACAGGTGTAAAGCCAATTTCATAAGGTCCATTAAACTTTACAATCAACTGACACATGAAGCGTTTCTTTTAGAATTCAGATATATTTTGAAATTGTTTTTTTTTTGTTCAGTCACTCGGCAAGATGACTGTACTCCAAAGATCATATTATATAAATTTATGGGAACGATAAGCGAAGAAAAAAATATTATCACTTTTAAACGAAAGTATGCCGTACAGCGTATGATATAAATTCTCATTCCCGCGAAGGCTCGTAAGAAAGTTCACGTACAAAATATTCGTTTGAATTTTACAATATTTCATCAAATACTAAATAGGAACGTACCTACTCAAAAGACGTATACAGCATTTTCAGTTCGCATTGAAAAACCAAACGTGAGAAAAGCCACCTCTCTAATAATCTTCTCGTCCTTTTTGGATACATAACTGAATATTCAAAAAAGTCTTTCACGGAGCTTTAAAACAATTATAAAATAGACATGCGGTGTTCTCCTTTTATACTTATTTTCATAGAAAGCAATCACTTTGTGGTTTGACATATTTAAAGAAATGAAAAAAATAACTTTGTATAAAACCACGGATGTTATTTTATTTTTTTTTATATAACCGACCGGTTTCGCTTAGCCTGAGAATAATCTGGGTACAAAATTGAACTGAAATAATATCGAATAATAAATAATGTATTAAATTAAAATAATATCCGTGGTTTTATACAGAGTTATTTTTTCATTTCTTTTTTTATTTTGTTTATGGGTAAATGGATGTTTAAAAGCTCCACACCTCATGGTGAAAATGACGTCATCACCTCAAATAGTTGTGTTTATTTAGAAATTTCAGCATCATAAAGCTAAGCAAATTTCATGACTCCAGACTCACTGTTATCGAGATTATTCTGTACTAGAAGACTCTTTTTCCGCTTTTCAGTTGAGATAGTAAATAAAACGTTAATGTTAATAACAGAAAAAAAATATTAGCTCCAATTTATAGACTTTTCCATACATTCAATTGTGTACCTAATCACCTCACTTCAAATGAGCTATTTGCGGTAAACGCTGTACGAGTATGCAATCCATGCATTTGGTTCTAACGAATATTTGATGTATTTGAATATTTAATACCGTGAGTCAACTGTAAACTGAATTGTGGTGCGCTGTCGCGTCGTTGGCACTTTTAACATTAAACACGTGGTAGCGCTGTAGCGCTGTAGCGCTTTTCGGCATAATAACAGTTAAATGTAAAAAGTCCTTTCACGGGATTTTTCGCAAAAAGTACTTTTGATCATTAATCATAAAAGAAAACAAAAATTAAATCAGCTTACAATTGCTCTGACAGAGAAAAGGTTGTAATCCATATTAAGATTATATCTATCCGGACAAAGACGTGATTTTATCGAAACCGGTTGGTATGTTCATACAAAAAAAACAAAGATGTACAGAAATTCACAGTATATTGTAAATGCATTTGCAAGTGCCAAACTTCATTTTTAAACATAATCCATTTGAGAACAAAACTAACCCATATTGTCAAGTGTTTTTTATCAATACCGACAAAGACACGCTGTGCCAAAACCAATTGGTGAATTCGTGTTAAAAAGGGCCGTACACAAATTATTTATAAAAAAATAAAAATAAATGTATTTTCAGGTTGCAAAATAAAATGTGTCCATAGCTATTTTAAGACTTTATCCATTTTACAAATAAAAAACAAATAGTTATTTTGCTTATTTCTGAACCGATAAAAGTACGTTGTTTTGAAACCAGTTGGCATATTCCAATTTATAAGTCTCATACACGTTATTACAGTTCTTAAAAAAAAACACATTTTCAAATGCATTTGCAGCTTGTTTAATTCAATTCAATGTGTTCTAAATTATTTTAAAAGTTAATCCAATTAATTATAAAACAAACAACCGCTGTTACGTTATCTTATTTGGGTCTGAGCCTTAACGCAGGCTGAGACGGAGTTGGGTTTGGACGGGTGGCTGTTTGTTGGTTGGGTGGTGCTGGAGGGGGAAGTGTAGATAACCAAGACCAACATAATGTCATCCGGCGTGACGCAGAAACGCAGTGAAAAATTCATGAACGTCATCTGAAGTAAAGCAGTCGATGAGGGCGGTTGGAGTGGTTCAACAAGGAAAAAGATTTTATTTATCTCAATAAAATGATGGATGGGTAGACATATTATTTGATAAACTATAGGGTGGGCAAATCGTTTTTAATTGACATAACTAGAGCTTTCTGTGATTTATTAACTAACAATTAAAAGTACTTATTGTACTTTGTAAATGGTCTGTAAAAATCGAAGAAATTAAAAAGAAAGTTCTAGAAAATGATATGCACATAATGGATTTAAATCAGACTAGTTATTCACATAAATGCGTTTTTTTAGGATTAGTATGACAACAAAATAAAATGAAAAATCACAATACATTGAATTTTACCATTTCTCAAATGTTAAATTTAATATATTTATTATAGGATGATTTATGAATATGACGGCCTCCATGGTCGAGTGGTAAGACGCTCGACTACGAATCCAAAGGTCGCGGGTTCAAGCCCGGCGTGCGCCAATAACTTTTATTTAATTAATATGTGTCATAACACATTTAATTAACATGAAAATAATAAAAGTATATTTGCGGCACGTTTCAGAGTGGTAGATACTCTAAGTATCGCCCTGGTGAAAGACCACCATTCAGAATCGAAAAGTTGCTTGAAATGGCTTTGGCCGTGTTTGGTGACCAGATCTGAATAGCCAGGTACATCCCAACCTTCCTCTTCCCAATCTCCTTCCCCTCCCCACTTCCTTCAGCCTCACAACATACCCTATTTAGGGATGCCATAGTCTCACTGGCTCTAGACGGTTGGGAGCAGTTGAGACTCTTGTGCGGTATTCATATAAAAAAAAAAATAAAAAAGATATATATATATTTATATAAATATATATATATATATATGTATAAAGTTTTTAATGCCCTGAAAAACTTGAAAACTACAAAGAGACTTTCATAATTTTACTGTTTTGTTTTCTCACTGTTCTCTTATTCAATTTTATATTGTGTTCTTCCTCTGTGTGTATTTACTCGAATAACCGCACACTTCGTATTTTTTGTTTAGTTCAATGTTGTACCCTGATGATGCTTAGGCTAAGCAAAACCGGTCGGCAATAAAAAATAAATAAAAATCTGAGGTCTTATACAAAGTTAGTTTTTCATTTCATTTCAAAATTTTCATTCAGGTTCTACTAAAAAGTTTAAAATATGACTTAATATCATATGATTTTGTTAAGAAATCATGTATACTCGTAATGTTGAAATAAAAATCGTCAAAGCTTTGATCTCCTTTAGTGGATTTTTAAGACTTTCAGAGTTTCTGGTAAAAAATTATCACCGCAAAAGGTGGTGAAGATTGATGAAGAGTACTTGGACAGACAGGTGTATCAATCGACCAATTAATTTTGAAAGAGACAGGTAACCATGAAAAAGTTGAATACAACTGCTTAAAACGAATCCATGAAAATATTTAGCGCATCGCTTAGCAAGCCTAAAACTCAAGCTCAGATAAACCAATAGTCACGGTTGAAGCGGAAGGAAGGCGAGGCAGATGAAGGTAACAGATGGACCGGACTGATCAAGTCTCACGAGCGTCCGGAACATCTGGGCCAAAACTCTTAACGTGGCGAGGAGCTCTAGTTCATCAGGGCGATTGGACCCTCAGCAACGAGGAAACGACTCAAGAAGAAGTTACGTTAAGATAATGGGTTCCTAAATCACTTAGCACTTCTACTGACATCGGAACTTACGTGATATCTCTCCACCTTTTCAGAGAAAACGGAGAACACCTTTTTAAATTTTAAAAACAAAGGCGTTTCTAAAGTGACTATACTATTATATATATTCATATAGATAAAAACATCACACAAAATAACTAGCATTATTAGGGTTTTGTTAAATGAAACCTTCAATCTCGTTAAAGGCTTGTTATTGTCATAAAATATTTCGAATTCATGATGAAAATAAATATTGCTTGGCAATTCTCCACTTGTGTCAATGATCTTGATAAAGTCTGGAATAAAACGCCAATCAGCAGTTGCGAAAAAGGACTAAGGGCTCCCACCCATAAAACGCATTATGGGCCACGAAAAGTAAGGGAAGTAAGAAACTAAAACCAATTTATATTCAGCAAAACGTATCGTTAACTTAAACGGCGTTTAAGTCTGCGCGGATATAAAAAAAACATAGTAAATGTGGCCATAAAGGGAGATGAGAAAGTACAAAGGTAGGGAGAGAAGTGCAAAGAATCCCTGGAGCTTTCCCGCCATTCCGGATGTCCGGTTCAGAGCGAAGTTGACCGCGATTGGCCGCTATTCAATTTCAAAGGATCAGCCAGGAAGTGGGGTATTGGCCTTTAAAAGGTTTGCTCGGTGAATCAATTAACAGTCAAGTTTTTAACCCAAAACAAGGGTCAAACCTGAGTCCGCCTTTTTAGGAAGGGTTAATTTTTTGGAGTAAGCAGAGGTCGAATTAAGCAAGTGATTACACCGGATTTATAATTAAAATCTATACTAGTATCTTACAAGAGATCGAAGTAAGGTTCATTAAATATTTTCCACAAACTGTAACTACTCGTAAGGTAGAACAGGGGCAGCTTAACCATATATTCATTATTAAACATACTCATATTCATTATAACAATACGATATGTATCGAGGGACTTTTTTATCAAAAATATTAGCAATTGAAAAGATGTAACACAACTTTTACTATCAAAAAAAGCAATAACTTTGATGATTTGAAATTACATAATACTTAATGAAAAACATATTGTTTTAAACCTCCTTATTTTTAGTCTTTATAATTAAAATTGTTTGATTAATAGGTCCGGCTAGTTTTCAGTTTTTATTGTGACAGTTGTTTCTGCGTTGAAAGCTGTTATCAAACTGTTTAATAATGGCTAAACGTCAACAACCAGAACTTAATAATAACATTATTAAATATAAATAATAAAAAAAACTAATATGGAGCTCTACAAATTAAACACAAAAATTATAAATGTATCCATTATTAATATTTTATCCTCAAAGTAACTAAACGCTTAATTATTTTGAAAAATCTTTGAGTTTGAGACAATAACGTATTTAATAAAAAGCTCCATTTTTTTGTTTGTAATTTTTTTTACAAATGAAATGAAACCATAAAAATTACACCGATGAATAAATTTAAAATAGTTTGTAAGCACCACATAAAGTCTGATAGCATGATTTATCCAAAAGTATAAAAGTTACAATTATTTATTTTGTAAACTTTAATCTAAAAATAAATCTTTAATGTACAAATAGAATTTAAAAAATATATGTTTTTTTCCAATGGGGAAAAAAAGTATTCTTCCTGGGAAACCCCGCGCTAAGGACACATTATAGGTACGTTAATATCTATTTATATAAAAAAATAACGCAAATTGTTTTGTCTAAGTACAGTAAATTAAACATAACATAGTATGAGCATAGTCAGTAAGCAAGTAAGGTTAAAAAAAGTTTAATCGGACAGTTCTTTGGATAATGCAGTGTTCTTGTCTAATCAATTCATTCCGTCTTTTAAATCTTATTACACGATTTCGATAGCATTGCAATGTCAATCAATGGGGATCAAAACGTCCGCAGCAGTACAGGGGGCAGCACAACAAATTAACTCTACGAACCAAATGGATATACAGGGTGTATCAGATCGAACTCGACATATTTAAAGTAGCAATTCCAGAGCTTATTTGTAATTTAAAAAAAACTAGATCGCAATTTGGTCCCCTGTGACATTTAAAAAACATTTTATTTTTCTTAGCTCAGTGACCAGCGGTGGCATGTGACAAAAATAAATAAATGCATATGTTGTTTTAGAAAATTTAAACTAATTTTGTCAAAAATGTCACTAAAGACAAAAATTCCATCTACGTTTTCACTCTAAGTAAACTCAGAAATCGCTCGTTAAATCCTGTAGGGTTTCGACCTAATACATCCTGTATAGTGATCTGCCGCCCTGCAATGAATAAATGTGTACAAACAATACTTGTATTCGATCAACGTCTCACTATATTTATTTGGTTTCAGCTTTCTTAGATTATTTGAATCCTTACTTTACAACTCGACTTTGTCAGAGATTCAACAATATTTTAAAGAAGTATTACTTTCGTAGTGGTTATTTACAAATGGAACAAACAATCTGACAGTTAATCGTACTTTCCGAATTAGGTTGGTTAGGTTAAAAGATTTTTTCTCAGCTATATATCTCGTGATTGAAATGACGTCGCCTGAAAAAAATTGCGTCGACATTGAAAATTCAGATGGAAAAGGCTGAATAAGTATCATTGCACTAAATAAACTTATTTTCTCATGTCTAGGTTCACCTACGCAGTCTAGTTTATTAAGTAGTTTTTTAAATATTCATAACGTTGGCTCTTACAAAGGTTGTTAGCAAATGAATTTCAATATAAACAATAAACGGTAGGTAGTGTGGTGTACACGTTAAAAATAGTAGATTGATCGATGGTAAATAAATTCCGCCCTTTACGCGTTCATTTCAAAGGGCTTGCCTTTTTACAATTATAAAAATTGCTGGATCAATGACAACGCACCTACGTAATTATTCCAGACAACCAAAAAAGAGTGTCGTGCATTCATATCTGCTGATCTCGAAAATTGCGAATATGGGAAAATAAATGTGACTTGAAAAAACATGTAATGTTTAGTCTTAGATATCCTAAAAGCTGTGAGAATTCTGAGGGCTCTATTCCCTACGTTTACAACTAAACGTACTAAGCAGTACGTCCTACGTGGGTGTTCGTAGTTCGTTGATGGTTTTTCGTTCCGTTCCGCACCATCTGTTTTCAAACAGCCTGCAATCGTCCTTTACTTACAAAAGTTTTTACACTGTATCAGGAGTTTGTGTCAACCGGTATATTAATGGCGGGCCACAAATAACAACTGGGATTGGGGTCGGAACCCGAACAGAATAGCGAGTCGTTGCAAAGGACAAACATGTTTGACAACTCAAACTTGAAAAAAATATACTTTGATTCAACAAAGTTCGTGTTAAAGAGAAAGCATTTCAAAAAGAGGACAACATAAACATTAACATACTAAGTAACTAACCATCGGGCCAATTCTTCACAGGGGTAGAGAGGTACTATAGGGCATCACACAACTCCGTCTTGGGTCGCACTACGTTCATCATTTGTACGAGTATTACAGTTAGTTACACTGACTCTTGACTTGGCCTGATATTATAGAGGTTGATATAGCATTTGATTTACTTAATCATGCTATGTCTTCTTGGGCTGTCCACGAGAACAGCCTACAGACTAAACAAAAGTTTTGAAGCAAAAGACAATGCATCCATCTATCTATAATACTTAGTACGTTATCTTACCCACGCGTATTTATACTTAGTCCTAAGAATGTGATGCCATATTTTGTTTTTTTTTTTAAATGTATTTATACTAAGTTGTTTATGATGAAGCTGGTAGAGGAGAGATATGAAAAAGGTTTACATTTATTTTCGTGAAATACTCGTGCAGCAGCTCAATAACAGCTCAGAAGTCTGCGCGGGACTCTAGATATATTTAGAATTCTGGGCGAGCAAATGTTCGGTCAAGCGGGAATACTCCGGACATTGACAGAGCACCGGAACAGCGCCGGGAATCGAACCCGTAACCCAAGATGTGCAGACAGGTACACGGCTGCGCCCCACTCCTTAACCGTGATAGATGAAAATTAAACTTCAGACGTTGCGATTTGCGATGCAGTTCGCATTTTACGTTTTCATGGCGCCATTATTGTGAGAGCAAACACTACTGCCCCCGTGCTATTTTATAGATAGCGTAACAGCTCTTCGCCTTCAACTAGTCACTACGGAGCTTGTGTGTAAAATGCGAGAAGCTAGATAAGGTATTTACATACAATAGTTCTCTCATAAAAATCCGACTGCGAGGTGGGTAGCTATTACGATAATAACGAGCTTTAAGGCTTTTACCGTTCACGTGACCGTAAAAGGTTGAAACCAGTCCGGTCCAAATAAGAAACAGAGGAAAAAAGTTTAAAATGTTGTATTGTTGAATCACCTCACATAATACATAATTCAGTCAGCGGTTTATAATTGACGATTGGTAAGATTGATGGATTTTTTGCAATTCACAACGGACGAAAAAGACAATCTATAAATGAAGAATCTCAAGTATGATGCACAAAAAGTCAAAATGGAAATTTAAAAAATCTTCAGTCCTGTAGTATATTTGATTTGAAATGTTTATTTTTAGCCTCCAGATTAACTACCATTTCACAGTGTTGTACATTTGTGTAGGAGGTCAGAACTAAACGCGTTCTAGAGGGAGAAAGATAGACTAAAAATAGATCGGTTTGACAAAAAACAACACTTTGGAGTCTTGCAAGAAATATATTAAAAAGACCGGAGCATGATAAATAAGAGAATCGAGCAGAGGTAATACAGTAAGGAGGGAGTAGGTGCCTATCCAATTTTATAATACACACCCATATACATAGCCTGTTCAAAAGAAAAGGTGAATTCTGAATTTTCGCGGGCTGTGTACATTCGATTATCGATTTTTTTTGTTGTTATGTTGGTACACGTATGTTTATCATATGTTAGTATTATCAACCATTTTGGATTATTGGTTTGTTTTTGACAACTGTAAAGGTTAGTCACGTTTTTGTGTTCTTCGATTTTTTACTTTTGAAAAAAATGGATCAAAGAATATGTATTAAATTGAGTTGTGGAAAAACAAATCATGGATTTTATTCTTAGATCCATTTGTTTCAAAAGTAAAAAATCGAAGAACACACAAAAACGTGACTAACCTTTCCAGTTGTCAAAAACAAACCACTAATCCAAAATGGCTGATAATGCTAACATATGATAAACATATGTGCACCAACATAACAAACAATCGATAATCGAATGTACACAGCCCGCGAAAATTTAAAATTCACCTTTTCTTTTGAACAGGCCTCGTAAATGGAATTTCATGAAAATACGGACAAGAAACGAAGAAATATATTTTTTAGTATGCGACAGCAAAATAAGCATTCCAATACGAATCAAGCAAGATTCTCGTAAGCTCTAAACTGCGTAGAAAATATTTCCGAATTTCTAAACAAACGCAAAATTGCGCAGGCAAGGCGATATTTTATAGTTGTATTGAAATTTTGCAATTTCATCTTATTTTAACGATTTGAACTTCGAACTAAAGGCGTTAATTCGAATCAGAGCAACTCCTACCCAGAGGAACAGGGACGAAGGCAGCAATCCGTCTCTGTCAGTCAGATTAAAGATTCAATTCATTACACTCGATACCATTGAGGGGCTGTCGCTCAGAGCGGCTCAAAGGCCATATATTTTTATTAGCGAAATATTTTAAAGCGACTCTAAAGGGACTACAGTAGGTAGGAATCCACTAGCACTACTCGAACTTATCCGCCAATCGATTTGGATAAGAAGAATTTATTTTTCGTTCGCATTCAAAGGACTTAGCATACAATGAACCCATCAATTAATAATGTATTGAGGAGATAAATTCAATAAGGCTGCGATTTAAACTGAATAAAATTATTTTTTTAAACGGCGAGCTATTTGACATTTGTGTTCAGCCAAAAAAACCCTAGATTTCGAAAGGCATTTACATAGGAATTCATGATATTGACTTACAAACGTTTTATTGACGTTCCTAGAAGTGAGAAATACACATAACCCTACTCAGACATGCTGTTTTCAGACATAATTTTTTTTATAGTATATACCGCACAAGTGTCCCAACTGCAACCGTCTAGAGTTAGTGAGACTATGGTATCCCCAATCGGGGTATGTTTTGAGGTTTAAGGTAGTGGGAGGAGAAGGAGATGGGGGAGAGGAAGGTTCGGAAGTACCTGGCTATTCAGATCTGGTCACCAAACACGTCTAAAGCCATTTCAAGCGACGTTTCAATTCTGAATGGTGGTCTTTCACCAGGGCGACACCATGAGTATTTACCACTCCGGAACGTGCCACAAATATACTATTTGTTATTTCGTATGAATTAAATGTGTTATGACACATATTAATTAAATGAAATTTATTTAGGCACGTTTGCACCCGCGACCTCTAAACATACGAGTATATTCAAACTCATGTTATCTAAAGTTTAACATTAAGTATTATTTTTTAAGATGGGCAAATCTACAATCATAATGCAAATATTGAAACTTAACGAAGACATTATAATTTCTGCTTAATTCCGAATAAAAAAATGTAAAAAATGAACCGCCAAAATAGAACGATTTACCTGATAAGCGTGTGTAATCTAAGAAAATTGTATTTGTTTTGATATTCGTCCAATTTATCTTCATATGGTTAAAATATTAATGACCCCGTCTCCTTTTGGGAAATGGTTTGGCCGACCGTCGAGACTTTGAGTCCAGGACTGCGGGCTAAGGATTCCATCGTCTTTATTTATCAAGGGAAGTACAAATCGTATAATTTGGCAATAAATAAACGGCGCGTCCATTAAAACGCACATTTTAAATTATTATTGTAATATTATATCGTAAATCGTTAACAAACCCTAACGGCGCTCAAAGGGACCGCTGAAGTTTGAAATATAGATTTTATACTCGGAAGGGATGCAGTCAAAATAAAATCGCGAGTAAATTTAAGTTCAATTTCTTTTAGGTATGTGCACATATGTATATCATCATGTATGTATAGGCAGAGGTGTGCACTCCACAAAAGCACATAAGCACTGTCTATTCTGCCGTATTCGCATATAATAGTGTATAATATTGGATTAAAAATAATATGAAATTATTAAAAAAAAAAAAATTATCTATCGCCCCGCACCAAGCGCCCCACCGACCTTCCCACTATAAGGTGTCAAAAGCAGTAACTATACTCGTATATGCTCAAACGCCGTCAACGTCAGAGTAGATTATTCTTTGTTCACTAGACTACACAAAATATGTATGCTGTGAGCTGTTGCCCGTTCAAGTGGCGTGTTAGTGTTTGAGGTAGTGGTTTTACAGAACAAATACAATAGCAATCAAGGATATTAGTTGGTAACTATCTTTATTATCAATAAACCCTTTGTCCCTACTGCCTACCTAGTCTAAAAACTCTGTGCACGCCACTGTGTATAGATATTTTGCATAACATCAAGAATAATATAATCAACGAATAGACCAAATTTGTATTCATAGCTTTCTTTAAGGAATTTGATGATTACAATTGATGCCGCGGTGTTATTTTTTATTGAAAAATGATAAAAGCATGTTTTTATTTCTATTTATACGGATTCTTCGTAATCTTCGTTACTACCTAGAGTTTATTTAAATATTCATTTTTTAAATCTAACTTTGATTTCAGCACAATATGTTCTATTTCTATAACTTCATGTGGGTTTTTATTTATCCAACAAGTATAATATCTATTTACTAGTTTAGAATTTTATGATTGAAATCTTTTCTTAATAAAAGAGTTTAGTTATGTATCATTTTTCTGACAAAGTCTCAATTTTGGGTTGGGATGAGGAAAAAGATTAAATAAATCGTAACCCAATTTATTTATTATTTGTTTTACCTACTAGTGTTGTCGAAATTGCAATTCAAGAGTGAAATGACTGTATAATGATATTGTGGAGATTTTCGTAGTAAATTTGAACACAGAAGTTTCCTAAATCCTTTCGGTTTTCTATGTGAAAAAAACATATTTTTCATGAAAGCTTTAATGGTGTGTGTATTTATTTAATATTTTTTTCGATCTTTAGGTCTTTTTGGAATATTAATGAACAAAATTTTATATTCTAATTGAAAGAACGGGTTTGAAATGTAAAGAACACTCTCGCAAAATTAACATTTTCACCATTAAAAACAAGTCCCGCGTCGCCTGAGGCCCTTCGGGATATGCAAATATGAACACCTTGCAGTTTAGTCCCGACAGATTGGTTTTCATCACATTCATGCACCTTTTGACTGACGATGATCGAATGTTAATTACAAAGGTAAATCATAAGCATGCTCCATAAAATTGAATCCACACGAAGGCATTTACTAATGCCCTATCATTTAGTAGAGTCCTGGTATATTATGTATGCACGCACACAGTCTTATTGGACATTCTAATGGATATAATAATGGTTTAAAACGATTTCAAATATACCTAATACTTCTATTCTCTAATATAGAATAAAATATTTTTTTACAAAGCATACGCTGATAAACTATGTACTGTTAATGTCCGCGCGTAATCTACAAGAGGGTGACAGGACGTTAGAAGAATAGATTGACAAGCAAACAAAATAGTGTGCGTCCAAAGGCATTAAAATAATCAATATTTTTCTGGTAAATTTCAAACAAGCACGCAATCTTAGTATCTTTCATAGATTAAGCGCATAATAAAGATACCAACATGATTTTCCTATAAAAATACTAGGACTAGGGGTTGCAAAATGAGTCAACATTTAATGTAAGTAGGTACTTATTTGATGTGTTGGCTAAATATATTTCTAAATAATTACTATTTAACTACTATTTTATAAAGTTTCTTAAGAAGTCGGCGAGGGGAGTAAATTTTACAATACAAAGGTTCTTCATTTAATAAAATCGTGCTAACGTTACTTCTGGTAGTTCAGAAGTAAAAAATAAGACAGAAGACTCCACACGTTTCGGAAAACTTATTTTTTGATGGGCCCATCTTTGTCGCACATAAAAAAACCTGGCCCCGCGATCGCAAGATCGTTTTTAAGGCCCCTGCTTATAAAACGAAAAATGGCCGCCACCCCCTCTCCTCCGAATACCCCTCCCCGAAATAAAGCCTGCTGCCGTGTTATGTCACGTGATTAATGGCGGGGACCAATCGTAAGGACAGGGAGTAGTTGTGATACGCGGGTTGATCACGGGGAGCTAAAATCACCTCCAGGCAAGTAAGTACCGACAAACTACAAAATACAGAGATTTTAATGGACCTAAATCGTCATGTTTATGCGTGAAATATTACAGATCAATTATAAATATTTGTTTTAACAAGGTTTCAACGTAATGTGTTGAGCCCCTGCAGTAATTATTTCCTCTCTACTAAATGATCTACGTACATTTTTTTCCAGCTAAAAATGAAAATCAATTTTGTTTTTTTTTTTTTTATAAACTTTTGGTTTGTTACATTATTTTTTTTACATTACCTGCCTCACTAGGTCATAAAAACCTGTTCTGAGGTAAGTGAAAGTGAGTAAAAGTAGAATAATTTTTTGAAAATCTTGATATTTGTTACACAATGTTCTAGTTTGTCATGGTGAAGAATTTCAAATTAAAATACTCAAGTTATATTATGGGAATCTAAACAATATAGAATCTTCGAAAATATCAACCATTTTATCACATGGCCCTATTTAATATGCACAACTGACATAGAGAGGCCCCTGTGATTCTAAACCCTCGCTTATGTGGATTCAAAACCTTGATCGTGAATACAAAAAAAAACATTTCCGGTGAAGCTGTCCAGAGATATATAAAAAAAAACACGTAGAAAATCGACGCCCCGACTGCACAGAAAGTCTAAACACCTAAATACTGCCTAATTTCCTAAAAAATATTATTTATTATAATATTTTATGTGATATGTAACAGGGGGGTAACCATACATAATTTTTTTATTTTTTTTTAATTGTATGCAAGACCGCGAGGCTTCTAGCCCCTCGTCGTCTGATCGGGTTTGCGAAATAAACGGGAAAGAGGGAATTCGTATGGGTCTTGTGGACCCCAGTGGAGAATCTACAAATCACACACAATAGTTTTGTTGTTTAAAAATACAACAGCAGGGAGCTAATGGCCAATGCACAGCCGGGCGTGGCGCAGAAACAATACGCCAAATCTTTTATCAACTTCAATCAACTATAACAAAAGTGATTGCCAACCCTTTTCTATGTATAAGTGATGTACCTACGCATATATTTTGTTGTATATGTCTTTGGAAAGAGTGCAAAGTATTAAATGGGAATACCTATAGAGTTCTTACATCATACATTATTTTTTATGAAACAAAACTCGTAAGATTGTCCCAAAGACTTTTTTTATATGAAAATCATAAACGCCATTGTTGAGTGTCCTGATCTACTCAACTTGATACACTTGCATATACCTACTAGAACCACTAGGCAGTACGTCCTTTTTCACACTGCAGTTATAAGAACAAAGTACCAAATATTCTCTACCCTAAATAAACTCATGGTACTGCGAAATAGTTGACAACTCTAATATGTCCCTGGATTAGGTAAACACTTGTATATTGAAGCATGTAAATAGGTGAAGAATTTCAATTATAATGTTTTGTATTGTGAGTTGCTATCTGCATTTTCTTTGTTTGCTTTGCTGGATAATCACTGTGATGATCACTGTCTCATGTGATCCTAGAATAATGATTCGTGTATATGTACTTATAATTTATTAGTTATGTGTGTAAATAGTCATTCACCGTAAATAAATAAATACGCAAATAAGAAAGGTTTTAGTCCATACGTATTTTTACTTAGAACTTATTTTGATAATAAGAAATAGCTTAAGCTATTAATGCTTTACACTTTCAACAGCTGCAAGTTTCAATTGAGGTGGCATTATCTTTAG
Organism: Drusus annulatus; assembly: GCA_022651775.1. NCBI lineage: Eukaryota > Metazoa > Arthropoda > Insecta > Trichoptera > Limnephilidae > Drusus > Drusus annulatus. The sequence goes on from JAGWCC010000057.1 coordinate 1,404,527, forward strand.
CTACTTACAATAAGCTTATACGAATAAATGTGAATCAACTGTTTTCGTTTTATAATCCAGTTTATGCCCCACGAAGATAATTCGCCTTGTCGAGGGTTACTAAATGTCTATGTGCGGTTCCGCTGAAGCGTATTGATTCTTTTTCATTTTATTTTTGGGATAGAAGACTATCGAATCATCAAATACATGTCATGTTCCCTCTTGGTTTAAGACCGGGTACAAGGCATTAAAGCTCTTTTAAATTAAAACCACAAACGACCGGGCGCGCTGTGTCACTTAATTGAATTGATTTTCGGATTTAAATAACTGATTGCGAAATAATTGTGTTAGCGTGTTCATTCTGCTCGGAATATTTATAAATCTTATATCTTATGAGGGAGACTTGTGTGGGTGTGTCTGTGCCTTTAAGACAGCTCCATGGGAGGTTTCTTCTCAGTGAAATTTCGCCATAAGAAGAGGTACTCACAGGTAATATCAGCCAAGAATGGGGTTTATAGTCAATGCTCTCTAGAAACGCAAAAACGATAAGAAATAAGTTTTAAGATATACAAAAGTGCCTGTAGAAATGGTACTTTCCGGTAGGTACTTAAGTGTAGGCGTAACGAATGCAGATATTTTGAGCAAATATTACTAAATAATAAAAGTCGGTAAAATTAATATTCATATTCTTAATATTCAGGTAAATTTGTTCAGTAGTCCAAAATTAGGTATATTTCCTGTTAACTTATAAAATCAATCATTTTTATTTAATCACCTTATCAGTTGATATTTTGTCTCTTTCAATTCATATTATTTGTCTCTTTTTCTCGGTTTTTTTTATTATATTCTTTTAATGTTATTCTATTGTTTTCTCATTGTTTTGTTATTTTATTTTATAATTTGTTCTCCCTTTGTATGTATATACGAGTATAACCGCACATTTCGTATTTTTTTGTTTAGTGTAATTTTGATGCTTAGGCTAATGCCAAACCGGTCGGTCATAAAAATTAAAATAATATCCGTGGTCTTTATACAAAGTGACTTTTTCATTTCTTTAAATATTACTTTGATATAGGTACGTAGTCGACGAAAAGTTGCATATTTATCTGCACGTGAAAATAATTGACAGGCACTAAATACGAGTATACCCTGAGTTTAGTTAATAAAATATCAACACAAAGTACATAATAGCCGCTAGTAAATCAATATGTTATTTCTCTGTATGAACATATACAGTTATAGTTTAAATTAAAGACAAAAATAAAAATAATAACAATTGAAAAATAAATGCAGTCCACAATGGAGCAGTGAGGCATGGATCTGGCAGAGGAAGGATGAAAGTAGACTGAATGCTGTGGAAATGAGATCCTTGAGACGCATGTGCGGTAAAACCATGTATGATAAAAATGTGAATATCCGGAAAGAATATTAATGCAGTCCTGTTAGAGTGCATTCAGTGGAATGCTACGATAAATTATCTTATTGTGTATGATTAATTATTACTTACCCGAAAAAATACAATGAGATACAATGCTTCATTATATTTAGTTACTTCTCGGACTAATTTTGTGTACAATTCTTGTATGCAGAGATTGTATCATGTGGGAAAAGGAATTGGCTATGTTGATTTACTTTATTTTAGAAACATTGCTTCATTTAAAAAGCAAAAACACATACAACTTTTGAGATAAATGTAATAATTCTTGACTGATTAGTTAAGGATTGTTGCAAACTAACTAATTAACCATCACGCCGTTTCTCCGCAGGGGTAGGCAGAGAGGACAGATTGCCATATAACTCTGTCTTGACACACACTCCTTGCTTCATTTACATTCACACATCGTCTCATACATACTCTTATGCTATTCTGACTCTTCATATGACCCGATTCAAGTGTTTGATTTACTTGATAGTGCCATGTCTTTCTCGGGCGTCCTCGACTTCTTATTCCATTCACTTTTGCATAAAATATTCTTTTCACACTCCTTTCTTCGTTCATTCGCTCTACATGCCCAAACTATCTAGCGTCCCTTTCTTGATCCTATTCATTACGCTCACATCAGCCTTGCATTCTTTCCGAATATTCACATTTTTATCATACATGGTTTTACCGCACATGCGTCTCAAGGATCTCATTTCCACAGCATTCAGTCTACTTTCATCCTTCCTCTACCAGTTCCATGCCTCACTGCCGTACATCAGAGTTGTTATAAGCACTCCATTGTGGACTGCTAGGTTCGCTTCTTTGGACAATTTCTTATTTGCGCCAACAGCGTTCAGTCCTCCATTATTGGAGTTCTCCTGCATTCACCCTTCTTTCAATATCCTTATCAGTATTTCAAACTAAATTACTTAATCTCTTATATTTTCAATAATTTTAAACACAATTTTATTGTTTTTGATTATTATTTATGCACTTATGTATTTTTTATGAAATAATTTGTAGACCATTATACGGAACTGCAACTTGTGCGTCTAAATAAATAAATATAATTTGGAAGAATTACTAGAAACATGCATGTCATTATGCATAAGATTATGTACTGAAAGGTATTAACTCTGGTTGTATGATATACCTTTTTTCAGTCTATATTTAACAGAGTTCCGCGCAAAGATGGGATATACGCCCGCTAGATGACTTTTTAATTTTGTAGAGAATTAGTATGGAGAGTACGGCTATAAGTTATATAATTACGTGCAGAAAACAGGTAAGGCTAATTTAGTAATTCAGTCACTACCGAAGAGCTGTTTACGATATTATAATCACTGCAATTTGTTGCAAATGCTACATCCGCTTGGCAATAGTTAAATACGTGGACTTACTAGAACAAGAAGGTCATAAAAGGGGCAACCGAACGGGGCGAGCTAATATATCTAGATTATATGTGCTCAGGCTTTGTACTAACAATAGATCTAATATTTAAAAAAAAAAACATTTCTTGGTTTATGATACATGGTTAACTGATATTGTTTACCTAATAACTTTTGCAAAATGCACTCGTCAAGCTACTAATAACAAAGCTATTTCATACAAGATTTCTGTTCAAGGCAGTGAGTATACGAACTCATTGGAAATTGGCCAAAGAACATTTTACTTACAAAGTAAAATATAATCTAAACTAATTTAAACTCTTCACGGTCTGATCACACAATAATACAGAAAAAGAAAACATTTGACGAAGGCAACTCGTCAAAAGAACAGGAATAACGAAACACGCGCTAAGATATGATGACTCACAGTTTGAGATTTTTAAATTGTGTGCTTAAATTTAGGACCCAATACAATGTTAATCCTTGACTATTCTAGATTTAAATTTTAAACTTCAAGATACGTCTATGCGTCTTAGAATTTATGTAAAAAGTAGAGAGTTAAATTCCTACAACGAGAGATATATGTTTCTATTAAAAGCTCCTTTTTGAGTGAGTGGTTGAAAACAACCGTCAAAGGCTGATCTTGTCTTGGTTTTTTGAGATGTGGACCGCAGATTGTCAACCGAGGTGGTTCCCACGAGATCATCACCCTGAGTGAATAGGCTCCTAGGTATTTAAACCTAACTACGTCATTGTCATTACTCTTATCACAATAGTTCCTGGCAATTTTTTCATCATCTTTACACGCGACACTTGATTGAAAATAGTTACATCCTCCCTTTAAACTGTTTTCGCCATTTTAAAAACTGCATTATTATTGGAATTGTGTACTAGGGTGCATCGCCGCTTAAAACACGATTGATTTTTTCCGGTGATTTTACCGATCAAGGTTGTAGGTATGTACTATTTAAATTGACAAAATATGATAAAAAATATATATTTTTAAAGAAAACAAACATCGACATGACATAATTAATAAAATTAAAAGCCGGAACTTGGTTTTTCACACGACTATTTAGTAATATTTTTTATACCGATCGTTGTTGCTTTGACTTATTATATTTCCGGTGGAACTTTTAATCAAACCAAAACCCAATAAAAACAATGGTGTAAAACATATTAAAGGTGTTATATTAAACATAAAATATTTTCCTTACGTGCAACAACCTAATTCACTTGATTTGAAATTGCATGTTTGTTATTTATACAAGAGGCATTATAATTGGACAGAAATTAAACCATAATGTTTGACATTAAGATTGAGAGATTGAAAGAAATAAATACGAAATATTTGATATGACCGTATATCGTAAGCTCGCCTGCTAACTGGAGCGTATCAATGACCTGCAATCAGAATATCACAAGAAAGGGAAATTTTAACCGGGATAAGTAAATAGGGAGCACGTTTAGGTTTAGAGAAAGATGTAGGCGATACATTACGTGTTCGCTCTGTATTAAAATATGTATGAATAACACGTAAACCTAATGCCAGTACAAGAGCTCGGAGATTTTATCTTCATACGAAACGTGAATAACAAATGGATAACGATTTAGTATAAACGACTTTAGAGACAAATTTTATTCAAGTTTATTTGTTTATATGCCAGGATGTGGCTGAAGAAGAATCGAGAAAATAGAAACAATTCTGGGCTCGTCTCGCTGAGTGGATTTATAGACATGGGCAACACTGGGCTTAATGAGCTACAGTCTTCTGTTCGATCCGTATTTATTCAGTTAGACGGAGTCTATAGTGACTGTCGCATTGTGATAAATAATAGTAGGTACATTCAATCAAAATTGTTTTCGTATCTTTTCTTTAAAAACGCTACAACACTTTATCGGATGGATTAAATTACTACTTGAATCTAAAAGAGATGTATTTTTAAGTTTACAAAGGGTAATGACGGCCTCCGTTGACGAGTGGTAAGACGCTCGACTACGAATCCAAAGGTCGCGGGTGCGCAAATAAAATTCATTTGATTAACATGTCTCAAAACATATTTTAATTGAAATACAATAATATATATTATGTTTGCGGCACGTTCCAGAGTGGTAGATACTCTAAGTATCGCCCTGGCGAAAGACTACCATTCAGAATTTCAGTCGTTTGTGACCAGATCGGAATAGTCAGGTACTTCCCAACCTTCTTCTTTCCATCTATTTTTCCTCCCCACTTCCTACAGCCTCACAATTGGGGATGCTATAGTCCCACTGGCTCTAAACGATTGGGAGCAGATAGGACTCTTGTGCGGTGTTCACTATAAATAAAAATGATTTGATTTTTTTTGAGATCTGTGTAGTTAAGCTACGACCGTATTAAAATTTATAAAATTAAAATTAAGATTTATAAAATTAAAATGGAGGCCAACGTAGATATTATAAGGGAGGTTACAAAATTGACGCTCATATGGTAAGGAAGAATGTATAAAGAAGCCGAGGTCGTCTCAGAAAGTCATGGAACAACCAAGTGAATCAAGTAAATTAGTCGGTTCTTGTAAAGAGTCAGATTAACAGAAGGCGTATGCATGATACGATGCTGTTTGAATGTGAATAAAGCAATAAGAGTGTGCCAAAACAGAATTGTGAGGCGTTTCATCTTCTTTAATCTTGAGCAGACATGGTTGAACATTTAGTTAGTTTTGAGTTTAAGGTAGTAACACGAAACATGACGAGTTTACTTCGGATCCTCGAACCAAGTAAACATCGGCATCGGTAGAGAGCTACCTTGAATATAGAGAGAGAATATCCTTTTATGATTTATTTAGTAATGTACAATCTTTAGAAATGCTTTGCAATGTGAATTTTGTACTATCTTAGAAATTATATTATATTTTTATAATAACTTGGTTCAAAATAATGTTTTTTTTTTTATCAGATTGTTTTATTTCGAAGATCGCAAAATACTTTAATGTTATGAAAAATATACACCTTGTTGTGAAGAGGCTTAAACATTTTAAAATGTATCACAATGTTGCCATAGATAATTTCTTCAACCGCGAATGATCTCAGAAGCAATTTCCGGCGTATCAGGGTATTTGATATTGTACCTTGTAGCGAGTATGTTTCGACCGTCCCAATTTTACTTTAAGATAATCCAAAAAATATAAAAGAGAAATGCTAAGAGCCTCAATATAATTTATCGCGCTATAAACCTTCAAAGGCTTTTTATTTTCAAACGATATTATCTTCTATAACATGGAGCGCACTCTTCATTTTCGTTCTATTTTAAGATACGAATTCACTAATTAAAAAATAAAATAAACATTCGGAGAAATTTTCCGCTCATCCAATTGAAAATATCAAAACAAGAATGAAAAAATGTATTCAAAATATTCAGGACAAATAATGGATAAAAATAATATGAGCGCATAGCGTGCGGAATACTATAAAAAGCATAACATAAATTCCACAGCTATTTACGAGATGAAAAAGAACGGAAAATTTGAATTTCAGATTCTCTGACATACCCATACATACGATGCGGCAGGTACCTGCATTCCCACACAACTTCTCGACAAAAATATATATGTACTGGAGTCTATTGCATTTTTTCGGTAGATACATAATATGGGTATAAATGTGTTTTCACTGAATCAAGTAATATATTTTTACAGTTGATTCAAAACGTAAATTTGACTACCAATCTAGCCAGCTTCTGCTTTAAAAAAAATCGTAACCTTTGAAATTCAAATAAAGTACCCTTTCCAACTTTGTGAGTGAAAACATAGGCTGTGCTAATTGACGTGGGTTAATAAAAGCAGATGAAAGCCATATTTTTTCATATGAGAATATATTTATTATTTATATCTAGAATTGTCAAAAAAAAAATCTCATAGAATTAGAATAATTATTTCAGAATACATTACAAACGTAAAAAACAAAAAATAAAATAGAGTAGCTACTAGAGTGGTAGATATTATAAGTATCGCCCTGGTGAAATACCACCATTCAGAATCGAAACGTTGCTTGAAATAGCTTTAGCCGTGTATGGTGACCAGATCTGAATAGACAGGCACTTCCCAACCCTCCTCTTCCCTTCCCCACTACCTTGAGCCTCTCAACATACCCAATTTGGGATGCAATATTTTCACTGACTCTAGACGGTTTCAGTTGGGAAAAAAATAAAATTAAAAAAAACAAAATGTAAAAATCCTGGATGTAGATATGTATGTATTTATAAAAAGGTAGATGAAGCGCTAAACGAATATTGATGATTTTTAAAAATAAAATTAGTAGTAAAGAGTAATCTTACCCATAAGAATTATCATGGCAGTGTAAAAAGGTGGTACAGCAAAGAAATTCTCGATGCCAAGTCATTTTTAAGCAAAAAGTAATTCTACAGACTGACGTAATTCTCGAAAACAATTCACGAAACTATGTTAATTCTCAATTTCGCGATCAAAATAGTTATCGATCTCGCCACCAAAGTATTTCTCAAAACCATTTTCCACGAGACCTGATTTCGCGAAATTCGAATTTTCGACATATTTTTATAATACCGTTTTCGTAGTTGGAATTCTCGAAAGCAACATCTATGAGAATGAGAACGCAAGAGTGAATTTGAATATGTTGGAAATTAGAGAAAAAATGGGGGAATTTCTATGGGTTTCTCTTGAAAATCAACGCCTTCATTTGCCAAGCCACGCCCAGCACCACTGCACCAAGTGGAGGGTCTAATTAAAACAATAGAATCGATTGTATAGTGCATTCAAAGGCACCCTCCATTTGAAAGGGGTAATTAATATTACAGAATGGAGGGAGCATCAACATTGATATGAGAATGGGTGTGAAAACACCTCGAAACAATTTTGTGGAAGAAAACATAAATTTACAAGAAAGGTATAATAAAATTTAAATCACAAATATAAAAAAGTGCTACCTATAAATGCATAAATTACCAATATCAATTTAATTGTAGACTAAATGCTATGGAAATGAGATCCCTGACGTGTATGTGTGGTAAAACCATATATGACCATGTTAAAAATGTGGATATCCGGAAATAATGCAAGGCTGATGTAATGAATAGGATCAAGACAGGGACGCTTATATGTTTGGGCATGTTGAGCGAATGAACGAAGAAAGGAGTGTGAAAATAATATATGGAAGAAGAAGTCGGGGACTCCCGAGGAAGACATGGTATGATCAAGTAAATCAAATACTTGATTCGGTCCATGTGAAGAGTCGCAATAACAGAAGAGTATGCCCACCATCTTGGAGTAAGAATATATATGGAGAGAGATCTAAATATTTTTACCCAACCAATACAAATTTGCGATAAATCACTTTCTTCGAGTTTTCACATCGTATAGCATGAGAGAGAAAGAGACAAGAAAAGCCGTCACATAATATTGCAGCACTTCTAAGTATGTGAGGATGTTCTCCGTTCGCGCTAACTTCACATCATCAAGTCGTATAACATGCGTCAACGGATTTTGAGGTTATTTCCTATATTAGTGTTGATTAAAAAACTTGAAGTGGTTATACAAGTAAATCAACATGAAGGTGATATGTGCTATGCGTGAATGTTCAAATAAGACCAAACAAAGATTATAAAACATCACCATTCAAAGGTATTTCAACAGTTTTAAATATTTTTTACCGAACTTGAGAATTTTCACATTTTTAATAATATAAAAACATAAAATCAACAAAAATCTTCTATCATTATTTAGGTTAACCTTCTGTTATTAGTGTTTATGTGATATTTTGACTTTATAAATAATTTTAATGATGTGTTGATTTTGTTTTGCTTAATGTGTTCAAATGTGTATATTAAAAATGTCCGAGTTCCATGTGGGCGGTAACTAATAATCATCCAACATCCAGAGTGGTAGATACTCTAAGTATCGCCCTGATGAAAGACCACCGTTCAGAATCGAAACGTTGCTTGAAATGGCTTGAGCCGTGTTTGGTGACCAGATCTGAATAGCCAGGTACTTCCCAACCTTCCTTTTCCCATTCTCCTTCCCCTCTTCACTACCTTCAGCCTCACAACATACCCTATTTGGGAATGCCATAGTCTCACTGACTCTAGACGGTTGGGAGCAGTTGAGACTCTTGTGCGGTATTCATATATAAAAAAAAAAAAAAACATCCTTCAATATATCTGTCTCTTTCTATCGAGTCAGAATAAAGTCAACTGTCCTGACTACACTGTTTCACAAAGACACCTCTCCATATATATTCTTACTTTAAGGGAATTAGCTTGGTTTAAACGTTTCTCCTAAAAGATAAAAGTGTACCATAATATTCAAATATACAAAAAAAAAAAAAAAAACATTTTTTAACTTTCCGGTTAATGTTCATTGATATTAAAATCTCGTTGCCAGAAGTATGGATTTTGCAACAGTGTGCGAGAACTGCGTGAATGACCTTAATATCCCCCCCCTGCCAATGATCTCTCAGTCGGAAGCTTTGGTCTTGTCAGTCAAAAGTTTAATCGAAGCTCGATTCACTCTTTACGGTCAAATGAAAGTTAAACTCGTTCTGTAAATAAATGTTTGGTTAAGGCCTCACGCGCATTAAACGGAGGCTGTCAGAAATAAAATGAATTATGGTCGTGAAACTTTTTGCCAATGATTTAAAAAAATATGGATAAAAAATATGTTAAAACAGAAACAAAGTTTTTTAGAAATAATAAAATAATTACATATATGGTTTTCTTTAATAAGAGTTTAAGGTACTTTCTTACTATCTAGTCAGTGTTATACTTATGAGTATTTCTTGTTACATAAAGTTGGTTACTAACTATTATCCATATATATTTTTCTAGGAGGTCTGTAATTCACACATCCATTCAAACCTTCAAAAATATTTTTTAATAATAATATTTGGATAATTTGAAAAATCACCTCGATTGACTTCTAAATTTAATTTATATAATTTGGGTTACAAATTGCAACTGAAAAAGTTTTGAAAATCATTACAGTAATCACACTTAGTTCAGCAAAACACACGGCACAAGATTTTGAGGTTGTAGTAGGAGTTATATCTATGAATTATTATGATAATCGAAAATGAAGAATATGTGTTACATAAGTTCACCGAAGACAGTTCAAAGTAAAATGCCATGTCACTGCACGTGATGGCGTCCGTCACGGGCAATTTGGAATGTTCTGTAATTACGATTTTTGTTCGCCCAACCCCACTATTCCAAGGCTCTAACTGCTGCTATTGATTACACAAGATGGATGATGATGATGACCATGATGGTTCAATGTAGACATTACTGATGTACGACGCGATTGTTCTATGAGAAAGTACACAGCGTGTATGCGGTGAAACTGAACATAGTAGGTTAGTTATATTCGTCTGTCATGATGTAAAGTAGCTGAGAATATAATGGTAAATACGCAAGTCAGTTGAGAAAATTGAAATTGCTATCTTATAGAAATTATTTCGCCAATCTTATACCATATAACTCATTTTGAGTCAATTACAACAGATTACAAAATATTTGTGTTCATAATTTAAAAAAATATATTTAAATAGAAAATCTTTTGAATAGAAATGAGCTCTTAGAATAATATTCGACGAAAATTTTAACATTTTAAAAATACTATCACGATGCATATACACTACTTTTGAGGGAAAATTTTGTAAGGAAAAATATCTAAAATGACCTGTATTTTCCAACCAAAATTTTCAAAATGTTTGAAATTATATTTTAGATTTAATTAATTAAATCAACACAATTCAATCAACAATTCCCTTCTGATGACAAAAGTTATTTGCCAAAATTATTAATGCTCATAAATATTTCACAGATTTGTAAATACAAAAGAGACGCTTGTGTAATATTAGATGTTTTTCACAAAGCTTGTAAACTTTGAACAAATATTACCAAATGCCAAAATTGTATGAAAACAAATTGAAGCCAAGATTGGCTTTGCTTTGGCGCTTCAGTCTGGCTCTGGTCCAATGCAATTTTTCCAAAGATTCCCAGATGACAAATGGGCGGAACCAATACTGGAAATCCTTTCATATAATTTACCGGAGAAATGAAAAATCGATACAATAATCTCATCGTGCCGCTCTCTAACTACAAATGATAATAATTTATTGGAAATGCTTCTTGGAAAATACTGGAAGAGAACATCTTTAAAATCGTTTCATATAGTGACTGAGTATAGTACCTACATAATATTAAGTTTAACATGTTACATACATATACACCATTCTATTTCTTTACGAAATTCACCTTATCCTTTTTTACCTGTGACACCAATATTCAAAAAAAAAATCAATATTATGATCACGTAAGTGGCAGATTCTTTTAGCCATTATGCAACATTAAATTTATCGTTGTTCGATTAATCTGATGTTGCTTACCTAAAATCGCTTGAATTAACTATAATATAATCAGGTCAATTGAAAGATGATATAATCGATATACGCACCAAAAAGATCATCTTTTGCCAACCACACTATTTTATAGAAAAATTACATTATTGAGCGTAATATTTAGACTATGTACCGCGTAATTATTGTAATCTTTTATAAACCATAATATTTAGAAGAACTTTTGACCTTGTGAGGCAATATTTGGGGTTACTAGCAACTTACAAAAGAAAAATTACGTCTATAATCAACCACCAGATTTTATAGAATGATCAATTTTTTAAATGCTTAAAAAATGTATTAAAAACTTTAGTCAAGTGATACTTAAAAGTGTTTTAATTAAGAGATGATAAATTTGTAAGATATCTCAATTATTGATAAATATTTGTCGTGGAATTTAAACAGCACAAAGTTACAAGATGTCTGATTGTATTCGCGTGATGCAAGCACAAGACAATCTCCATGACACATTAAATTTAAGAATTCCATAGCCTAAAGAAGACAGCCGCCGGTCGGAGACAAACAGCAACGAATAATACGAGGTGGGTACCAGGGCAGCAGAGATTGCAGGAAGGTCCTTTGACGAGGGACACAAAACGGCGTTTCAATGGGGCGGCAGCAGGACTACATTTAAGTGGCTGCTATTTCGGCAAGGGTTGACAGGGGTTCCATCGTCGGCAGTCGGTACATTCCGCTATTACCGTCAGGGTAATGAGATCGTGACACGGAAGCAAACACGAATTATATATTTCAGAAGATTTAAATAAAAACAAACGAACATTAAGTTTAAAAAATTGAATGAATGCTAAGCTAGTAGTTATCCGAATATGTACTATGGATACCTACTGCAAATATGATCAAGACCACATGGTGTCTTGACATTTTGTTAAAAGTATTCACTCTCACACTCCATATGAAAATTTATTTTATTTTTCTGTTTTTACGAATAACCTGAGAATATTTGAAAAACTTCTACTACTATCATAATAAGCGGAAGTTTTTGCTTGTGGAATGATAAAGAACTTAGCTAGCAGAAGAATTGAACCCGCGACGCCCGGATGGGAATCCGACGCGTTTGTCCACTCAGCTACTAACCGGTCGAATACATATTAATATGCCATAGATTATTATGTGCGAGTAGTTAGTAATAAGATACAGCCTATGAATCAAGATTTGTTCAGCGATTTTATGGTGATGTTTCACCAAAACGGCGCAATCCAAATACTATTTTAATTATTATTATTAAAGCTCTTGGTGTAAAGGAAGTCGCGAGTTGAGACTAGTTCAGTTATTGTCAAAATTTCAAATTTCGTGACCCAAAGGGAGAGTTTCTAATGCTTCATCTAATGGGAGAGCTGTTTTATAATTAATATTCCTTAACATCGTCGTATTGTTGTGACAAAAAAAGAGATGATGCATTTATTTTTAATTTTAAATATTATTAAAATGTTTCGTAAGTCAAAAAAGAGCATTCAAACTACACTAATACGTAGGGCGGAAAATATTAAAAGCATCACCCCGATGAGAGTCAACGGTTAAGGATAAAAACGTTATTTTAAATTACTAACTTTGTTTTGTAAGTAGCTCTATTTGCAAATTCACGTATTTCCTAAACTACCTTATATCATTTTTCTCCTTCCCAATTAATTAAGAAGTGCCAAATAAGATGTTATCCCACTGCGCAGCTACTGACCTAAAAGTCATGCTAAAAAATATATTTTAGTTATGTCGTTCCGTACTGAGCATGAAACCGTTATTGGAAGCAGGCTGCCATTATAATACAAGATAATACATACGAGAACCCTTCTAAGTGCATAAAAATCTCCTGATCCGACAGGCGAGGTAATGTAAACAGATGTACGGAATTAAGTAGTAGAACGTCTGGAAGATGATGAATTGCTTTTGCCTTACCCACCGTCGTTCTTCGTAAAATTACTGACAAACTTTGGGAAATGTGAAAAAACTACCTTCAGCATAATTGATGTTTCTTTCTCATGCTAATAATTGGCTCGAAATGTCTGAACTAATGGTGAAAAAGGATGGGATGTGTGATGTTCGTTTCTGATCTAGGGATGTTCATTTCACATCTCCTTGAAATAAAAGGTTTTGTAGATGTATAGCTGTCAGGCAGTTCAAAGAGAATTTTGATAACCACTGTATTATGAAAGCTGTCTTAAAATAAATGGTTTCTCAGAATAACGCACGAAGCCTAAGAAAAACAAACAAGAAGCCATTTTCTTGCGGTGAAGTACTGATTTATGTATGTGTTATGTAGCCGTTAGGGTTTTTCAAAAGAGACAAAAAAACTCAAACAGATATTTTACGTAGGTATATGTTGAGATATATATCTCGATCGTTGAGCTCTATTGTAATGAAATTTGCGCAGATTATTCTATTCAGAATTTATAGATCAGTGTAAATATTTTCACTTCGCAATGTTATTTCCATCATGAGGTATGGAGTTTATTTTTATGTGAATACCGCACCAGAGTCGCAACTGTCCGGAGCCAGTGAGATTATTGCATCCCCAATCGGCGTATGTTGTGAGACTTAAAGGGAAAGGGAAGGAGATGGGGAAAAGGAAGGCCTGAAGCACCTGGCTATTCAGATCAGATCACCGGACACGGCTAAAGCCATTTCAAGCAACGTTTCGATTCTGAATGTGATCCTTTATCAGAGCGGTACTTAGAGTATCTACCCCTCCGGTTATAAAATACATATTTAATTCTGCTATGCTAATGGACAAAACCAGATAGTAAACATATAAAACCGATGAAAAATAATAATAAACCACTTTTTTTAAACATCGTAGCGTACCGGCTTTGCTTCTAACTAAGCTTCATCTGGGCAGAATATCAACAGCTTTCATAATATTACGTCAAACCATAAAATTCGCTTTCTCCAAAAATATATGAAATAGAATGCCATATTATATTTAACATTTTGTTTCATCCTTGTGCTGCATCTTTTTAATGTGACTATACAGTCTAATCAAACTTCGAAACATGGAATCCCGTGTCGAATAAGAATACGAAAAGGACACCGAAGATAATTGCGCCAGGCACAAAGGAACTATTAAAAAGAGATTTGAAAAGGCGTTGCGGTAGCTATTAATCAAACATTATGGAGGAAGACACCGGCTAGTTTCGCGTTCGATATACAAAAAAGATACGTTTGTTTCAACTTGCTCCTCTTCAATTGGCTTCCGTATGGTTCACACGGAATTATTTCCCAAAGAGAACGAAAGAATTTCAAAAAACAAAAAGAGATAAAAAAAGAAATATAATTACGTTAAAATATACTCATCTATCTAGAAAGTAATAATAAGTTAGAAACTAAGAAATTTCAGATCTCCTTATACGTAGGTACCAATTAAGTTTTCTCCTATTTTATAAATAATTTATAGAGATTTAGTTACGCCATGGGGCATATATCGTCGCTTGTAAAACAAAAGGGCTTAAGCGACACTTTGGTCAAAAATGAGTTAAATATGCAGTTTTGATCAGTTTTTTTTTTCTACATCGAATGCTCTGACTCTCATTTTATTCTGAAGAATTTTGTGGCTATTAATAATAATAATAATATTTGGATAATTTGTATAGCGCCGTTTTTGTGAAAAATCACCTCAAGGGCGCTGTACAAATCTTAATTTCTACTTAATATTAATTATTAGTTTATATAAATATACAGCAACATATTTACCTGGTAGGTCACTTCTGGCAGGACACAATCACCATATCATAATAACTTAAAATTTAGCTGATTCTTACATATATTTTAAAAAAAAAATTATTTTTATTTCTTTATTAATTTTTATTTTTTATTTTCTAGGGCATGATAGCAAATTATAATTCAACAATGATTAACAGATAATGATTCAGCCACCTTAAATATATTCACCATTTGGGAGAAGGCTTGACTCAAGCGACACAAGTTTAGATTATTATTAGCTTTTTATCGCTTCAGGTAACTCAGTTAGACCAGGTACTGAAGACTTGTGACTGGTGTAAATTTTCCAAAATGGTGCTTCAGCCCTTTTGCCCTTCCTACGACGATTCAGGTTTTTTTAATATAAAAAGCAAGCAAACTGTACACAGTGCAATATGTACAAATGTAAAGTCGGATTTTAAATATCAAAGAAATCAGGTTATATGTAATTATGAACACGAGTCAAAAAAGGCAAAACGTTTGATCATCTAAAATAAGCAAATAAACAGATACTAAAAAATCATACAGCATGTACCGTAAATGCAAATGTTTAGTATCTAACAGTGAAATTACACCAAATTACTATGGAGTTTATGCTTTACACGATACACGTCCACAATTCTAAATAGTATTTTTTTCTCATACGCTTAAAGTTTACAATTCAAATCCGATCACGCTACTGCAAGATGAACTCACTGTGTCCTTTGAGATTTTGTGTCAAAACTAAACACTGTGAAATATGATACGGAAATACACGAAACGATGCTGGCAAAAGCTTACTTCTTCGCATTACGGGTAAGCGGGGCGGCACTGTCGCCACGAAAAAATCAGCCTGCAGGGCCTAGCGGAAAAAACCCTGCTAGTAGTATATAACAGTGGAAAATAATAATAATGAAAAAGTTTGTCTTATCTGATTTAACTTTAAAAAGTCAAACCCCTAATCGGTGAAACATTAAACATTTTACACACATGTTAAATACATTAATTTTGTTCTTCGACTGTAATTGTACGCAAAATTTCTAAATTAAGGCCAAGTTTTTACAGTCTTTTTTACTGTGCTTTCAGAATATTTTTTTTCGTTTAATTACAACAAACCAGCAAACGTGCTTTTCGGTTGGTTAAAAGATGGTGAAGCTTATAATGTGACGTTGGCTTATTCTAGTAAATTAATTTAATTTAATATATTTATATACTTAACCAAACAAAAATATTTGTCTCACTAAAACGTTGCGACAGTTAGATTGAAACGGTTTATTTTACGATGGTTGAGTTACGAATACCGTAAAATTGAATGTACAGAAAATATTATACATCTTAGTATCAACTCAATTATAAATCATTACGGCGCTCTTCCAATAAGCCATCTGAAAGATTCAAGAGTTCCGTCCACACTGAGCCGTTACCTATGGATACTGGGTACATCCATTACTCCTAAGTCTGTAAGAAACATTAGTATATAAATCAGGAAACTATTCTCGGAATAAGCCGTTTATGTCGGGAGTATGTGAGTCGGGCAATCACTTGTGGTGTTATACAGCAAATTTATTACACACAAAATATTAACCCCAATACACGATATTTGATTATATTTTTAGCACGAAACTGTCACATGTAAAATGTCTTATGTCGTAAAATTAAATACCCAATTGTTTTTTTCTTTACAAGGTATAACTTATGTTGAGAAAAAAATAAGTTAAATAATTCTGTAGTCTATATTACCTTGTTCTTCCATCTTTTTCTGAGTTCTCAAAACACTGTTTCTAAGCAGAATGGTACTCACCTGAAAATTAAGAAAACATTAAATTAGATATAAATATACTCGAATACGAAAAATTTAACATTTTTCATATCAAAATGGTAAACTTCCAATAGTAAAACCCAGTTACAGGTATATTCTAATACAAGTATATTGGAGTTCAAATAAATAGAATTCGAAAAAAGATATTGCCTTTTAAAATACTAAATCAACACAGAGAAATGCATTGCAACTGGGGGTAAATATTTAAATACACTTGAAGGCACACCTCAACTCAATCCGAATTTTTGAAAAGCGATTTCAGGAGGGGAAGTGATCGCACAGACGTTGTGCTATGTGCAGTGTGCAGTGTGCATCGGCTGCGCTATATTGATATGCAACGGATACAGTGGGATATTGAATGGAATAAAATGGGATGCCATCATCAGAAGGACGCCTCTGCTTGCAGCGGAAGAGTACTTCAATTCATCTTACAAATTTATTACATTTCCGAAACCCCGCATTTAATAATAATCCTTAAAGCGGACCAGAAGAAGATTCACTTTCCCAGAAATGCAGGATACGCTATCGGTTTAGAGTGTAATGGCAAGCAGTCGCGAAAAGCAATAAAAAATACCCCGTGCGCTTTCGCCCGTACAAAAATATGCCCGTGTAAAAAGCTTTCAATCTGTACATGTAAAAATCTCGCGAGTCGGCGTGGATTTCGTGTGAGCAAACAGAACGGATGGAAGCGAATTCAGAACGGGGGAAATGTAAATGAAAATCTTTGTCATAATAGATTTTGTATTTCCCGCAGCGAGCGGTGTGTTTGCACCTGATTTCTTTTAAAAACTCCACCGGCGGATTTGTGGCTTTTGACGTAATGAAATGAAAGCCGCCGAATTATTCCGCCTGGATTGATAGGCGATTATGGGAGGAATCGAACGGAATGATTGCCTCGACTGAATTTTAATTCGGAAAAAATGCTGCGGAGGACAAAGGGATACTGGAAGTAATATATTTCAGAATTCGACAGAATCGACAGGATTTATTTCAATTGATTTCCTACAATAATGGAAGACTTCTTCATTGAGAAGTCCAAAAAAATACTTTCTTAAAAAGCTCAGTTGAAATTTATAGAAATATTAAATCTTGAACGGTGATTTAATTTT
The DNA here is from genome assembly GCA_022651775.1 of Drusus annulatus. Taxonomy (NCBI): domain Eukaryota; kingdom Metazoa; phylum Arthropoda; class Insecta; order Trichoptera; family Limnephilidae; genus Drusus; species Drusus annulatus. The sequence goes on from JAGWCC010000057.1 coordinate 1,422,335, forward strand.
TTCGCGTCGTTATTTTCGAGGATAATATTCGGGAATATTGGTGCATACATTTAAAAATATCCAGAAACTCCATGACCTTTGAGACTTTTCCGAAGAAGCAAACAATAAATACATTTCGAAGATACGTGAAGATGGAACACTCGTATTTTCTTTCCTTTGCGATATGGGGGTTTGCATTAAAGAAAAGACACAAAAAACACTTCTCATACACACAGGCAGGGCGTTACAGTATTCGTGAATTTCGACGAAAAATAGGTGAACGTCATCGGCCTAATACATATAGAATTCATACGTCAATGGTGAACGTTGATGTTAATGCGTGTATTGTATACAACTTATTTGTATAGATATTGTGTACATCAAATAATTGTATAATCAAACAATTGGTAAACTTTAAAAGTTACCACTTTGTTATATTGCCATGTTCAATCTAGGATAGTCAGCTCAAAATTTAAAAAAAAACTATCAGCAACTAATACCTGTTTCCTATTTTTTTCCTGAAATTTTATTATCGTTTTCCATGTCGGGAGCGGTAAGTTCAATTGATTTGAAACTGGAGATCGAGTGATTAAAACCTGACGTGGGTAATTTAATTCAAGTGGTTATTTCATATAAATGTTTTTTATTAGATAATACTTGCAAATTCCCACGTCGTTCTTAAGTGGAGATACTTTCAGTATCGCCCTGGTAGGATACCATAATTAATAACTGAAATGAATTTAAGTATGAACTAGGAATTAATATTAAGTAGAAACTAAGATTTGTGCAGCGCCCTTGAGGTGATTTTTTCTCCAAAAACACGGCGCTATTCAAATTATCCAAATATTATTATAAATATTAGACCTTTTGAACCTCCCTCTTCTGTTTATCCTCCGAACTTCCATCAGCCTCACAACTCACATTAAATAGGCATGCTAAAGTTCCACTGATTTCTTAAAGGTACAACTCTTGCAGTATCATACTATTTCAATAAAAAAGCTTCAAACCTCTTCCTTTAAAATTTTAAGATACACCAAGAATTTTTCACACAATTGTGTGAAAGACAGCTTTGAAAAATAAACTGAATCCTTCCTGAAGGTTACCGCAATCACAAAGCAAAGTATTCGCCACCCACTTGAAAAACCCCCTTCGTGTACACAACGGGTGATGGCAAACATCACTCTGCCACTGTTGCATCAATATTTGCATCGCGAAGATCACCCCCTTCCCCCCGCTCCCACCCCCCACCAACTCCCACACCCCCAAGTATCTATCCCACGTTTTTTTACCCCCGTGTCAATATGAAAAATATTTATGGCTGTCTTGTGTTTTGCGCAGTCGAAGGAATGGAAATTAAATTTACCGTCTGCAGAGCTCGCAGACACGGAAACGAAATATGGCATCGGGTTGCATTTCAATATTTATGAACGAATGTCTAGTAGGAAGTAGGAAGGCTTTTCGGCACATGTGAATGTTGCGAAAGCTAGGGGAGTGATGAAGGTTTGATATGAAAAATTAATGCAAATAGTGAATACTACCTAAACCAAGCGCGTGTGATATACGAAATAATAAATAGAAGAACGATTTCTTATCTACGAAGCACATATCAGTTTAGGTACTGTATAGATAAACTAGTAGAAGTGAGTTGTGGGCATGTTGGTGTGCCAGAAGTTAGCATATTATTTCCTTACTTCTGGTGCTATTGATTAAACATTTTCACGTATCTAAATTCTTTCTTGAACAGATAATGACTTTCATTGACCTGTCTGAGTCGAAAAATCTTATATAAATTGTCTACTTTCAAAACGATGTAGGTTACTCTTTTAGGAATTATCGGTTCAGTGTGTTTGGTCAACATCCTAAAACGGTAAGCTCTGACGTTATGAAATTTGCATAGCGAGATATTATCCGAAACACCATATACTCAGCACATTTAGATGACATGACGTAACAAAATATATTTTACTGGCATTGAGGGAGTTCAAATATATTTTTGTTGTAGCAGAAATCTATTTATTTCAATTAGCAAAAACCGTCGAACGGCCAGCTCTGGCGTTAAAAAATTTGCACAGTGTTTTCGTTTTGAATGTGTAGATTAACGATACTATTTCAACGTCATTTCCATTACTGGTCAATTTAAAAAAAAATCCATTTCAGTATGAAAAAAATAAAATAGGACGTTGCTTGTTCCAATTCATATTTTAAGTCTAAATAACGTTTAAACTGGAAAATGACGCAGATGAGTAAACTACCAGTAGAAGTCTACGACGAGGATGGGAAGATAGAGGTACTGGTATTTTTGACCAATCTCAACACACATGGCAGTTAATGCATTTAATATTTCCTAACTAAATCATAATTCATCAAGTGGTGTATATTTCTCAAGAAATTTATTATTCTCGCTGGAAAACAAACTGAACTTTGAACATAATAAAAGTGTCCGTTCAATGGAAGTCATAAAAATTATTACGGTACGATTGACGTCAGGTTATGGCTGGCAAGAGTTATTGCGAGTTTTGGTGATTTTAACAACAACTGCCGGTAATTTATTACGTCTGGCCAGTGAAGTATGGATCAATCCATATCAAAGTTTGGTACAGGTTTCATCTTAATGGGAGGCTGCCAGTTGGCGTACACCATACTAACGAAAATAGTTCTTTATACTCGCTTTACGCTTTCACAACCTGGATCAGTATTGATTTTAAAATCTCAACTCAGGAAAAATCTTATGACCGCAATAATCAAAATAAACATTTAAATACTTTATGGAGCGATAGAAAATATTATGACAGAAGGTTTCTAAGTTATATCTAATTAACTCAGTTTTGCTATTGAGCCTAATGTGTATTTAAAAAAAAAAATAACAATTGAATAAGATAATAACTAATTGCACTACCTGGCTTCACCCCTTTCAAAAATTTTTTCAAGGAAACAAATATTCTTATTAAATAATTGGAAAACATGGAACAAGAATTATGGTGCCTACCCGATGTTTTAACAGTTAACACGTGACTGATGTAAGCGTAATTAAAATGATCAATAAAGGGACGCTTAGATGGTTTGGGCATGTAGAGTGAACAAACGAGAAAGGAGTGGTAAAAGAATATATGATGCGAAAGTAAATGGGAGAAGAAGTCGGGGACGCCCGACGAAGACATGGCACGATCAAGTGAATCAAATACTTGAAACAGGCCATGTAAAGAGTAACAGAAGAGTATGTATAAGACGATGTATGAATGTGAACAAAGCAAGGAGTGTGTGCCAAGACAGAGTTGTATGGCAGTCTGTCCTCTCTGCCTACCCCCGCGGAGAAACGGCGTGATGGTTAGTTTTTTTTCTCTTAAATACACATTTAAAAGCTTCATAGCTCAGATGGAAATTACATCTAAGATGAAAATAATCTTAGACAATTTTTTACCGTAATACAACCCTATGACCAAAACATATTTTTTATGTGATCCATTCTGTTCTATTTCTGATTAATAATAAATAAATTATCATCATAACGAGGTCCACGAGGTGAACTGTTTCAGGTCTAAAACTTTCAAAAATATTTGAGACTAACGTGAAAAAGGGTACCTTCCTCACGTATTTTACTGTGAACGTATTCCTAACAAGGCGTAAGTATATTAGATACGTCGGATTTCACGTAATGTAGGCATGTAAAATTTGTATACAAGGCAGAAAACGTGCCAACGTATCCTTTATCAAAACTAATTAATTGTTGCTAATAATTCTGCGAACAAAGCACTAACATATATGTGCGAATGAATCTCTGGGCTATTGTAAATTTGCATAAACCGTGTTGAAACAGGAGATACGGCGTTCGCCGAGTATTGTTGTTTCTGTGTGTTGCACGATATGTCATTGGGACAATTTGTTTATCACCTGCTTATGGTAGCACACACATCTAAAATGTACATAACTCGCGAAGAACTGAGACAGAATTAGCATAAAGCGATTTATTATTATCATATTTAACAAATAATAAGTTTTTAAGATTTTGTGAGCTTATGTGTGAGAAGAAAAAACGTTTGGTGTTTTTTTGATTTTTTTTTTTTTTAATGATTTTTTACGAAACTATGAAATATTCATTTTAAGAATGTCATGAAACTGAAAGAAGTGGGAGACGAGAAGAATAAGAGACAAAGAAAGGCTGAAAATTACCAGGTTATTCCGATCTGGATACTAATCATACGAGTAGCTTAAAACAACACGTAATGTCAATATTAAAATCAAAGAACATCTTAGATGTTTGAAAAACCACAGTTCTTCTGAATTCGCTAATAATTTTGTTAATAAAGATCATACCTTCAATAAAAGTACCGGTACTCATATTCTTCACAAAAATGATCATGGCAACATTTTAAATAATTTAAAAGCACTAGAAACAAAGAAAGCCATTAAAATTAATAGTCATATTCTTGATAATCAGGTAAATTTGTCCAGTAGTACAGTATTAGGTATATTTCCTGTAAACTCATGAAATTTATCATTATTCTTTAATCACCTTCTCAGTTGACGTTTTGTCTCTTTCAATACATATTATCTGTCTCTTTCTCTCTGTTCCTTTGTTATAATTTAAATGTAAAATTATAACAAAGCAATAGAAAGAAAGATTCTCTATTGTTTTCTGATTGTTCTGTTATTTTATTTAATATTTTGTTCGCCCTCTATAACCGCACACTTTGTATTTTTTGTGTAGTTTAATTTTTTACTCTATTGATACTTAGGCTAAGTGAAACCGGTCAGTAATAAAAATTAAAATAATAATATCCGTGGTATTATACAAAGTTTTTGTTTCATTTCCTTAAATATTTCAAACCATCAAATGATTGCTTTCTAAGAAAACACATATTATTTTATTTAAATTATCGGATTAAGGTTGTTTCAGTCAAACCGGTAGGCGGCAGAATATTTCAATAAATCAGTGATCTGTAGAAAGTGATTACCTTTTTGATAAATATAATTTTAAACCACAAAGTAATTGCTTTCTACGAAAATATATAGTTCAACTGCTTCAACAATATCAGTGTCAACCTTATGAAAATCACGACAATTGAAATTTATATTAATTGATTGATTCTTAAATACCTAAATGAATTTGAATAGACGAGTTTGATTTATCTCTTATTGAAATAATAGAACAATTAAGTTGTTTGACAAAGGAATTCATGAATTTCTGTGAATTTAAGCTATTTTTTGGTTGATTATGAATCCAAATATAACAAAACTCAGGCTTGAGTTTTAAGAGTATTAGTTTCAACTAAATATTTTAAAAAGTAGAACCCGCAAAATTTATTAACAGAGAAGTTGGTGTAAATTAATTATTTCTCAACCTGGCTTCTCTGTGCTCCGGCAGATGTTGGCAATGAGAGAAGCGTAGGAATTCTACGTAGGTAATATTAAATATTAATAACATACACTTCTCGTGACGCATAGGTATGATTTACGAAATACAATGTGGGAAATAGTTACGAGTCAAGTACGGGTTACTCAAAGCAAAGTCCACAAATACATACAGGTTTTTGAAGGAGTATAGTTACTACCCGTGGCTCTATCCTACCGACTTTTTTTTGATTATCCTGGGAACGAACTATCTCCGGGTCAGAAGGGATGTCTAAATAATTACATTTTTTTTTCAAATTGATTCGTAGGTATATGTTTCTAAAACTTGGCTATCATGGAGAGCTTTAACTTCTCCCTTGGTGGAAGTACCCTTTTCCTGGTGGTTATCTCCGTCACCACCAACGTATTATTTGGTTTTATCTCATGGCCTGCAGGACTAACTTGCCAATGGTCATGACAGTAAGGATGGCACTCTTGCTATTGAATCGAATCGCATCCGGATTATGACATATGTTACGTCAGTTGAACTGCCTTTAAACAACAAGCTTTGTTGCTGCTCATTGAATTACTGCTTATAATTTATGCATCATGTTTATTTATCGAATTTAATTTGAAAACAATGTCTATCTTGTTTTGATCGCTTCTCTTTCTATCTCTTGTTTAAAATGTATACTTTGCACTCTGTTGTACATCCTGAATATTTTTTTTGACGACATCTTTAAAATCGCTCTAAAATTGTAAATTTGGAAATGTTTTTAAAAACAATAAAAAAATGAATCATGGGGAGTTGAAAATTTTTATGTTCAATAAGTTTTGCTCTTTGGTTGAAGTTATAATAAGAAATTAATAAAATAATAATAACAGTGAACTTATGTAGCGCAGTTTTGTAATATTTCACCGTAAGTGCGCTTCATATTAAATTAATTAAGTTAATAAGACTAACCAACAAAGAGAAAATCATATAAAATATGTGTACAAATTGAAATTATCTAAAATAATGATCGTCATCATAAATCATGAGAGAAAAAGGTACAGATATAAATATAACAGTGCATGTGTACATTAACAGATTTCAAAACAATTTACTAGAAGCTAAGGGTATAAAAATCCAGATAAAACGTATGAATTCATTTTTAAATCAAATAAAAGAAAATTAGATTGAGAAGGTTAACATGTTGGTACTTAAAAACATTAATATTCAAGTATTATAAGTAAAAGATTCTAAGAATGCAAACAGTTTACATATAACAAGTAACAAAATAACGTATTATGACTGTAGCTACCTACGACGTAATACATTTATATTTGGTTTCAAATATAGGTACATTTTGAAAAAGCACTAGGTGAAGAGGGTAGATTTTTTTTTGTAGTTAATTGTAATCAACAAATCGAATGTATTAAAAACACAAAAGAAAGAAAAGTTACTTTCAGATTGTAACTCGGAACCTTCCTCCATCCGATTGTCTGCTCTTACCACTGAGTTATCGCAACAACCGCGGGATGGTTTAATTCTTAAATAGTTGCTAGGTGGTGATCATTTTTTTTATTTTTAATATGATTGTAAAGCGTTTCAGTAGTCATTTGAAATTCGTCATAAAAGTATTATAATTCTATTGCGAGAAGTGTTCATGGATGTATTTCTTGGAAATTAAAACGTAAGCTTCTGAGGTATATGGAAAGGTGAATGGGGTTCATTTCCTTTGCTGCATCGGTGAAATAAATTCATAGCGAGCATTGGAAAAAAACGTTGAAGTATTTATTTATTCATGTTCTATGCATACGATGGCAGGGTAGATACCCAGCACGCTAACTGGCTAACCGCATGATGAGTGAACGTGAATATGGAAGGTATATTAATTATTATAATTGTTTGTTGGTAATGGTGTTCCTTGTGATTTCGTGTCTCGGACTGGAAGCAAATTGTCAGTATGCCTTTGGAACCTGAATTTATTGCAGAAACATGAATTATTGTGTTTAACACGAAAAAATTATATTCAAAACATACTCATTTTTAAAACCATAATTTCCACATTAAAATTTTGTAATTTTGACGTTTATGTACATATCTGTGAATATGTTTTAGCAATATTAACCTAAGATTTAAATTAATGTTGTATGATTGGATTAGAATTTATATTTTAGCTGTAAGATTTTTTTGTAACATTGTTTTATTATCTATGAAAGGAGCACTGTGCGAGTAATTTTAAGAATATGACCCCTGAATGGGGTGAAAAAATCTTCATTTTTTATTTTATTATGGTAGAGCGCACCTGAGGTGAAATATCACAAAAATGCGCTTTATAAATGTAACGTTACTATTATTATTATAAGATACGAGTTTGAACAACTAAATAACCACTATTTCTATATAAATTGAATGGCCATATTATATGTTCCCAAAAGCGAGGAATATATATCGTCGCTGGAAAGGCAAAGGGGCTTAAGCGATACTTTGGTCAAAAATAAGTTGAATATGCAGTTTTGATCAGTTTTTTTTTCTGAATGCTCTGACTCTCGTTTGATTGTCAAGACTTTTGTGTTTTATCTAAAATATATTTACCATTTGGGAGACGGCTTGCCTCAAGCGACACAAGTTTGGGACTTTTTTGGCTTTTTGCCGCTTTAGTGAGAGCATTGAGTTACCTGAGTTAACTTTTTATTTCAAAATCCAACCAGGTACTGAAGACTTGTAAAGCAACAAAATGAATTTTATTGTAAAGCAAACAAAAAACTTTATAGTGCTCTGGTGTAAACTTGACGGGCGCTTCAGCCCTTTTGCCTTTCCGACAACGATATATTTAAGTAATTTTTTTGTATCAAGAGTCAAAAATTGTGTCATGCATAATAATATTTTACTAGTCAAGATTGAACGATATGATTTACCTGATAGGTTTTGAAAAATACGTGATACAGTGGATCTTTTTTTTTTTTTTTTTTTTTTTTTTATATGAATACCGCACAAGAGTCTCAACTGCTCTCAACCGTCTAGAGCCAGTGAGACTATGGCATCCCTAGGGTATGTTGTGAGGCTGAAGGAAGTGGGGAGGGGAAGGAGATTGGGAAGAGGAAGGTTGGGATGTACCTGGCTATTCAGATCTGGTCACCAAACACGGCCAAAGCCATTTCAAGCAACTTTTCGATTCTGAATGGTGGTCTTTCACCAGGGCGATACTTAGAGTATCTACCACTCTGGAACGTGCCGCAAATATACTTTTATTATTTTCATATTAATTAAATGTGTTATGACACATATTAATTAAATAAAAGTTATTGGCGCACGCCGGGTTTGAACCCGCGACCTTTGGACTCGTAGTCGAGCGTCTTACCACTCGACCATGGAGGCCGTCAATATCTTAGGGCAAATAATTTAGCAAAATCATTTCGGAAAAACCTTCACAATTTTCAAATATTTGAAGTACGAAAAAATAATGTTTGCCGACAATTAAATAGACCCGCATCCATTCGAATAATAATCTTCAAGGCAAATCTGGAACCTTCCGAGTAGGTACTTCAATTCTAATTCTAGTTTATTCTTTAAACAGACTTCGTTTGGGGTTTAAGCTTTGGGATTTTGTAAGGTCCGTTTGTTTGCATGAACGATGAAAAATAAATATTTCGTTATAATGAAGTTCGTGGGAGGCAAGGAAGGCGAACGAGGAGGAGACGGTAAAAGGAGGAAGAATGTTTTTCTGGTTAAGGCTGAGATTTGATAGACCACTTGAATTAACAGGAAGTTCAAAAGTGACCTTGGCATTTGAAAAATATTCATAATTATAAGGAAGTTTTCAGAACGTAGACTTGAAAAGTCTTTTTCTAATATTTTAACAATGAGGAGGGATATAAAAGCAAATACAGTTATCTTTAAAAAAACGTTTTGGTAACATTGACATAGTTTAAATGAGTGTTCTAAAGAAACTAATAACTTTAGGTTTTAAAATGAGGATACACTTTTCAATTTGTTTATAGTGTATACCGTACAAAAGTCCCAACTGCTCCCAACCGTTTGGAGCCAGTGAGACTATGGTATCCCCAATCGTGGCAAGTTGTGAGGTTGAAGGTAGTGGGGAGAGGAAATAGATGGGAAAGAGGGAGGTTGGGAAGTACATGGGTATTTTGATCTGGTCCCCAAACACGGCCAAGCCATTTCAAGCAACGTTCCAATTCAGAATGGTGGTCTTTCACCAGGGCCATATTTATGAACTTACATTAAAATAAAAACAATTTTTGAATAATTATTCCAACATTCATGAACACAATCATTGAAAGAACGAAGACAAAAACTTTTTAATTTTCACAAATAATAATTCCGGTTGGTGGAGATTCCTGCCCATACTCTTGTATTATTTGTGTTTGGTTGTGCATATCAAAAAAAAGTTGCCAATAAATAACCATGTATTATGTCGATTTAAGTTTATGGCTTTTGATTCACACCTAAAAAACGGGCAAAACGTGAAAAATTATTCTATTCTTAGAATGTCGCCTTAATATATTGTAACATAATATCACCTATCGGTGACCTAAGATTTATTTACTGTCCTTATATTTAAAACAACGTCAAATCGCTATTTTATGTCAGATATTGTCTGTGCTTTTACTGCGTGGATTTAAAATGTTCTAAAATATACGAGCATTAATATTATTATATATATTTAGTACAATAGCGGACCAATCATAAATAACCTTCCCACGCGTTGGTCTTCCTATTAAAATGCATATGAGATTTCAGAGATATCGTATCGCAATTCATTGTTTCCTCGGTTAATTTGACGGCTGTAATAAATTATTCTTTTCCTCTTGCATCAAATTTACAATTGTTATCACACATTATCATAAAAATATCTTTAAAAAAAAAAAAAAAAAGAGAACATCAATTTTATGAAAATCTAATATTGCTTTTATCGTATTATTTTAGGTTATTACTTGTATGCGTGACAGTTGTTTCGCTTTTCTATAGCATTATTAAACTTTCACATATTGTATATTAAATAAAACAATAAACTTTGTAAAACACCACTTTATTAGAGTTAATCACCAACCAGGTTTCGCTTTTCTCAAGCTTCTTCAGGGCTTTTACATCAACAGTTGATGTAAAAGCCCTGAAGAAGCTTGAGAAAAGCGAAACCTGGTTGGTGATTAACTCTAATAAAGTGGTGTTTTACAAAGTTTATTGTTTTATTTAATATACAATGTCACACCCCCAAGTTTTTGCTTCCTTCGAAAAAATTTCACATATTGTATCATAACATTTGATCAAAAATAAAAACCTAGCAGTGGTTATAATTACAAATAATTTGATTTAATTTAAAATTATAGCAACATAATTAATTTTAAAAGGTAAGTGTACCTACTGAAAAAGTGCAAAGTTTTTATTAACACAACAAATATTCTCAAGTAACGTAAAAAAAATATTCTAAAAGAAGTTAATTTGCAGTTGTTTTCATTTCTTCATGCGCTTCTGGTTTAACTTAAATAGGGGCGTTTATTGAAGAAAATGGTAGTATTAATTATTAAAATAATATCAATAAGCTTCAACGTAAATATGAAACCAAAAAAAAAACAGAAAGTAAAAGAATAACGGTCGCGACCGAGACTCGAACTCGGAACTTCTTATAATAATAATTTTCTGATTTATATAGCGCCGTTTTCGTGACAGAGATATCACCTCAAGGGCACTTAACACAGCATAATTAACATACTTTTAAAATTAAGACATAATATTAACTTATGCTTGATACTTATAACAAGTTACTTACAACTAACATATTAAAATAAACACATATTTATAATGGTTTTTGCCCGTGTTGTCGGACCTCGGGAGTAACGCCTCTGCCAATTCAGCCACCGAGACCTTATTATGAGCCGGCATTTTAATCATCACCATTATAAAGATGGCAGCCAAATCAGAAGAAATTGATAAATAATATTAATAACCTTCAAATTAAGTACGAGATCGATTAAAATGGCGGTTTTTAATAAGGTCTCGGTGGCTGAATTGGATAGAGTAGAGGTTCCGAGTTCGAGTCTCGGTCGCGACCGTTATTCTTTTACGTTCTGGCTTTTTTGTTTCATATTTACGTTGAAGATTATTGATATTATTTCAACAATTAATATCAAAGATATATTAAGCATAAAAGCCTTAAAGTTAATTCTTATTTATAAGTAATAATATTTTTTACCTAATGTTAAAAAGTTCCCGGTAACACTCTATATAGAATATTTATGTACACAATATATTAAGTTAATAATAAATTGTGTACATAAATATTATAATTTAATAAAAATATAAGTATTTTGAAAAATTTAGAAGCACCGTATAATTAACATGAAAAAAATAAATTACGTTGCATTCTATAAAGTTTTATTTAACTGTACAGATAAACTTACTCGACAGTTTTTACGTGAGAATTGAAATCTCTTTATTTGTAGTTTTTAAATAAACATACTTCCGTATGTTTAATCTACCATGCATGCTTGTAGGGAAATAGTTTCAAAGTACGCATATAGGTTTATGGCATTACTATGAAAAGCTATGTACGAAGGCACTGTGATTTAATTGTATATTTTATTGGCGAGATTATACAACCCAATCATTTTTCAATTTGAATTGAAGCAAAGTGATTTGAATAATTTATGGAATCAAATGGTTTCTAGCTTGTAGCAGGCGTAATGCGTTGGCGTGAAGAATCTGTCTTATGGAAATATGCCGTCCGGACTTCAAGCGAAGTATAGTCCTGCCAACGACGGGAACACGTACGATTCTTCAGTTTATTTATATTTACTATCTCAGAAAACTTTCGCCAAACTATTAACCACCTCAATCTTCTCCATCTCTATATTTAAAAATGAATGTTTGTCTTTTTGTCTGTTGTCTGTTGTCTGTTGTCTGTTGTCTGTTGTCTGTTGTCTGTTGTCTGTTGTCTGTTGTCTGTTGTCTGTTGTCTGTTGTCTGTTGTCTGTTGTCTGTTGTCTGTTGTCTGTTGTCTGTTGTCTGTTGTCTGTTGTCTGTTGTCTGTTGTCTGTTGTCTGTTGTCTGTTGTCTGTTGTCTGTTGTCTGTTGTCTGTTGTCTGTTGTCTGTTGTCTGTTGTCTGTTGTCTGTTGTCTGTTGTCTGTTGTCTGTTGTCTGTTGTCTGTTGTCTGTTGTCTGCTGTCTGTTTGTGTTAGATTTTCTCGAAAATTACTAGACCGATTTCGCTGAAAATAGCATAGTTTTTTTTTGTGACGGGGAGGTTTAGAGAGTAGTTTGAATGAAATCCAATATGTAAAACTGTTCCTATAATGTTATAAAATTACTATGAAAAACGTTGAACCCGCCATGTTGTGTATGCAATAATGTTTTCAAAAGCACTTTAATAAACAGAATAAAAACACAAAAGTCTATACGCGTTGTTAGAAAATTATCTAAAGTTTCCAGTGAATACAATTCTTAAAAAACATTATTTTAATTTTTTTATGAAACGTACTAAAATTTTAAGGAAAACGTTAATAAACGTCTTTTCTGGCTTTCAAACTGCACCTTTTTCCTGATATTTTGGTGTGTTTTTAATAGAATTTTAAATTGTATTCACTGAAAACCTCAGACATTTTTCTAACTACCGAAAGTAACTTTAAATGATTTTTTTTAGTGCTGACCCTTAACGACACATGCGTGACCCATTAATTGACCAACCGTACGAAGGTTGGAACTGAGATGGTTTTATTTTTTTCCATACGAGGTAGTGCATTTTAAATAAATTGAGTTTATTTGGGAATATACGCCTTCTTGGGTTGGCAGGACTACAGCGAGCAGTTTAAAGCGACCCCTGAAGTTTCGAGTCACAACATGGTACCAAAATGGCGGATGTACAATGTTCACAGGTGTGGCAGACATTAACCCTTTAAATTTGAACTAAGTGAAACCGTGTATAAGGGGTTACATGAGACAAAAAGATACGGTACACTTTAAAGTGTTGGGAGAAAGCAAGAAATCGCAAGATAGTATTGTTATAAATAGAAATTATTACTTATTTTACGCTTACTACAATTTTTTTCACATGTTTGATATTTAAAAACAACTATTTTGATGACGTGGCTACGCATCATTGTCGATGCACAGGCGATATATATTTATTTTTTTTCGAGCTTTCAGCCATTGCCAAATTTGTCATTCAAGATATTTTGTCATTTAAACGGATTACGGCTTTCGAGATATTATCCGTTGCACGCTACAACAAGCTCTGTTAAAGTTTTTAAAAAAGTATTACTTCAAATTAAGGAGGTCCCTCCCAAAACAATCTAACCCAAACCACGCCTAATTTGATATTGTGTTTGCGTTCGACCTATTCACTGACGATATATGATTTTACAAGATATATTCGGGTATTCGTCTTTTAGGATTTCGGCTTACGAGATATGTAAGTCCGAAATTCCATACAATCCACTTTTTTAATCGATGTGCCAAAGTAAAAGCATTTTTTTGAGTGAAATTAACAACATTCTTTCAAAATTGACCTGAAATAATACAACTTAATTTTAGATAACTGTTGCCTGTAACTTTTTGGCAGGCGACATATATACATATGGTCACTAGAAAGGCAAAAGGGCTTAAGCGACTCTTTGGTCAAAAATAATTTAAATATGTAGTTTTTTCTGCATCGAATGCTCTCGTTTGATTCTGAAGACTTTTGTGGCTCATCAGCCATCTAAAATATATTTACCATTTGGAAGAAAGCTTGACTCAAGCGATACAAGTTTGGGATTTTTTAGCTCTTTTGTCGCTTCAGGTAACTCAAGGAGAGCGTTGAATTATCTGAGTTAACTTTTTTTTTAAATTCAACAGGTATTGAAGATTTTTTTTGTAAAACAAAAAAATATTTTAAGTGCTCTGGGGTAAGCTTACTAAAACGGCGCTTCAACTTGTTTGCCTTTCTGGCACAATAAATATCTATAATTCGATAAAGAAGTCAGTTGGGATTTCATCTTTCAGGATTTCAACTCTCAAAATATTATCTGACACTCTTCAAAGTAACGTACCTAAATTTATTTATTTATTCTTGCTAAATTATAAAAAAAATACATGGGCTTGGTTCATGTCTCCTCACTAGAATATTCCTGTGTCAAGACAGACGTAGTGTACATAAATTACATAATAATAAATTTAAATATTAATAAATATAAATAATATAATGATAAAATGAAAATAAATAAAAAGGAGAAAGAAGAAAAGAAATAATAGATGAAATTAAATAAAAATTAGAACAATGTTATTATATGGATGTTGCATTTTATAGATATTGTTTAGATAATAAATAAATAATAATAAATATAATAATAAAAGATAATTATAATTAGAATTTGTGAGATTCCTCATAATTTATAAAAAGTGAATTAATTTTATAATAAATAATTGAAAGAATCAGAGAACGGGTTAAGAAAGCCAACCTACTGTTTCTGTCCCATGATATGCAGCACATTATATTCGGGCTCTGTATAACTAATGCGAGTCTACTCTTTGTTATTATATTTCCATGTAAGTAGTGTGATTGTTGTCCACTGTTGGAAATTTCTTTGTGTCTCCTACACCGGATGGTTATTACACGACATACGTCTATTTATTGTACCAGATACTGCATTTATGATTGTGAACATGCAAATGCATTAAAGGACGGACAGTGGAATGCACTCCATTTACTGAAGAAATAACTGAAGAGCATGTGTTTCCATGGGTATGAAAATAAAATTATTGGTAATTTTAAGGCTGCTTTATTTGTTAGTTCTTTTTTATTAGTGTTAACAGCTAAATATGAATTTCAGTTTCGACAATAATTAATCTTTAACCCTGGTTCTTAACTTTGTAAAATTTGGTCAGCAATATCAAGCATGATTAACGCGTACTCTTGTTTGTTTTTTTATTTATATGTATGCAAATTATTTTTTCACACGTCTAGTATTTTTTTTGATACATTTCACAATATTAGAACGAAGGACATAAGGTTACTATACACGTATATATATAAGCAGATATATATTGAAACCATAGTATGTATCAAAATCATAGGTTTTCCTTTACATATTCAGCACAAATCCTACGAAATAAATAAATAAAAGTGTTTTTTTTTAAATCTCTAGTAGTTTTCCATGTGATTTTCATCCATAAAATGTCTTTATAACAAGTTCGCGTGTGAAACAAAAACAGATAAGCAATAGAGGTCAATTTATAGATGTATAAGTATGCACTACTAATACTGCACACTAAAAAAATAGAACAAACAACACGGCGTCTTTTCTTATATTTTGACAGTAAAATTAGTACACCAAAGCATTGTTGCGTTAAATTAGAAACCCGAGACATAAAAAGCTGTGCAAATTTTACGACGCCAAAGCTCACCGTTTACTTACAGTTTTTCGCTATAGATTAGCCACATTGTTGAAATTAGTAGGTGCTAAAAATAATTAATAATCTAATAATAATAACTTATTAACCACTAATAATAACAAAAATCTTTTCTTTCATCGCATCGCTGCTTCCGTTTTTAATAAATTATCTCAGAATGCATGTTACTCCATGGAGGCACGCAATGTTGAATATTATATGCCAATGGCTCGAAGATATTTAAAGGTGCGTTTACGAGGTTTCTTCAAGCTTTGAGCTGTTTATTTATTCTTTCATTAATCACAGAAAACAAATATCAGGTGGCGGAGCATCCGGTAGCCGTGGAATTTTTCAAAGATCGAAAGCGGCTTACATTAAGGACTTTTTTACGCTAGAATGAGTGCACCTTTAATCAAATCAACCCGTTTTATAAGCTTTTCTTGTCATAATCCTGACTACTAAATATCGTAGTATCGTGTAGGCTACTGCATGGCCAGCCGAGGCAGCCATTTGAATGAAATTATTTTCCATTATTAACCGGAAGGATTGTACTTATAAATAAAAAAAGAAATTTGAGAAAATATTCAGTAGTTTTTTTTTTATAGCATTTTCAAAAAAAAAAGTTATTTGGCGGACCCTTTACTATTCTACTGAAAAATCGATATTAAGATTATAAACTCATACAATTATTAAAACCGATTTTGTAATTACTAAAGACGAATCTTCTTGGAATCCATGATCATATTTTTTAAGTGGCTAACCAATGATTATTTTTGTTGGAATATTGATTTTTATATGAATATTGCTTTTAAAAACCTAACATGAGCTTCGCGATAAAATATATTCAAGAAAACTATTAACATATACTTGTTAATAAAAAAAGCTTTGGAAGCTTAGAAATAATGTGAGCGCTTTTAAAGCAATATTTTACCGAAATTGTGCTTTAAATATTTATTATCATTAAAAACAAATTAGTATAAAAGTTTTGGCTAGGCATAATTCTTATTCGTGACAGTTTTAGCCATGTTGTGATAAAAATAATGTTAAAAAAAATACATTTGAATTTTACATAAACACTAAATCAGTTAAAAAAGCTAATTAATATTATCATAAATGTATGCTTCAACCACAGTTTAATAATCACTTCGAAGGGCCAAACAACTGTCACGCGAAATTATAATTATAAAAAGTGGAAAAAAATAAATAATTACGAAATTAAGACGGTTATAGTTAAAATGAATATGATGTGCTATGCATTTAATGCGTTTTAATAATATCACTTTATTCTTATGGGAATCAATCACAAGAAAGAGTATTTAGTTTATTTGAATTTTCATACCAGCATAAGTTAATGTTGGTGTAATACCAAATCTGCCATATTAAATGAGCTTAAATATTATTTTTAAAAGATGTAGAGATAATAAATGTTAACAAAAACAAAAATAAAAACATTGAAAATATTTTATTTTTAAAATTAAGTATTGAATTAACCTGATATTTTCCTGCTTGACCTTTGCAGAAATAGTTATTTGATTAAAATAAATAAAAATAATGCATAATATATTTCCACTAAGGATTATAATATATTATTTTGGTAAGATTTACTATCTAATGAACTTAAATTACGCTCTTTTGTAAAAAAAGCATCTAACCAGATAGATATTTTATGACTGGCATGTATGATTTGACTCTTTCTTTTCGTTTTATTATTTTTTATTTCACTAATTCCTAAATTTTCTTAATAGATATTTACATGCAGCGTAATTCATAAATAACAATAATACTTGACTAAATTATATCATCTCAAGGGCGATGTACAAAACCTAAAAACTAAAGCTAGAAATACCATATTGATATTCATTTCAACAGTTACATAGCATGGAAAAAGTTTTGAACTTTTGTTTAAGCGGTAGATCAAGAATTTCCGCAGAACAAGAAATTCAAGATAGTTCGGTAATTTATTATACCGAAAAGAATAGTTGAACAGTAATGCAAATGTGGAGCAATAATGAAGAGGTGATGAAGTAATAATAATGAAATCTTAGATGTAAGTTACTAGTTATAAGTTATACTCAGTAGTAAGTTACAAGCCATAAGTCCTTATTGTAAGTCACTAGTTGAAAATATTAGTTGTAAGCCATTAGTAATAAATCTTAACTGTAAGTTATTAGTTATAAGCTTAAGTGATAAATTATAGGTTAGATGAATAAATTTGTAAAGCGCCCTTGAGGTGATCTTCCCACAAAAACGGCGCTATAAAAGTAATCCATTTATTATTTATTATTAAACAAGTATCCACAGTTAGATAATGGACTTAAACGGCGATACATCTGTTACTAAAAGTAGCGTAGTTAAATAATAATAATATTTAATTTAATTCAATTGAATTATATAAAAAAAATTAAGTTATGTAAATTAAACAGAAAAAAAATAAAATAAAATGTTCATTAATAACTTGATAATATTGTGCAGACGGAATTTCTTACCGAACGATCACCAGTAGTCGTAAGAACGAAAATAATTAGCACAAAAAAGCACGAGAAATGCATCCAAAGAGCGGATCAGACGGCTAAACATCCCTTTGTCCCTATTGGGCTAAATCAGAATTGCACAGGTCTGTCATAGGGATAAAGGAAAGCCGATTCTGACAGTTGAATCCTCGCAGGAAGGAGACAGGATATTCGCTTTGTTCAATCGTCTTTCTTTTTCGTGTTTTTTTTTGGGGCCTTTCTCTTGTTAGTCGGACCCATTCATTGCCAGTTGCAGAAGCCGGGGTCGCCAACCAGCAATTAATCAATTAACCTAACGACCTCCGCGGTCGAGTGGTTAAGACGCCTACGACTATGAATCCAGAGGTGGCGGGTTCATATCTCGGCGGGCGCAAATAATTTGTATTTCATTAAAATGTGTTATTTCATATTTAATTCACATTAAATAATACAAAGTATTTTTGCTGCACGTCCCAGATCGATAGATGCTCCAAGTATCGCCTCAGTGAAAGACCACCATTCAGAATGAAAACGTTGCTTGAAATGGCTTTGAAATGGCTTTTTAGCCGTGCTTGGTGACCAGATCTGAATAGTTAGGTACTTCGCAACTTTCCTCTTCCCCATCTTCTTCCCCATCTTCTTCCCCATCTTCTTCCCCTCTTAACTACCTTCAGCCTCACAACTTGTCTTACTGGTACCAGATGGTTGGGAGCAGTTGGAACTCTTGGGCACTATTCACAGATCTCTCAGCGGCAGCACCTCATGAATATGTCAATTATTTTTTTGTTGTGTAGTCATATTTAACCGTCTTAAAAGAGCAGATTATCTGAACTTCCAAAGGGATCGAATAAAAATGGGCGGTCAATTCAATACCAATCAAATACAGTTTTTTTGTATGAACAGACTAAACGCAACCCGACGAATAGGTGCGATAATTCATAGTAACAAAAAATATTACTTTCCATAAAAAAAATCCTAAGATACGGTATATTGAACGAATGATTTCAAAGCCGCCGATTGACCAGCCCTAAAAGGGGACAGGCGGGTAAACTCCCCGCGTAATTTGGTTTCGCGGTGAGTTATTGTCACCGGTTTCCGGTGGCGTCAAAGTTACCCCACGTCTTTATTAGCCCTGCCGAGAATTTGGCCCGACGCCGAACGGTGGCCGCCCCAGACCTCTGGTGAATCGCAAAGACATTCTAGCGATGCTATCACTAGGGGTTGGCAGTTATATCAAGGCGCAAAATGCATGTTTAAACATATTCAACAGACGTAACTAACTAACTAACCATCACGCCGTTTCTCTGCAGGGATAGGTAGAGAAACAACATATAATACGTAATACTTTAACGATGTTAACAAGCTTAAAAATAATACGCTGCCAAATTATCTGCAAAATAATATTATATATAATGTAAATGTTCACAATTATTCTACGAGCAGTTGTCATGATTTTAAGCTTCTCAAAACAAAACTTGCGTGTACTCAAAACAGCGTGTTTTACGAAGGTCAAAAACTTTTTATTAGTCTTTCAAATGCCTTAAAAGAAGCCTCAAGTCTTGGCACTTTTCGTAGGATTCGTGCTGAATATGTCAAAAAAACTTATGATTCTTAAGACTACTAAGATTTCATTTTATATCTGCTGCATAGTAACCTTGTGTGCTTTGTTCTATTATTGTGAAATGTATAAATGTTTTGCTTACTAGATGTGTAAAAAAAAATTTGCATACATCTAAATAAAAATACAAACCAAAAAAAACAAAACCAAGAGGACGGATTGCCATAAAACTCCGTCTTGGCACACACTCCTTGCTTCGTTTACATTCATACATCGTCTTATACATACTCTTATGTTATTCTGACTCTTCACATGACCCGATTCAAGTATTTGATTTACTTGATCGTGCCATATCTTACTTGAGCGTCCTCGACTTCTTCTTACATTCACTTTCGCACTATATATTCTTTTCACACTTCAACAGACGTAATTCAGACATTCAAAGTTAAGTGTCATAGTACAAACGTACTATTATTTCGTGTGACATCAAAAGTGTCATAGTACAAACGTACTATTATTTCGTGTGACATCACTGATTGAACATGCCAGTGTCATTCGCGCTAGAGGCATTTCTCACTTGGAAAGCGTACCGTATCTGTGAAATAGAAAAGCTGTCTGCCTGTTTTAGAAGAATGAAGAACTTTTTACCAGTGAGCTGTGGCGTCATGAAATTTGCACAGCATTTGGAACTTTTGTTCAAAAGTTTTCGAGCTTGCATCGTCCTTGCATTTTTATCGTGAGCTATGGAGCTTAGAAATGTGATACCTGTAAAAAATAAGACTAGATGCCTTATCTGATAGTGTTAATACCGTAAAACGTCTGTCTTTCACACTCGATATGGAATATTTATATCCATGTGCTAGCTGCAAACGAAAGTGCTGCCATCTTTAATTTTCAAAGAGAACTATTAATTTAGATCAAGCTTAATTAATTACCAACCAGTTTTTTAAATAATTTAGTAAGAAGGGGAAGTATTAATATCTACAGACGGACAAAATTAAATTTAATGGAATACGATTTGAATGTATTCAAGACTTCCCAACCTTCTTCTTTCACATCTCCTTCCTTTCCCACTCCCTTCAACCTCACAATACATCCCGATTAGGGATGCCATAGGACCACTGGCTTTGGGTAGTTGGGACTTTGTATGTGGTGTTTACGTATAAAATATTTCAAATTACGGGCGAAGCCGGGTAGAGTAGAACTGGTATAATTAGTAAGTTTGTATTTAGTAGGATGATGGAAGATAAAAGGCAATAATGTATTAATGAATGATTTATGCAAAATCACTATTAAATTATTTAATAAAATGGTGGTAGTGAATATGATATAGTCATAAATCTTAGCTGTGAGTTATTAGTAATAAGTATAAGTGATAATTTATAGGTTTGTAAATTAAGTTGTAAAGCCCCTTTGCGGTTATTTTCATACTAAAATGGTGCTCTAGAAGTAATAGATATATCATTTTGACATGCAATGTGCTTATACTCGTAGATGTAATAATGTCAAAAGTTTTGCTTTAATTCTAGTTCCAGTAAATACATATTCAGTTTCATAAACAGAAATGTTTACAGGTGAACTAATTTCCCATAGGAACAAAATGAGCTGTTCGAATAGATAGAATGTGCAATCATGCAAAGAGATTGCGCAATTTGCCATGTACCTGCAAACTGCGTCATAAAAAATGCAATGTAATTTAGTTAGATAATGTCATCACGTAGGAGACTAGCGAGGGTAAAAATTGAGTTTTAAAGCCAGCACAATTTCAGAGGAAAAATTAATTAAAAATAACAATGTTAAGGATTCAGTGGAGTCATATAACCTTTTTCTAGAACATGTTTTATTACAGCCGAAATGTATTTTTTAATATAAAAGCCTTAGTATGAAATAAACTAGTACCATGTTCTCTTTTAAAAAAAGGTAGCTTCGAACAGCTTTTTTATACAAATAATGTAAGCTTAAAAAACTAGGTCCTAAAAATGCTAATATGGGTATATACTGGTTTCACTCAAAGTTTCAACACTTTGTTTTCGAATACGTTTTTTTTTTATCGATAGAAAAATTTTAACTATAGAAAAATATGACAAGCAACATGGCGTCTAATTTTGGACAGATGTATATATCAAGGCTCCATATCTCACAATGGAAATAACGTGTAAGATGAAAAAATATTAATTGTTGACACATAATAACCCCTTAAAGAGAAAACTGGGCAGCTTCATTACACCAAAGCTCAATGTTCAAGAGTTTTTACTGCATCAGGACAAATAATATTACTACTGCTACCTTTAATTAGGATTAGTACTAACATTATGTACGGTTCGATAGTTCTGTTTTTACCCATTGCTGAATCCACCAAAATATTTCGGGAATGCTGGGTATCTGCACTTTTAGTTCGAGTAGGGATATAGCATTACTGCTTCTAGCTCATAAACTTTTGAACGGTGTATAATTCATACTTGACATCCTGTCTGAAATTTGATTTTACACCCTCAATAATTTCACGCGAGGCCGCCAACACAGGCTTCTGGTTCTTCCCAGGTGCAAAACTAAATTACCAATGGTGACGCTCCTGGAAAGACCTAATAGGTTAATCAATAACAAGTTTAAGCGCGAACTAGCTACTAAGTTCTAACTATATTACGTACTTCTTAAAATCAATTTTTTTGTTTTTAAAATATTTTTTTCCTTATTTTTACCTTTTTCTTTGTATAATTGTGATTACCATTTTTTGTGTTCTTCGCAATGTATTGGTGTAAAACTGTTTTTGCGAAAAATCTAAAAATAAATAAATTAGAATGTAACTTCTAGAGGCAACGGCAAGGTCAATATGGCGAAATATGACGTTAAAAAAAGATCAAAGTAAACGTAAATTAATAACGCAAACTTACAGCTGATGGTCGCACGCCGATAGTGATAAATTGTCCCCAAATAATATTGTTCAAATCGGGATCTAAATAATTGATAAAACGGCGTGTTATTTACAAATGACGGCGGCATTGTGCACTGCGCCCATCACGAACCTTTTCCAACAAAGGTGGCATTTCGTACACATTTCATTCTCCAACACCCCTGCTCTGTGGACAATAACACGGTTGCCAGATAGGTAGATAAATGCTGTATTGTTGCCAGACAGTTCGATTATAATGAGGGCATTAGTTATTTGCCAAATTTGTCTCGGACAATTTATTCGCTTGTCACGTGGAATTTTACTAAAATGAAATGAACACATGCCGTAAGAATCTCAATAACAACATTTTTGCATTTTGGTAGGAAGCAATTACTTTGTGGTTTGACATTTTTAATGAAAATGAAATAATAACTTTAAGACCAAAGATTTAATTTTAATATTTATGACCGGCCGGTTTCTGTGGTCTTTTACTACGTTATTATTTAATCTTCATTAAAAATATTTGATGGTGTCGATACAATGCAGTTATACACAAACAAAGGATTGTTAGTTTTTAACCTATGTATCAAAGCAATTATGTTTAGCTCTTTTGTAAATTTAATCACTAAACTTTAAAAAAAGACAAGACACCATATTGTTTGTTTTATATATTTTAAAATAAAGTAGTGTTTAGAAAGAGAGTTAAAATCTTAAGTCAATATGTTTGATAATCTTTTCGTTTACCAAAATATAAAAGGTATCTAGTTTTTTTACATAATTAATTATAATAGTGATTATATATTTTTTACGTCCTATATTCGTTACACTTCTAAATTCTACCCTCTTCCCATACACTTTTTCATTTTTTCTTCTCATACATAGCTTAGCCAAAATGTTTAATTCCTTGTTTTCACATATATATAGCGCCGTTTTTGTGAAAAATCACCTCACGAGCACTGACAAATGTTAATCCTAGAGTCTATCTTATCACTAACTACATAAAATCTATGGCGTGTTAATATTTATTTGTATTACAGAGATAATATACAAAAGCATACTTACCTAGCAGGTCACTTCAGTGTGTATTACTTAATACTAATTTGTTAAATTTAATGTTACAAAGAAAGACATATATATATATATATATATCTGTAACTACGGAGCCAGTGAAATTTCGTGATCGAAAGTTTAATTGAAAATGTTGCCCACACGAACATAATTCCGTAGAATAAAACCAAACAAAAAATACGTTTTTTTTTTTATTTTGCGGCTACCCGAACAATAAAAACACACCACAAAATCGACTGAATTCTTCACAGTATTACAACTACCATCTTCTACATGGTTAAATGCGATCTCCGACAAAACGTACACTTAACTGCGCGGTCGGGAAAACAATATCCGTCCTAAACCGCAAAATATAACGTATCCCTTTAGCGATGCTCCTCATTGTTAAGCTTCAGATAATCGTAAATAGCCAGTAGTTTATTGGTTCGGTTCCGATCGCAAATTGCTTTCTTTATCCTGGGAAAGCACTAAATTCAAAACACCAAAGCTTATTAGATATAATATAGCGCCGGCATTGAGGCTTGCGCCCAACTCACCTATTTATTTTATTTGCCTGGGCGAGGGTTTCAAATATTATTATTTCAGTTATATTCTGATTGTAATCGAAAATCGGCTGAATCACAATTTAGAATAGCTCCTTTGTCCCAAACTGAACTTATTTGAAAACAGTATTTCAATACAAAAAATTAAGATTTCATCTAAAAATGATTTTACTTTATTATTTCTTGATTATTTTTTTAAATAATTTAAATTTAATCGATATTATTTTAAGTTCTGCTAGTTTTTAGTTGTTATTTTGATTGTGACAGATGTTTCAGCGTTTAAAGCCTTTATCAAAATATGGTAAGGTCACTTTGAGACGACTTATTTTTATGAATTTATTTAGAATATATTCTTTAAATGTTTAATTACGTAATAAGTTAGGTAAATGCCGATTTATGTTGAAATTCTTAGTCTGTGAGGCACTTTGAAATTAAAATCTGTTTAAACTCATCTCATCGTAATAAAATATCGCTTACCTACATTGGCAGGATTATTGGAATTGTTTTGAAATTTGAATACTACTAAGTCAATTTATTGCCATTGGTTATTTCCCCGTTCATGAAAACGAATTGTTAAATTATTTGGGAAGTACCTTTCTGGATTATATACTCGATGACTTAATTTATATAAAATACGTAAGCATCGATGTTACTATAAATTCGTTGCTTTAATTTGAAGACGTTTACAACTTGAGGATAGCTATTTAAATGAGTTTGAGATTTTAGACTAACACATATGTTACACTACGCCTTCGATTCGAATTCTAAAATTGACAAATGAGAGTCTACTTATAGAAAAGTAATACATAATTAATTCAAAGAGAATTGGGTATAAACTGAATCAAGCAATCTGTCAAAAGTACTTACCTATCAATGATTTGTTTTTTAATTATTTTTATAGTGAATTCAGTACAAGAGTCTACTCTCAACCGTCTGGAGTTAGTAGAACTATGGCATCCCCAATTGGAGTAGGTTGTGAGGCTGAAGGTGGTGGGGAGGGGAAGGGGATGGGGAAAAGGAAGGTTGGTAATTCTTGGATATTCAGATCTGGTCACCAAAC
The DNA here is from genome assembly GCA_022651775.1 of Drusus annulatus. Classification (NCBI taxonomy): domain Eukaryota; kingdom Metazoa; phylum Arthropoda; class Insecta; order Trichoptera; family Limnephilidae; genus Drusus; species Drusus annulatus. The sequence continues at coordinate 1,447,619 of JAGWCC010000057.1, forward strand.
ACGGCTAAAGCCATTTCAAGCAATGTTTCGATTTACAGTATCTACCAATCTGAAACGTGCCGCAAATAAACTATTTTTAATTTTATACGAATTAAATGTGCTATGACAAATATTCATTGAATAAAAGTTATTTACGTACGCCGAGTTTGAATCCGCGACCTCTGGATTCGTAATCGAGCTTCTTACCACTTGACCACGGAGCCCGTCAAATCAATGAATCTGTCAAAAGTACTTAAGCGATCAAATATGTAACGATCGCATTAATCGCCGTTCAATCAATTAGTGGCCACGATGGTTGATCGAGTACTTAAACTAGGCGGGGACTTTAAGCGACGTGTAGTGATATAAATAAAAAATCAATTGCCTCAGGATTACTCTAAAAGCATAGAGCAAGAGTCCCCAGCTCATGTAGAATTCAGCGTGATGTTGACGAGAAAGCAAGCATCCCTCAGATCCGCTCTAAAATTCATCGTGGAAGCTGCGCCATAAAGAGGAAATTCATAAAGTTTGCGGTATCACACCGATGATTTACAAAGGTCAGACACATGAGATAAATAACTTAGTAAGCTCACACTCCCGCGAGCATGGAACTAGGAGAGACAAACCAAACGGGAGTTTCAAATTCTGCTTTAACTTTGCTTTATCCACCAACAATCTACAACGATATTTTTTTAAGTTTGTTTTGCGACGATCGTCCTATCGGTGGGCATTTTTTGTTTGTTTTGTTTTTAATCTATTTACAATTAAAAAATTAATATATTAAGATTTCTTTTACATCACATACCTCACTAGGTTATTAGAACCTGTTCTGAGGTAAGTGACAGTGAGTGTATATAAATAAAGATCACATAAAAAGCAAAACTTATGTACATATAAATATGTGCATATACTTTTTGTTTTTTTTTTTTTTAATTTTAAGAATCATTATGAACATGTGTATGAATAGATATACATTAAAAAAAAAACAATATAAATAAGAACAATATAGTAAATGTAAGAAAAATTAAAAAAAATACCTCCGATATACTTTATTTTAAATTTGCTCCCATGCCCTAAAAAAATAAAAAAAAATATATGTATGTAAAAATCATCTAAATTTAAAGTTATCATGATATGGTGATTGTGTCCTGCCAGAAGTGTCCTGCTAGGTAAGTATGTTGCTGTATATTTATATAAACTAGGAATTAATATTAAGTAAAAATTAAAATTTGTACAGCGCCGTTGAGGTGATTCTTCGCAAAAACGGCCTATGGAAATTATCCAAACATTATTATTATTATATAATTTTAACAAAAAAGAATACAAAAAATAATATACTGCTTAAATAAACATAAAATGTATACAACGAGAATCTGATAAATTTAGCCAAGTAGAATAATATAAAATATGTTGATATTTGTTACACAATGCTAGATGATACAATAGATATTGACCGTAGAACTCTCTTAATACATGATTTTTCCAAATAAGATACATTGGCAATAGGTAAAATTGTATTGCACTAAATCCTTCAATCAATTACAGTGGATATTTTTGATTTATGTTTATTGACAAACATCGTACATTTATTACAAAAAACGTGACGTAATTAAAATTGTAAATACATCTTAAAAATATATAAACGCACTGTACCTAAGCTTTTATTCAAGTAGGCTACTTAAATACGTTTTCGTAATTTCAATTGATGCTACAGGCATCGGGATATACTTGGTCGATGACTACAGTTAGTTATTACTTTTAAGGTTATGATAAGAGACAGATATATGCTGAAAAAATGGCTCAAGTAGAAATACCTTATATTAGAAACTTATACAAAAATGTCGTTTCTATTATGTGTACTAAATATATTGATAAATTATTGTAGATACTATATTATGATGCAGAGTGCTTTGTGGTGTGGTGTAATAGTACATACATTTCTTAAGATGTGTGAATTATAATAATAACATTCAAATGAATTATAAGAACAGCTTTCAAATCCCAAAATTTAACATTAAGCATTCTCAAAATACCTTCCTCTATCTAGGAATAACCTACTTTGACAATCTTCTGGTAAATTCAAAAAAATAAATAGATTATATTTATGAATTTCAGCTTAAATTGAAAGACATATTACATCAAACAACATTAAAAGTCCTCAATAAATTTTTTATTTTATTTATTTTTTTTTTTTAAATTTAAAGTACTTTTATTGATTATTTGATTGATCAATTTAAGAAATTACATAGTTTTGCGTTTTACGGTGTTTTAAATTTTGATTTCTTGAACATATATATATATATATATATATTTTTTTAAAAATTTTTTTTAAATTTTTATTATCAAACATAATACATAGTGTTATAAAATACATAGTGTTATATCAATATATATATATATATATATATATTTAAATCTAAACATTTCATTATAAATTATAAATTACCCTCATAAAAAAGCAATGCTTGTGTGTATGAGAAAGAGATGTTATTATAATTTTTCTCTTTGTTTAATTTTTCTTCTTATTCTACAAACCTTGTCTTATCATTATATAGAATACTCAGTATTTTTCTCTGCTTTATTGTAAAAACTAAACACTGTTTTATTATTTGAGCGAAATTCCCTCACCAAACACAAGAAACTTATTCTTTATGGTGTGAAAAAGTTTATATGTTTGTTTTGTAAAACACTGTATTTATAACAATTATCTTATGTCTTATTGTAAAAAAAATACCTATAAATAATACAAAAAAAAAATGTATATTTATAATTAATAAGATAATCTGTATTTTCAGTGCATTGTATTCAAAATCCTATTGCCGAAATACTTAATTGTTGTTTAATGGGTTGACGTTTTTTGAAGGGAAATAAACTTTATTAAAATTAGTTCGAACACGAGATTGGCTAATGTCTCACATGCATTTATTTAGTATTCAAGCAAAAGTTTTATTTTTCCGCAGTCCACCAAATAATCCAAACTAAACACGGAAGCAAATAACAGCGTGTGTATTCCGTCCAATCGTAAGAGTGTCACCTTATCGGGATTTCCAACGGCATTCCTTGAGACAAAACTTTTAATGAAAACACAGCAGAAAGCTTAGCGAAGAAGCATTCAATTTCCAACGCCAAGTGGCGGCGGTCTGACCCACGAAACTTTTTAAGCCTCATTAGGCTTTATCTTTTCGATGTCTCCGCCCCAGGAATTAAAATATTTAACTTTGCAATTGTTGGTTACGAAGAGAAGGTAGTAGTTTGAGCTATGAACTAAAAAAACAGTATTAAACGTGAAACTTCGTAACCGAAACAATATTGTTTCGAGAATTTATTTAATTTTTCTTTTTTAGTAATTATGGGCATAAACTTTTTGGAATGTATGACATAAATTTAGGCGTTAACGTTTTCTATTGTTTCAAATTATCTCTTTGTTTATTGAATGAAAAGAGATAATTTGACTTGCAATATGAAGTTTGTGATGTTACCATTACCACCGGCATCTCTTTACGGCTGTTGTACTTGGGTTGATGTTATATTGGTAGGTACCGGCGGTTAAACATTCGAATAATGCCTCAAAATATTTTTTTGAATATACGCAAGCGATAGTGACATATACGAGTATATAAGTCTAGCCTAGTTTCAAGAAATATATATATTTTTAATTTGATTAATACCTATTTTTTTGACGGTATGTTCAGCGGGATAATAAAAACGTCTTCATTTTAAGAACAAGGTAGGTACTTAAATTTAAATATCGTATTAATTTTAACACATTTACTGCTCCTTGAAGCGGAATTGACACCCACTTAATGCCTTTTCTTGTTTCTTTAAGCCACTTTTATTCTCGCGAATCGAAGACTTAACTGCCCCGGATACAAACAATTCTCTAATCCCATTAGACCAATAACACCCTATAAAAATGGATCAAACAGCTGGCTGAACTACAAACAAACCATTCGGAAAGATAGTTTCTGGTTTTATTTAGCTATTATCTGCTCCAGTTTTCAGACCATCCTCTCCCAGGCGGGGCTCGCAAATTGTGCCATGTGAAGTCATTAATTTTGATGAAATAAGTCAATTGTGTATAAACTAAAATAAATTGTTCACGAAGCTCGTAAACTATCACCAAGTTATAATTATATGTGGAGAATTTATGATTATTATTGTTGTATTGTCCTAATGATAGCATACCACCGATACGAGAGAGCACCAAAAGAAGAAAAATAAATGTTGTTTTTAATACTGACAGGATAATCATAAATCAATCCAGGGTAAGTCCAGAGAATATCACTTGCTCGTGTATTTTAGGCACTGTTAATTTTCAATTATAAAAAGCTTTAAAAATACCTACCTGCTTTAGGTTTATGCATTTTCTGTTATGCTTTGCTAGAAAAAAAAACCTTGCAAAATAACCTTTTGCTTACAGTAAACAAGGTTTTAGAAAAAAAAAGATTTTTTTCATTTACAAATGTCTCGGGTTTGTGAAAAGGTTCAGATTTGAAGGATAAATTATCAAGAACGAAAATAATGTTCGAAAACAATTTATTTTGACTACAGGCAAAACATATATTTGGTAGACCTAAAATTTAATTTACTTAGAAAATAGTTCACACGAGTTCACCAACCTACATTTCCTAAAGCTGAGAATTCGGCGAATAAACCAAATAACAAAGAGCCGCTGCCAAAAATAATTGAGAGTATCCACTAATTCATTCACGCTTCGGTCGAGATAATATTTCCAGTTTGGAACCAGATCAGAATCCAGACATGTAGACTGGAATGGCATTCACTAAGTCTCTCTAACGACGCTCAATGGATTTTAACGCTGCATTTACCCGATAGCTATTCGAGGGTTGCATCGCAATGACGTGTACGACGACAAATAATAGCATTCCGTTTCTAAGGAAATTGTTTAAAAATAAGCTCATAATGGATTGAAAGTGCTTTTCGATAGTTGAAGCTCACTAAACGTAGAAATAGTAACGCGACGTTGAAAATCCAACGCTTTATATATGTATATATTTTATTATTTCTTTATTTATTGCTCAAATTAATAGTAGTGTTCCCAAGAGCAAATATACACAATATGATAAATCCTATCCAAAATGATCAAATCAACAACATTTATTATTTATTATATGGTCGCCCGAAAGGCAAAACCAGTATATCGGGAAGTTTACACCATAGCCTTTTCACACAAGGCTAGATTTATTTGTTTTACAATAAAATTCATAAGTCATCAGTACCTGGTTGGATTTTTGAAAAAAAAGTTAACTCAGGTAACTCAATGCTCTCACTGAGTTACCTGAAGTGACAAAAAGCTTAAAATAGTTTCTTGTGTCGCTTGTTTCGAGAATTCTCCCAAATGGTAAATATATTTTAGATGGCTTAAGGGCCACATAAGTCTTCAGATTCAAAAGAGAGTCAGAGCATTCGACGCAGAAAAAATAATTCATGAAAACTGCATATTTAACTGATTTTTGACAAAAGTCCTTTTGCCTTTCCAGCGACGATATTGTAAAATAGCATTGTAATGGGTAGTATTGATGTTTTTTTTATAGAAAGACGAACATTCCCGGGTAACGACTAACCTAACATTAAAAAAAAACTAGCATCACAATAAGCGAAAAAGGTTTCTTGTGTAATGATGGAGGACTTAGGAGCTAGCAAAGGAATTGAACCCACGACGCCCGGGTGAGAATCCTACGCGTTTGTCCACTCGGTTACTATCAAACATAAATTACTGAACTTAGACCTGAGTGCTTACATTTTTACAATTTTATTCGAAATTTGCTTACGTACCTAATAGGTCATCCTAAAAATAAACTAACTCATCATTACGCCTTATTCCCGTAGGGGTAGTTATACAGGTCTAACGGTTATGCTGTTATGCTTGACACCAGATCCTTATTTTATCAAATGGTATCACGGGCCGAGTATCAATCTATTCAGATCTGATCACTTAACACGGCTGGAGTCATTTCAAGCAACGTTTTTATTCTGAATGGTGGTATTTCACCAGGGCGATACTTAGAGTATCTACCACCCTGGAATATTCCGTAAACATACCAAATAAAGTCATACTAGCTTAGCAAATAGCTTAACTTAACCTTTGGCTTCTAGTAAATTGTTTTTTTTTATCTGTTGATGTAGAAAATGCACTGTTATATCCATATCTGAACCTTTTTCTCTCACGATTTATGATAACGATCACGATTTTAGATAGTTTTAATTTGTATACATATCATATATTATTTCCTCTTTGTTAGTTAGCCTTAACCCATTGAAAATTATTGAATAAATATTGAAAAAATACACAAATGTCCGTTAATTGTTTTCCCTTAGCGTGCAAACTGCCACACAACAGGTTTCCTTGCAGCTGCACTTTAGCAATATCGAAACTTTGTATGCACAAGAAGTGCATTATACACTTGCGTACCAAATATATTATATTGAATACTCGAGAATTGGCTCCAGAGGGGCTCCATTAATATCACTAGAAGTCAATTATATTTTAGTACGTAATCACCCTAGGGATTTTAAAGGCTACTTTTAGCGAAGTAATTATTTTTGAGATTTTATGTATTAAGAAAGGAAATATAAAATTAATGAAAATGAAATGATAACTTTGTATGAGATTATATATTACTATACGTTTTGCTTCTTTCATTTCATATTATCTCTCTGTTTCTTTCTCTTGGTTCCTTAGTTATAATTTAAATGTTATTAAATTGTTTTTCACTGTTCTATTATTTTATTTTACAATGTGTTACCCCTCTGTATGCATATATAACCGCGCATTTCGTATTTTTTGTTTGGTTTAATTTTGTACCCTGATGATGCTAAGGCTAAGCGAAACCGGTCGGTCATAAAACATAAAATAAAAACTGTGGTCTTATACAAAGCAATTATTTCATTGTCATTAAATATGTCAAATTACAAAGTGATAGCTTTCTACGAAAAAAAAAATATGAATTCATTACATTACGATTAAAACACGAAGAAACAATATTTTGAATGAATTGAAATTAATTTAAAAATATTCCGGTAAAGTGAAGAAAAATCATTTCTTAAGAATGTTATTACAATCATTTCATATAAACATTAAAATCATGTCCTTCTGGACGTTTAAAGCTCATCCTTTGGGAAACATATTCTGGTTAAAATATACACGAGCATTCTTGAATGAATCGATTTTTATTCAATCAATGAATTTGTCTTGTTTGCAATGAATGCTCTTGGTCGGTTTCATTGAAGCGCTATTTTCGACTTAATTGACTGCTCTAAGCATTCTTTCGATTGCCAAACAATTCGAGGAATCCTTCTTTTCCAGCCGTTGTGAAAATAAAGCAAGAATGTCAAATAGAGCCAACCAGAATCGAATCCAATTTCTGTTCTTTCCGCTGGGCCGTTAGTTCGTATTTCGACCGGCAGGGGAATTTCGCCATCCGACCAGCAGCAGCTTTGCAAATGTGTAGAGGCATCGCCAAGAATATAAAGGTGAAGAGAACGCTGAACAAGGGTGACATCTGTAGGATAACTACTAACCAAAAACTATTGCAGTTAGCATCGAAAATTTGTAGACTTCGAACGAGCGGAAAGTTCTGTTTTGTATGACCGCACAGCGTTCAATGTTCAGATTAAGGGTATCTACTGCACTCCAAATAGTGCAGTGTTGTAAATAGAAATGTATTGGAGAAGAAATAAACTCGAGGAATATTGGGATAATAATTATAATTGGCTGATTTCTATAGCGCCGTTTTCGTGAAAGAAATATCACCCCAAGGGCGCTTTACGATATAATTAACATAACCTACAACGCAATCACTAAGACTTACTTTTTTTTCGAGTGTCGACTCAATTCTCACTGGGGTTCATTTATTAGGACTATACTGAACGTATCTTACACCTAAGACAATTAATACGAAACGAATAGTTGTAAATAATTGTTATTCACACAAAATTTTAATCAAATAACTCGCTAGTATATATTCACAGGTGCATGTGACTCCGATAGGCAGTCTCTTAAACTCGCGAGTGAGATATGCTTGGTTTTATTCAAATTCTGTCAGGAGGAGGTTATCGAAGAATAAGCAAAACAATCTGCTATAAATAAATATTTTCCATTGTATAAACAATTATTTAACGAATTCCAATTGTTTTTTACTATTAAACTTTAAAACAAGCTGAAAAATACTGTTTTCACCTTTTCGTACCTGAAAGTAAAAATCAAACGTACGATCCAAAGAGGGGTGGGTGACCTAGTTGCTTTCTTTGACCTTGATAATTCGTTTTTATGACATAATCTTGGGTAATTTATCTTTGGTAATACTTAGAGAGAAGCATATTTATAATATTTCAGTAATCTTTATCTAAGTTATTGTACAAAATTCTTGAGCACGATAAAGTGGAGTGAGATGGAAATCACCTGGATGACAAAATACCTTTACTATTCATAATCACCAGACGCCCATAAAGCCTCCTAATGTAACACGCCACCTTGGGTTATTTCAGCGCGGAGGCATCAGCAACCCAGTAGACAGACATTAATTCGGATTTCGTTAACAGGTGTTCCGAAACCGTAATACTTCGGACCCTGCCTCCCCCGGACCGACTCTAAAATCTCTGGCAGTAAAGGTAGCTGCATTTTATATCATTTATGTCCGTAGCAATGCGGGAATAGTTAACGATTATTTCGTCCGGCCGCGCGAGGGTCCAAAGTGTAATGTGGCCCCGACTAAATTTTTAATATTCGTACCGGGCTTTGGAAGTTAAAGCGAAACATTCTTACGGTATAAATGCGTGCATATTTTTTCAACAAACCGAAACAAATACGAAGATTCATTTTACATCCTATTTAATTCATTTCGTAGATTCTCTAACTACAAAGATGAAATTGGAAATGATTGGCAAAGATTAAATTTGCACAAAAAAGTGTTTAATTTACGGGTATTGACGAATTTCCATGCCTGAAGTTTATCTACTTTTTTTGTTAACTAACTAACCAACTAACCATCACGCCGTTTCCCCGCAGGGGTAGAGGCAGAGAGGACGGACCGCCATATAACTCTGTCTTGGCACACACTCCTTGCTTCATTCACATTCATACATCGTCTCATACATACTTTTCTGTTATTCTGATTCTTCACATGAGCCGATTCACGTATTTGATTTACTTGACTGTGCCATGTCTTTCTCGGGCGTCCTCAATTTCTTCTTCCATTCACTTTCGCATCATATATTCTTTTCACACTCCTTTCTTCGTTCATTCGCTCTACATGCCAAAACCATCTAAGCGTCCCTTTCTTGATCCTATTTATTACGCTCACATCAGCGTTGCATTCTTTCCGGGTATCCACATTTTTAATACGGTCATACATGGTTTTACCGCACATGCGTCTCAAGGATCTCATTTCCACAGCATTCATTCTACTTTTATCCTTCCTCTGCCAGTTCCATACCTCACTGCCATACATCAGGGTTGATATCTCAATGGTTGATATAAGCATTCCATTGTGGACTCCGTTGTTATTTTTTAAAAAGAAAACAAACATTTCCGGGTTACAAATAATCTGAAAATGTATTTTTTTTAAACTCCCACTACCATCATAATAAGCGGAAAATGTTCCTCGTGCAATGATGGAGGACTTAGCCAGCAGAGGAATTGAACCCACGACACCCAGGTGGGAATCCGATGCGCTTGTTCCCTCAGCTACCGACCGGTCAATCTATTCATATTTTTAATCCAGTCCCATCAATATTTTTTTACTACAGTTTGTAAAGTATAACCTTAGCTTAGTTTTAAATTACAAAACGTGGTTCAAAATATGTAGTTTTGGGTAAAAATATATTTATGATCATTAAATACCTCAGTTTTCATCATTTTTTATTTCATAAATTTAATTGGACCAATAAAGATATACAATGTTAATTTACATTTTTTAATTTTCTTTACTTTGTCGGAAAAATAACAATTTTTTTTTTTATAAAATAGAAGAAGTGAATAAAACAGAAACAAAAGGGTGTAATTAATAATTAATAATTTACAATGAACTTTCATACAGATATAATACGAAACAATTCAACATTTATTTGGCTAAATTTCTGTTAATGTTATCGCTAAAAATAATATTCTGACACAAACCAGCCTCAGATGATCAATGGTATTTTTAGGTAAGACGTTTTAAAAAAAACTACCTTAGTTATAAATTTTGGTCTCGTATAAATAATTCTATACTATTGATAAAAAATGTTTTGAATAATAATGTTTCATGATAAGATGAACACTTGGAAGACTTAATCATCGGCAAAAATATAAAATATCTGGATTCACCAAACACTGCATGAATGTTAGTACCGACGTATAGTTCAATACAATCGGTATTTCTATCGTTGGAGACATCCTTTAAGCAGCCTGTTCAATACAATATGTGTACAATAGAAAACTTGTTTATAGCAAGGCGTTATTATATGATATGACACCAATGAATTTATCGAAGATGGCATTAAATGAGATATACAATCGTCATTCCCAACCATTTGAGAAATCAAACTTGTCTGAATTTCGTCGAGGCAATATCTATTTATCAAAACTATTTGTAAGTAGGAATTCTCATCAGTTATTGGAAACTGTCAAATGAAATGAGCTAGAGCAATGATGTGTAGAAATAACGTGCCTAAATGACCGGCACATGGTGTGGTACTGTGTCTAAAGTAATGGATGGGTTTGTTATGAAATAGTACCGACTGGATGACACAGATTTGTTCTGGATCGGCAGACGGAATGTAAAGGATGCGGGAGGGATTCGGGAATAATACTCGTATATGGTCGTGTTGAAAATTAACGGAAACTATAAAAAGGTCAGAGTGATACCTGCCTTTATATGATTTTATCACACTGAATGAATTTCATTTTTGTCATTTATTTTGTATAACAAATAAAAATCAACTTTTTGTAATGAGGTTCGTACTATTTTTTGAGACTTAAATAATTGAAAAAGATAATTAAAAAAAAAAAAAAAATTCTAATTTTTTCTGCTTAAATAAATGTTGATCGTTGTCTCATTGTGTGTATCTGGTTCAATTGTTTATTCCATTTTATTTTTTGATAAAATAAATATTTCTTCAAACATTTTTTTACAAAAATGTTGTACAGTACAAAGAGAACGATCACATCAAATATGATTCAGTGTTGTCTTTATTTCATAACTTGTACATTAAAATAAAACTTGAGGTTGAGTTATTTTATGTATCAACTAGAGTAATTATAAGTATACAGATCACCGCTGGTATCTACATTTGAAATGCAAAGAGTTTGTAGTTTGTAGCAAGTTTAGAGTGAGAATAGTACGGGGGGTAAAATAATTACCGAATTGCGCTATGTAAATGTGCCGTTATATGTATTACACTAACACACTCATCAGTCGTAAAAGGAAAAAAAAAACAAAAGTTGTTTAACAAGTCAGAAATAGTGAGGCTTACCATCAGCTAAGCTCACCACGAAAGTTTTACACGAACTGCTTTCATTAAAAACTTATAATTACATTATACCAATAGACACACACAACAGTCCGTCGAACAAGAGTCCGTTAAACAAGAGCCCATTAAACATGTCACAAAATATAATTTCTGCTCCGAAAACTGTTGTAATAAATTAAATTTTCACTACAAACTTCTTCTAATTCGATTCTGTCGGGGTACAGCGGGGCCCATATAACATGTCACATATCGTAAGCGGGCATCAATTAGGCCGGACCGTGTTGTCCGAATACTGTACTTAACAATAACTGTTGGGAAATTTAGGAGCATTATGCTCCATTCATGGCGGTAAAGGCAGGGTGACGGTCATACGCCACCATTTTGGGTGACCATGACTAAAATATTATCGAGACTGTTTTAAAATGATTTTTTTCTATTTGTAGATTTATGTCAGATTATTGTATGCTATGTTTCTTCTAACAACATGTATTAAAATTAATTATTTAAAAGAATATTTTTTTGTAATCTCGTTATTATAGTGGAATACACTCTCAGTATTACCCTAATGAGAGAACATCATTAAACATCGAAACGTCGCTTGAAATGGCTTTGGCTTTGACTATGTTTTGAAACCAATTTTCATACTGGGTACCCGTACCCCCACTTTCTCTCTCACCACTTTAATCAACCTCACAAAACTCTACATAAAAAGATTCTATAGTTCAACTCGACACGAGTAGTTTGAGATCTTGTGCGATATCACATAAAAAAACCACCAACCAATTGAAAAAGAAAAAAAATCATTTCGAACCAATTCGTAAATACGATTACCGTCTCAGTTAAGTGTATTTAGATTGAATAGTGAATAGGTATGAAGTATGTGATTTTTCATAAAAGATCCCAAATCAAATTTTCCCAAAGAAGAAATTATTTGCCATACCCAATTAGATCAAAAAAATTATCAGTTTTTAATTAACCTCCTATATTTGAACAAGTATAATAATTAAAAATCGGATGTAAAATTGGCAAAATACTAGTATGTTCTACAATTCCAAAATATATGCCCTAAGTATACAATAAAAAACAGGAATATGTCTTTTAGAACCGGTTCCCGAAGGTATGAAGTTTGATCGGTATGCCAATATACCCGGATTTAAAAAAAATTGCAGTGGGGGCGGCTAGGGAATACAATCACAGCAATATCGACGGTCAGATCTAGTAAAATCTCAAAAATATAAATAAAAATAATAAAAAAATAGCAAAATCTCATTTTTCTTTAATCCAAAAATACCGATTCCTCAGGAAAATACCATCGGGCAATCCAGTGATAGAAAAGTCACTGGACCGAGTAACCGGAATATTGACAATTTCTATTATAAAAGTTCTTATTTTAAGAAATTGAAATTACTGAAATATGCACTAACAATAAAAAAAAATAGTATGCATACAATCCGATGTCTAATTATAATAATGTAGTATTCTTATCCTTATTTTTTTCTGTTCATTGTGAGCCTCTGATATTTGAAAGAGCATAGTGTGTTTGGTATAGCATCCTAAAAATTGCGCTGTTATTGAACAAATATTTATCCGTTTAAAATTAGTACCGAAAGGTTTCCGCAACATTTGCTTGCATGATAACGTAGAGCGGAGCGTGTTTCAAAACATGTTTGCCGGATATATCGTCGACATGAATTGAATGAGCGGGCAGATATGGGCCAGTTGTTTAAGTTTTTGTAGAAATTAAATGATTTGCAGATGCATTTGACGCTGAACTACTGCGGGACCGTTGCCTATGGGAGGAAATATAAACTTGATTGGAAGCTAAGCTTATCTGAAATGCAACACTCTTGGTTTAGAGTGCCCACTTTTGAATATACGTATAACAGCTTGAGGTCGAGACGAATTGGAATATCCAATAACGCAAAGATAATAAAGACGAAAAAATCTATTCGTAGAGTAACAGGAATGCATTGAGATTGTTTTTTTTTATATTAAGAACGGGTTGAATGAATCATGGTCCAAATTTATTTGTTTTTTCAAAATACTTTAACACATTACCGATGAAGACGAACTCTTTTGGATCTTGAGTAGAAATCAATAAATAAACCATGTAATAAAGGGTCAACACTACCGACAGAAAATTTACAGATAAATCATTTACAGTAATTGAATACTGGAATTAATTAAGGCTCTAAGTGCCAAAAAATTAACAACTTTTTTATGATGTAAATAAAATACGATTCTTTAAAAAAAAAACAGTTTTTATTTTTTTGGTACTTAGAGCCTTAATTAATTCCAGTATTCAATTCTTGTATTAGAATGCTACAAAGTAACGTTTAGCCTCATTCTTCAGTGCTGGCCCTTAAGGTTTAGCCATCAAATACGCAAGTATTCAAGTATTCTAATATATAAGCGCAAAAACTTCAACAAATTACAAAAAGCATCATGTAAATGTAGAGCGGATGAACAAAACAAAAAGTGTGAGAAGAATATATAACGTGAAAGTGAATGGTACAGGAAATCAGGTACCCCCGAGGAAGACATAGTATGGTCAAGTGAATCAATACTTGATTCGGGTCATGTCAAGAGTAAAAAAAATATAAATATGTGTTTGGGACGATTTTTGCATATGAATGAAGCAAATATTGTGCCAAGACAGAGTTGTATGGCGGTCCATCCTCTTTGGAGAAACGGCGTGATGGTTAGTTACTTAGTAAGAAAGCAATTTGGTGAATTCTTTGACAACGAATGGATGGATCACTTTCATTAAACCTACAGCGAGGCTAAAATAAAACAACACGTATTTTTAAATAATCTAAATAGATGTACAATTTTTCCCATAAATTTCTCCTAATTTCCCTAATCCATATTTATTCGCCATTTCACTTTTTAAAATATGTTTGTTTGCAATAAATAAGCGAATTGCCTCTAACGGAAATAATTGAAACTAGATTAATATATATATTTAATAGAAGTATTAATATCTCACGGTAGCTTCAAAGATTCACTCGAAAACTCATTGGCCAATGATAATAACAGTAAACTTATATAGCGCAGTTTTGTGATATTTCACCTCAATTTAAGAGTAGTTTGCCCACTAGCCCGAGGTCCAGGATCTTGAATCTCAATCTCGGCAATAAAATTCCTCCTCGTGTCATTTTCTAATATTTTACGTATTTTGTTTCAAAACTTAAATATCATGTCATTCGTTCAGGTGCATTAATGCAGGAATACGTAATTTTCTAACAAAATACTCACCCAATGAGCATAAATAAAAATCCTTTATGTGTTTTTAATATCTCCGTTTACTTTAATAAACGACAAATTTAGTCAAATTGGCACATTCGGGGTTTGCAGAAACATGAGATTATAAGCATCACAAATTATTACACAAACTAACTAATTATTTTCTTTGGAAAATATCAGTTTTAAGGATAAGTTTTATTCTGCTTTAAGTCAATTACATTATGTTAGTAACTAAAAAGAGTGCCAAAATTAGACAGTAAAAATACATATATAAGTCAGTGATTTGTTATTTATCTCTTTCTTTATAAGGATATACTATTGGGTTTCAAATATAATATGCAAATTGAGCTATATAATTAAATTACCTAATTTTAATTTCTTATATTGTTTTTAAATCATGGGGATTATTGAGTGAATTATAAAACATAAATACCAACTTTAAAGTTCAGACGAATAACACTTTCAATGTATACATGTACAATACCATATTGTTTTGTTTTTGTTTGTTTTACAATAATATTCATAAGTCATCAGTACCTGGTTGGATTTTAAAAAAATACCCAGGTAACTCAACGCTCTTCTTGAGTTACCCGAAGCGACAAAAAGCTAAAAAAAAGTTCAAAACTTATGTCGATTGAGTCAAGCCTTCTCCCAAACAATATATATATAAAAAAGTAAATGTATTTTAAATAGCTGAAAAGCCACCGAAGTCATCAGAATCAAACGAGAGTCTGAGCTTTCGATGCAGAAAAAAGAATTTATCAAACCAACTCATTTTTAACCAAAGTGTCGCTTAAACAAACCCTTTTGCCTTTCCAGCGACGATAAGCCATTTTTTGCTTCGTTCATAAAACAATAATTTCTTATTTTTTTTAAAGCTAGGCACATATTCCCAATTTACGAATAACCTGACAATATTTGATTTCCTTCTACTTGCCACACTAAGCAAAAAGGATTGCTTGAACCATGATAGAGGATTTAGCTAGGTAGATGATTGAACTCGTTCGGGTGGAAAGCCGACGCTTTGGATCACTCGACCATCTAAGCGATCCACATGAACATGAATATGTTTAAAATAAGAAGGATTTTAAAGGTACTTTCACTACAGATTAGAGTTATTTTAGCGCTATACATGTGATTTTTCATAAAAATTGTGACAAAATTTTCAAGTAACTTTTGTCATTATTTTATTAAGTAAAAACAAACACAATTTATTATTTCCTCTTAACGGTGAAATACGATTTGTAATCAACCTGAGAATTTCTCAAAAATTTCTGAGAACATTTGATAAAAATGTTGAGTTTGTTTTTTCCACGATTATTTAAAAGACAATTACGATTTTTGTTTTTGATAAGTTGTAAATCGCCCTTGGGATGATATTTTTTCACAAAAACGGCGCTATAGAAATTAACCAAATAAAGTTATTATCATACTCTTTCTCATTTCAAAAAGTTTAGCAAATCGACACATGAATAATTAACATCATCTCCGAAAGTTTAGCAAATCGACACGTGAATAGTTTATTGATTTTTGCAAATTTAATAAAATTTTAAAAGTGGGTGTGACTTTTATACTCAAATTAGCGAAATCTGTAATAAAGAATGACTAATAATTATAAGTATAATTTGAGCTTAAGCATAAAATATATACCCACTTAAATGAATGGCAAGAAGTCTTTATCATAAGATTTAATATGTGAATTTACAGGTATCCTTAAATGGCGGATCGTTAGAAATGCATAAAAAAAAATATATATTTATTATTTACCTATATATTATTATTTATTAAAGTGTCCAGCGCCATTTATATTTATCTCTCTTTTGAATTATGATCAATTTTTTACGACGAAATGCTATTTATATTCTCTTCCTCCGCACAAGATCTATAGGTATTTCTTCAAAGTCTTCTAGGTTCGAATAAAAAATAATCGTCTAATGCGATACGTGAAAGGTACTTTACCAATATAAACTGAACACATCTCCTTGCAAATTTTCCGATACGGTTGACGGTATAAAAGGTGGTAAAAATCTTTCAAAAAATCCTTGTCTGCATGCTTCTAGGTGTTACGTATCATTTTTTTATCTAACCACCTAAAACATCAGATATTGCGTTACCCTTAGTAACTGCTTTGAAAATATTAATTTTGCGAATAAAACTTTGACATCAATCTATTGATAACATAAAACAGTATGCCTTGTTCTACTCATGTCTTCAACTATGACTATCGCGTACTTACTAATTCCAGTTTTAGCTACCCACTAGCTTTTATATTTGTTGAATATTTATAAGAACCATGAACATTCAGAAAATACATGCAATAATAACCAGATTTCTGTGATTTCACGTTAAAGGTAAAATGAACATTTTTATCTATAAAATTTAAACACGTTAAAAAGTAATACGTCAAAAAGCCTAATTAAGGGGAATAACTTTCGCCAATGAAACAAACATAAAAAACAAAGAAGAAGAGAGCAAATTAAGAATCCACCTACAGTAGTAGGTAAGTATGTATTAAAAAAAAAACACAAAACTACTCAGCAGATGCAAGAAGAGATTGCTGCCTCATTTGTAACTGTCAGTCATCATCAGACAATATTAATCATAATACCAGGCTGCCGTTGGTCCATTTCGGGTTCTTGTGTTAACATCTCGATTTTTTAAACTTATTTACATTTCCAGGCTTCTGGATTGTCCCTCACTATTTCTCTTACCTGACACCGTGGGTAAGAGCCCGAGAACGAGAACTTTTTCGTTTATCTCTTAAACAAGCTGAGAATTGTTGACATTAGGATATGGGTAAAAAAAAAAATGATTATTCATCTACTTTATTTTCGGGTTACTCAATATGAGAAATTGGTTAAAGGATTTAGGGCATATGAATATAATTAAGTAGATACATAGTGAAGATCAGTTTTGTATAAAATTATCGTAAGCTTATCAACAATAAATTCATACGTATTGACATGAAAAACTTAGATATGATAAAATTGAAAATCCACTCTTATGGTGGAGATACACAAGATATATCATTTGTGAGAAAAAAAAAGCTTTGAAAACATTTTGATTGACAAACTATTACTGATGATAATGAAATGTTAGTATAAACAATACTATTCAACGAGTAAAAAAAAATATTCGGCTGGGTACCAAAAGTAGTTTCCGTAAAATACGTAGGGACAATATTTCGGGCAAGGAATATAATTATTTAATATTGTGTATGTTATTGAATAGCCGTAAAATACACAAGTATTGACGTTAAACCGCTACAATATTGTTGACGTCGCTTCTCACGCCGCTTCCGGGAAAACAACGGATAATTGACTCTGGTCTAAAACAACAAGTAATATGCATTTTATTATTGTCAGGGATAAAGCTCGACCGGAATATAAAGCCGAGTGATGTATTCAGTTACTGGGTATTGTCACAAGACAAACAGGTGTCCATTCCTCAGGCCGCCTCACAAACAACAACAAAAACATTTCGGAGCCCAGGTAGCAAGCATCTTGGCAGGACAGATAAACCATTTCCGAAAAGGGGCTTCCTCTTACTCTGAATAGCCTTCACTTCCTGTCTGATGTAAAAGGTACATTGTTAGTATTCAACGGGGGATCGTTAACTTTTTTATTGTATTTTCGGAGGATCCTCGGCAAATTTGCTTAAAATATTTAAAAAAGGTTTTTTTCCGACGGGGGGAAGTTAGTACTCTCGCAGCACGTGTTCAAATATTTTTTGTTCGATAATTTACGCGGGCAGTGGAAATAGTTTTATTGGCTGGAATCTGGAATGCGGTAAGCGATTTGGGATTTAATGGCAAGGCATTCACGATTTATCCACAAAACGTAGTTTAATGGAAAACATACTCTTTACATATTGCATACGTAAATTTCTAAGATAAAACGTATTTATTACGTACTTCTTCCCACCAAAGATTCTTCTTCTGGATTATCATGAATATATTTCGTATTGTACATAAAACTAATTAACTAATTTATTTATATACTAACGGACCATTGTCCAATTACAAAATATACAAAACACGAAATGTAAAAAAAAGAGCAACAGAGAAAGAACAGTACACACATAATATTTCAATGAAGCAATCACAAAAATAAGACATAAATATTCATCTGAAAGAATATTCACGTCAAAGTCTGAATAATTTGCTAGAGTCGTAAAGAATGACAAAATTCATTTGGACTGGTACCAAAAATTTCAAGACTATGGCTTGAGTAAAGAAATCTCGACCTTCTGGACAGTGGAGAATGATACCCATAATTAGTACAGTGATTATTGAGGAACAGCAATTCATTGTTTCTGAGTCCACGACAAGGGATGTTGAACTGGATGAGTTGCGACAAAGAAGGTGAGTCAATAATACAGTTAATAATTTGAAAATGTTAGTTACATCAAAAGTTTTCCTACGCTTTTATAATGAAGAAATTTTTAATGTTTGTTCAATTTCAAAATGATTATGAATAATCGCTTCTTTTTCGCCCTAATTTCTATGCAATTCCGCGTAAGGAGGAATGTTGAAAGGATTCAGTATGATGAATATGAACAGTATAGAAAGGAGACCAAATGACACTGGCATATTCTAGATGAGGGCGAACTAATGAGCAGTAAAGAGTTTTTAATAATATTTGGATAATTTGTATAGCGCCGTTTTTGTGAAATATCACCTCAAGGGCTCTGTGTTTACGCTCTTTATATTCTTGAAGTCACAGGAAATTACATTGATGAAGCCAAAAACTAATGATTCTCACTCACTTGGATAATTTTTATAGCGCCTTTTTGTAAAAAAATCTTCCTGGTCATCACTTCAAAGGGGCTCTAAAAACGCTAGAAGATACCTTTAAACTCAAATACTGACCAAAGCGATAGTTGGTATTTACATGCTTATAGTTGTCGCAGACTGTAAAATGGTTCACAATTGGGAGCTATTTACACCCTGTCAAGAATTAATAAATAAAGAGACATAATCCGAGATACCTAAGGCATTTGTGTGTAAGGTATATGCGGAAAAAACATGTATGACCGCATTACAAATGTGTAAATTCAGAAAGAATGCCAGGCTGGTGTAAGCGTAGTACAAATAAGAAAGGGCCACGATGGTTTAGATATGAAGAGCGGACGAAAGAAGAAAGGAATGTAAGGAGAATATATGACGCGGAAGTGAAAGGTAGAAAAAGTTGGGTATGCCGAGGAAGACATGAGACGACCAAGTTAGTTCAACATTTAAATCATATCATGTCAATAATTAGTATGGCAATGTATGAATATTAATGAACCGAGAAGTGAGTACAAAGAAAGAGTTATGTGGCGCTCTATTCCCTTGTGGAAAAACGGCGTGATGTTAGTTATGTAGTAAAAAGACATAGATAATGAAAATTTGCTCATTAGGCCAAAAATTAGATGCAACTTTTGAGTTTGTGTATCAACATAATTCTACGGATTTACTTAAAAATAATAAGTTTTGTTTTAGTCAAAATACGTTTTTGGGCCTTGACAGGGAACGTATTACAATAATCAAATCAAGAAGTTTCTGACGGCGCATTCAAATTGAACGGAAAGCTCTCTACTGGGAGTGTGAAAAATAACTCCATCATGGCGAATGAAATAATCCGCTGTAAAGGGCAACGTGCCCTGAACATGTGTAGCCACTGCTAGGTAGGTACTGTAAGATGGCGATCGTCGGAGGGCTAAGGGGTCAATTCATTTTAGTTACCTAGGAGGAATCTTAACATTCTTTAACTATCAAACTGAAAATCCGCGTCCTGTTGCAGCATTAACCATTGAATTTCAAAAAAGCTCTGGCGCCATAAAATTTTTACAATGTGGAAATTCTAGATAAATACAAATATTTTATATTTTCATGGAAAGCAATCACTTTGTGGTTTGACATATTTAATGAAAATTAAATAATTACTATGAATAAGACCACCGATTTTATTTTATTTTTAATAATCAACCGGTTTCGCTTAGCCTTAGCATAATAAGGGTACAAAATTAAACTAATTAGGTCGGTCATAAAAATAAAAATAAAATCTTTGGTCCCATACAAAGTTATTATTTAATTTTCTTTAAAATATTTTAATCTTGTAATTATGTCATTTTCATTTTCATCGTGAGTTATACATTTATGGCGTCGTTTTTAAATATTGATTTATGACGTCTTTAATTCGTAAAATTCATCCTTCCTTACGCCAGTGGCTGTAATGTTGAAATTGGCACTTGACGCCTGTCGCTTGCTTCGATTTATATAATAAAAACACTGTCAAAAAACATGTTAAAAAAACAAAATATATTGAGCAACTCGGGAAAAATCTGGTAATAAAAATTATATGAGATAAGAACTAGATTTTTTTTACAATTTGTTTTGCTGTTCGGATGTTTCCTGGTTCCCATCCAAAAAAATAAAAAATTGTTTAATATTGTTTGATTTCAATTTTTTTTTTCAAAATTTTGTCCAAAAATAAGACAGGGCATCACATTTTCATCATTGTCTGTTCCTCACTATGAAAATTTAAAAAATATCTTTGATACATTGTATTTTAAATTTGCTCTCGTGCCCTAAAAAAATAACATATATGTATTTGAAAATATGTAAAAATCAGCTAAATTTTAAGTTATTATGATAATAGTGATTGTGTTCTACCAGAAGCAACCTGCCAGGTAAGTATGTTGCTGTATATTTTTATAAACTAGGAATTAATATTGACTAGAAATTAAGATTTGTACAGCGCCCTTAAGGTGATTTTCCACAAAAACGGCGCTGAACAAATTATCCAAATATATTATTTTATAATTGTTTGTTTTTAATTTTTAAATTCTTTACCAAACAATAAAGCTAGTTTAATAATATAATATTACTCGTATATAACAAAGATTTTTTGTAGAGCATTAGGAGTTCTCATAAGAGAGCAGTATTGATTAATTCGCTCATAGGAGAGGTCACACTGGTTCTACCCAGGTCGCTGAATTGTACCGGCCTCCTAAGGGCTGAGTAGAAAAAGAGGGAAGACTATTTGGCGCGAGGACTCTATCAATCTTCCAGCAGCAAAATTAAACGTCAAAATATTATTGTATTTCTCCGTACCGAGCGAAATGGCTTGGGTCGTCAGAGCTAATTAAATAAGCATTTGTCTCCTGCGTCTTCTGGCAACCTGGTACAGGAATACTGCTGATGGCTAGACTGTGACCTCTCCATCTTTCTCGTAAACAAGGCGTGTAACAGAAAGAGATGTTATGCGGTAGCTCTCAGTGGCGAGACCATACTCGCACTTGCTTGGCGCACATCGTCGCCGGAAAAGCAAAAGGGTTGGAGCGCCATTTTACAACTCAAGTTTACACCAGAGCACTTTTTGATTTTTTATTTTACAGTTACATTCGTAAGTCTTCAGTACCTGGTTGGATTTTGAAAAAAATAAATAACTTAATGCTCTGACAGAGTTTTCAAAGCGACAAAAAAGTTTCACAAATTTGCGTCTTGAGTCAAGATTCAATCGAAAATATATTTTTAGATGCTGAAGGCCACAAAAGTCTTCATTCGATGCAGAAAAAAGTGGACCAAAACTGCACATTTAACTCATTTTTGACCAAAGTATCGCTTAAGCTTTTTTGTCTTTCCAGCGACGGTATAGTCACGCCGCTAATGGAACACGGAGCTTTCAGTGGCAGGACCATCCAGCGTCACTCCTAAACAATATCGAAGATAAATTGCTTTTCCGAATTATCAATGCGGAGGAGATTAGCTGCCGCAGACCAACTGCGACTCGCCGAAAGAAATTACGAATTTCAAATTAACCTTTTGAATAATTTTATGCTGATGGGTGTTTTGATGAAACAACTCGATGAAAAAACGTGCAAATAAATAAACTCATGAGTTGAAAATGGGACTTTCGTAATCAAATTAACGCCAGTAATAACAATAAATTCAGAGGTTAAGGCAAAGAATTTCAAAATATTGCTAAATCATATGTTTTTGGTTTAAAAATTTGATCGCCTAAAGATATTACAGATGCTTAAATCAAATGCTGCAAGTAGAACACAACTTAGCTTCTGCTTTGACTGGTCATTATTTGTGCCTGAAACATGTAATGTCCAAACCTGTGAAAATGCTTTAAAGTGAAAAAACTTCAACTTACGAACTTTGGATTGGCTTCTATTTGTATAATGTGGTTAAATAAGTTTTTAGACCCTGACCGGAAAACTTTTTAATATTTGTGCCTGAGCTTCACAAAATAACAACAATTTTCGTGAATCTAAACATTTTTCATAAAGTGGCAATATTTAACCTCATCGCCACCAGGAGGAGCGCGTGATTTCGTTCGAGTTTAACGGAGTTTTACGGATTGCATCGCCTTAAAAATACTAATGTGCGTCAATTCATGTCATAATATGATGTTTCATAAAATTTGAACTTTTTACAAATGATTTTAATAATTATTTACTGCCTTGTGATTACCTAATTGTAACAATTTTTTTTTTCTTTTCGTCTTATGCAAAGTTATAATTTAATTTAATTAAATATGTTAAACAACAAAGTAATTGCTTTTACGAAAATATAATTCTTTACTCATGCATGCCTTCAGGACTCACCGTTTAAGTGTTTTTTCCGTGATTCAGAAATCAGGTTTCTGTTATCCTGAAAAATGTATGTTTGAACAAAAAGTAGTTCTGTGTTTTGGATGATCAAAATTAAATGAAAAGTTCTTCACGGAATTCAACAGACATATATTAAAGAACGAAAACATTACTGAATTAATGAAATACTGCTAAAAATAGAGTGAAAAAATAAAGAAAAAATTGAAAATTTAGGGGTACAATCGAGAATATGATAAGTTTCCCCTTTACTCTCGTATATTAAACATTTTTAGATTCAAACGAAAAACCTACGATTTATGTAACTTTCAAGGTGAAAGGTATTTGAAATATTTCTCTTCCCCATGTTTGCTTAAAAAATACAACGCCAAAATCCAGGGATTTCTTTGGAGAAAAATGCTTACGAAATAAAAAAAAGCATAAATAAGGGTAAAAACAAAAACCATCCGGTAGTCATAAACCATCCCGCGAGGAGGAATTATGGATGTGAATGTTCAGGTGATACAAAAACGGTTATTTGTTAAAAATTCTGGAAAACTGATGGGAATTAAGGGTGTCTTTACTGCTCATGCAAGTTATTATATGATCGGGATGATCTTATATTTGAAAAATATTTCTGTCTAATGTCAGCAATTTAATTATGAATATTAATAAAGATTTGGTTGAAACTGGGGTCAAATTATAAAAAAGTATGGAATTTTGTTAATTAACCCGAAGGAGAATATATAACGTGAAAGTGAATGGTAGAAGAAGTCGGGGACGCCAGAGTAAGACATAGCACGATGAAATTAATTGAATACTTAAGTCAAGTCATGTCAACAGTCAGAATATCAAAAGAGTATGTATTAGATGATGTATGAGTGTGAGAACCAGGAATGTGTGCCAATACAGAGTTGTGTGGCGGTTCATCATCTCTGCCTAGCCCTGCGGAGAAACAGCGTTATAGTGAGTTAGCTAGTTAGCTATCATCAGATAAGAATGTACGCCACACAAACAAAATCTTATCTTGACTCGCACCCATTGCTATTGTCATTCACATTTGTTATTCCGATTCTTGAAAATACCCGACTTTACTTGATCGTGTCACGTGTCTTCCCGAGACCTTCGGCAACTTATTTTTTTTATCAACTTGCGCCTCATACTTTCCGGTCGTTCTTTACCTTGTTCATTACGCTGACATCCGCCTTGCAATCTTTTAGTATCTCCTCATTCGTAATACCGTCGTAGATGGTATTAGCACCCACACACCTCAGGGATCTGATTTCTACAATATGTATGTCTGTACGATTTCTATAATCCATCTGTACAACTGAAATATTTTTTTGCGTCCTGTTTCTAGTTGTTCCATGCGTAATTTAGTTTTTTTTTTAAATAAAAATAAATAATACCATCAACACTTCGATGATCAGCCTTACTGTTTTTATTCAACATTCCCGATTTTGTGAGAGTAAAGTTCCAGTTAGATCGACCGCAAGCGTTTTAAAAGTTTGGTAAATGCATAATATTTACATATTCGTAAAAAGCATTTACTTTGTGGCTTACCATATTTATGAATAAAACAGATAGACTTTGTTTATAACCATTTATGACGGCCTCCATGGTCGAGTGGTAAGACGCTCGACTACGAATCCAAAGGTCGCGGGTTCAAACCTGGCGTGCGCCAATAACTTTTATTTAATTAATATGTGTCATCATACATTTAATTCATACGAAAATAATAAAAAAAAGATATATTTACGGTACGTTCCAGAGTGATAGATACCCTAAGTATTTCTCTGGTGAAAGACCACCATTCAGAATCGAAACGTTGCTTGAAATGGCTTTAGCCGTGTTTGGTGACCAGATCTGAATAGCCAGGTACTTCCCAATAATAATAATAATAATAATATTTGGACGATTTGTATAGCGCCGTTTTTGTGAAAAATCACCTCAAGGGCGCTGTACAGATCTTACTTTCTATCGTTACATACCAATTCCTAGCTTAAATAAGAAAATATACAGGAACATACTTACCTGGCAGGTCCCATCAGATAGACACAATTATGAACTTAAAATTATGATTATACATATATATACATATATATATATACATACATATACATACATACATACATACATATACATACACACATATAAATATATATACATATACACACACATATATATATATACATATATATATATATATATTTATTTATTTATTTATTTATTTTATTTTATTTTTTTTTTCCGATTTAGGGCATGGGAGCGAAACTAAAAGAATGGACTTTCTTGGTTAAAATTTGCATATCTAAAGGTGATTCGTCGAGAGACCTTTTAATGAATTTAAGGATATGAGAGTCTGAGCTAAGTTTTCAGTTTGGACCGAAATTCTGTTGGGCTCGTTATACATCTTAGTTCCGGAGGGAGTTCCAAGCCTTCCCGAAAGCGCGATCTCCAAACTTAGTATTTGGATTGCGTTTAGGTTCTATAACCGGTCGACTGCTTTAGAAGAATATTTTTGGAACGCATAGTTCGGTGATGTACAGTGGAGCCATTTCGTTAAGGGATTTTAAACTTGTCTGGATTCCCTGCCCAGCCAGTGAACCTCTGAAATTCAGATACCCCGGTGATAAGCCTTTGGCATTAAAAACTATTTAGGAAGGCTGGCGTAAATACCGTTACCCAACCTTCTCCTTTCCAATTTACTTCCCCTCCCCACTACCTTCGGCCTCATAACATGCCCTATTTGGGGATGCCATAGTCTCACTGGCTCTAGACGGTTGGGAGCAGTTGAGACTCTTGTGCGGTATTCATATAAATTTTATCATTCAATATTATGTAGACCGATTTCGAAAGCACCCTTCCATCATCAAGACTATTAAAATTAACCTAAAATACAAAATACTGAGATATAAATACATGTTTTGGAGTTGGAATGGGATGAAGAAAAAGTAATTGAGGGGTTTATGGGAATAACAGAGCCGCTTACTGGAAATATATCTAGGATAGGACTGTAAGATAAATTAATTTGACTATTCAAAATACTACATTTACTATTTAATGATTAACTAATTTTTAATGCTTCTAAGTTATTTATTTTTTTCCCTTTATTACAACGGTGAATAATTTTAACCCCTGTATCCCTATCGAAAGTATGATCAGTAGCAATGAGGCGTTTGGCGAACTCTGAAAAATGATTGTTTTTTAAGCATCTTAGGTGTTCACTAAATCTAATATTTACATTTAGAGATGTCTCACCTATATAATACGATGGACAATTATTACACGATAGTTTATAAACGCCAGAATGACTTCATTTATTATCACTGTCTTTAGAATTTTTCAATAATATACCTATGCTATTGTTTGTATAGAACGCGGGTTTAATGTGGGTAGGCAAATTTCGGGTACTAAGTGAAGAGAAATTAGATATATAAAAGATTCCACGCTATTGGAAGCGATTCCTTATGTTATAGTTTTGCATAATATTTACATTACGGTCTCGTCAACATTGTTTAAAAAAAGCTCTATTGATTTTGTTGCAGTCGGCAAATCGCGACACACCGAAAACAATCTTTAAAACGAAACGAGATAAAATGTATGTATGAAGTAATTTCGTATTCATAAAAATTGTGTTTACTTTAGAAGGTTCCCGCGAAAATGAAATTTTATACGGTTTTCGAAATAACGCTTTTATATTAAATATAAAAATGTATTGAAAAAACATACAGTCTGTCGGTACCTTTCAGCCAAATTATGTTTACATTCGACTACATTTGACTAGTTTCAACCCGCTCCATATAAAAAATGGTTTAAAAGAACCCTTTCTGACCGGTGTTCACACACATTTCCGTGGGGAAATGTAATAAAATAACCCTTTACATGAACAGTGTTCCGTGAATTTAATATAATATAAAATTTATATGAAATAAACATAAGGACCGTGAAACATGGTATCAAACAAATGCGGATGATCGTGTAGTGCTTCGCATACTTTGTTTCAGAAGGATAAAGGTTCCATTTTTGAAAAAAATAAAGTGACATGTTTTATTATCTGTGTACATGAAATGAAACATTTTGATTTTTGTTGAAATTATCATCAGCCCTCAGCTGGTCTCCTGGCTCACTTCAGTTCATTGAAGGGTGCGGTATTCACATTCGTAGCATCCAATCAACCGAGTTTAGGTCTTACAGCACTTCTTCGTTCTGCATTATTTTAGAAAAGTCTCTTTGGTGGTCTGCTATAGCCCCGAAAGAATTGTTTGACGTAGAAGCTATAGATGTAGATTTACCCTAAAGATTATGAAAGGACGATATAAGTGTATTAAACAAGAATAAGAAAGAGACTTGCAGATGATTTGGGCAAGTAGAGAACAAAGAGTGTCAGGAGAATATACACCGTCCAAAAAAGTGTTTTATTTTAGACCGGTTAGTAGCTGAGTGGACAAACGCGTCGGATTCCCATCCGAGAGTCATGGGTTCAATTTCTCTGCTAGCTAAGCTCTCCATCATTGCGCAAGCAACATCTTTCGCTTATTATGACGGTAGAAGGAGTTTTTCAAATATTTTTAGGTTATTTGAAACCCTGGAGTATTTGTCTTTCTTTACTTTAAAAAAGTAAAACAAATAATATATTGAATCGAAACTCGAAATCACAAACGGCCTTTTGTGTTCTAACTTTAATTTGTCGTTTGTAATTTAAAAATTAACTAAAAGTTTTGTTAGCAAATTTTTGCTTTATATTTCATCATGTTTACAAAGTAGCTGGGCAAGACAATTTTTTTTAATTTAAAAATTTCTAATAACTCGAGAGCGTACTAGATATACGTCGGACCTTTTGATTGAAATAATAATTTTAAAAAATCGGTTTGGTTAGGTATTTAGTAATAAATCTACAACAAAATTTTGTATAAAACAAGCCATGAATGAGTGCACTCTTGTTAATGAGGAAAAAACTTCATGTAATTTTTTTCTTTAGATTTTTATGAGGAAGTCAGGAAACTCCCAGTAAGGCATAGCACGATCGGGCGAGTCAAATAATTGAATATCAAGAATCGGTTCTACAGAACGTTCCACTGGCGTTCTACTGCTTTCGTCTGCCCCAGCAGGGAAATAACTCTATGGTATCTAGAAAGTATCTAAAAATATAACTTCTACAATGTTTACACATCTCCTTTCAAATCACTTAATCCCACAATAGTTTCTCCCCACATAAAGTTATCAAATTTGACACCAACATACTTATCCATAAATATACCAATACAAAGTTCCACAAATAACTTTAAATACATTTTCAAGTATTTATTCATCTTCCTCGTAGCATTTGTCAGTAATAAGAGTGCAACGGTAACGGGGAAGGAATGTCAGCGATCATTAAGCCCGACGCACGCGAGTCAACCAACATTTTCACCTCATGTGTCAAGCCAATGCATTCATGATCTGTCACAGTGACAGCCGGGCCACGTGCTGGTGACGTCATTTGTCAGTTCCAAATCTGAATATAAATATGGAAACTACGTTGCAGGATCCGCGAGGGGGTTGTTTGTAATGCAAATACGATTCGGGGTGTGTTTTTAAAACTTATTTCAACACATAACTGTGTAAACTTTTCTTTCATTTTCAACAATTTTGAAAATGGTTTAGTATTTTATCAATGACATAATAACGAACAGTTAGTTTTATTGTATTATTTTGTGCGATAGCTGTTTTGCCCTTCGACTGAATTATAATAAAATAATGTATTCACGTAGCTCAATTGATATTTCATTACAAGTGTACTTGACTTTAAATAGCTAAACCCATAAAATAATTGTACTTTTAAAAAATCTATTCGAGGCTGCTGTTTTTACTTTAAAATACTTTTATAGATCTGTTAAGTTAGTTGGAAAAACATAGTTTATATCTAAGTTACTAAAATTGATATTAGTCAAATCAGTCAACACATATTGTAGATTGGATTATAAAACGTCTCACATTCCATTTGACGGAATAAACAGATGTCAAAATTAATTATAATATAAACATTTTTTTTATTATTACATTTTCAACATTTTCTCACTGTTCTCTTATTTTATTTTACACAGTGTTCTCCCTCTGTATGTATATATATATGTACGAGTATATAACCGCACACTTTGTATTTTTTGTTAAGTTTAATTTTGTACCCTGATGATGCTTTGGCTAAACGAAACCGGTCGGTCATAAAAAATGAAATAAAATCTGTGGTCTCATACAGAGTTATAATTCCATTAACCATAAAAGTTTATGGTAAAATACGAAGGTAAGGACTTACTTATATCTGTACCTACAGACAGCTAATAAATCTTATAATAATCTTACAGGATAATACACATTATTTATCGTATTATGTGATCTTTGACGATCTTTGTGGCAAACACGCGTATCAATCACTCCAGACGTATGATAAACGGGAAATGTTTATTTGGCTCACCCGGGCGCTGCTGAAGGGGGATATAGGCCTAAAAAAGTTTCATAAACCTAAATATCTATCGTCCAACATTAAAAAAATAAATCGGAGGAAGATATGATTTATTTAGTTTGGCACACGATCTATTTTTGTGTGTGTAAGCAGAAAAACTCCCAAACGGTGAACCTGATACATGTTTGCACGGAGTTTTCAGTAGCCTATGACGTAGAGAGAAGACGTTATTTTGTTTTTTTTCGTGTATATTTTGTTGCAGTTGTTAATCTTAAAACTGGATTCAGTCAAATGAAGTGTTAATACTCGGGAAACCTGGGCAGTACAAAAATAAATAAATACATTCAAAAGGATTCCGAAATAATCTTAAGTCTATTTTTTAGCCCTGTTGCCAAACCACTTTATGGTAGTTTAACGGAATAGAACGGAATAATGCGAAATAATCTTTAGTTTATTTTAGCCCTGTTGCCAAACTACTTTATTATAGTTTAACGGAATAGAACGGAATAATCCGAAATACTCTTAAGTCTATTTTAGTCTTGTTGCCAAACTACTTCATTGTAGTTTAACGGAATAGAACGGAAAAAAACAATAAAAAAGCTTTCGAAAATTAAAAAAATAGTTTGTAAAAGTTAAGGTTATTTTTCTCGAATTTCTAAAACTAATCGGCAATTCAACCAGATAATTATGTGTATTTTCGGTTGGTTTAAAATGTAAGACCCTCGGTAAAGAGAAACACGTTTGAAAAAAATGCTCGTCCCAAACGCAGTGGAGAAAAACCTAACGTGATTTATATCGATGGGGCAAAGTTGAAACACAGTGGCGTGAACAACCTAGGTCTAGAGACATTCGCGCCAAAGTGAGTGACGACTTGGCTTAGCGTTGACGCCTAAGTTTTTTTGTTGCACGCAATTAAGGAATGATTCACACTTCGCACATAAGGTCTTAGGGGGTGTTTTTTGTAAGGAAAGCTATTTTCGTTGCAAGGTTTCAAACACGTTATTAACTGTATGGTCCTGCTGTTAAGAGTCCAATTGTAACTTTTCCTTCCAATACATGTGTGGTTTCACAAGAAAGAGGGAGAGACTACAATCACTTCCATGGATATATCAGCGGAATGTCTTTACGCAAGATTGTTTGATGATGATGACTTTATTTTTTAACGAGCACAAAATCTCGACGAAAATGTATTATTTGTCACTTCTATAACAGGGGAAGTCATGCAAAAAACCGAAATAAAGCCATGTTTTTTGTTGACATTATTTATCTTTCAAAAAAAGAAAGGGATCATTAAGTTTTTAAAATAAAGATAATGTTTTTAAATCATCCGTATGGCTGAGGTATTCATACATTGCTTACAAAACAGAGAGCATATAGCCTGTAGGGGCTGAAAATGATATATTGAAGCAGAATTTACCCAAGTATATTTATAAGTGGAGCCCTCACAGATTATATGAGAAAGTAAATCTTCATGGAGTCGAGACCACCCATATCAAGTGACACCATAACTCTCCGAGTAGATATAATACGCTCGCCATAAATAAAATTTGAAAACCTTAATTCAAATTGAAATCGGTCTGGCTCCATTTTTCCGCCTCAGGATCGACTTGACGAGGTCATAAATATAGTTTAAGTGGTCATAATGTTTAACAAACGCTGATCTTAGCGGAAGAGTAAATCATTAACGTGACAAAATGGCGGGCATTTGTCACGAAGGAAATATCACATCACTGCCTTGCGGGCTTCCGTGCTAATGAATACGAACTACGTGTCAGAACTGAAATGTATAAGCTACTTATCTTCGTGTCGCCGCATTAGATCGAGTAACAACCAGGCGCGCGGTTTGACACGAAAGAGCTTCTCGAGTGAACTGGAATGATGTGTTCATTTTTGGAGCCAACTTTGAGGAGGCCGCGACAGGCGGGCTAACGTTTCTAATGAAGGCAAATCTGTAATTAAGAGTTGCCTGCTTACAGAGTATTTCCAATAAATGTTGAACTTTAGTCGTTCAAATTTTTACCAACCCTACTTATATTTTTCTTTAATATCAATAAAATTTACAATATATTAATTCCAGTATCCGAATACAGGTGTGCGCACACTATGAAAAGAAAAGTGGTTGTAACAAAAAAACTACGAATGCTTTCACATATACAAAATCTGAATAAATCACTGATAGAGGCATAATCCAAGTTCTTTTGTGAAAAAAAATGCAATTAAAATGGTAACCTATAGTCTACGCAGTAAGAGAAATATAAGGAATAGTAAAAGTTAGGATTATCTTCTTCTATGGTTGAAATCGAATTTCATTATTAAATTGTTGTGCAGGCAGGGCTGTCTTCTAATTGACATTAATTACGTAGGTACCCTTATTATTTTTGGAAGGAAAATTTAAACGATTAAAACAAGACACCAAATGAATAACGAACGGCATACAAAGCGTAAACCACTGAGAAGAGTTATATTATTTAATTTATTCCTAAAGATGAAACGTTTCAGAAATTCAAAGAGAAAACTTTCCGATTCAAGTTTAGGGCGCCCGAGACGGGGACTCGCAAACAGCCGTCACGGTTAACCAAATGGACTCGACTTGTAAACTTTTCCATGGATATTTTAAAGCGGACCGATCATTATTATTTGTAACTCGAGTTTAAACTTTTCCTTACCATTCGTCACTGTCATAATTATAAATGTACCCAGTCATTCCGGTATATTGCATGCGATGAAACGAAAGCTCAGTCGGTATGTTCCCTGAATGTATAATGAGGCCACCCCCGGACTGGAGCCCCGACCGCGCCGACCCCTGCCTTGCCCTCTGCACCCCTGACGCGAGGTCCACAGGGACGTGACTACTGCAGACCGAGGGGTAATTAAAATATTGATATTTTAATCACAGCGCCCTTATTCCTATTTCGATTCCACTGTTCACCCAAACGAGAAATGCAAAGGCAGAATAGAGTGAGCTTTTAAGCTTGAATGTCATTAAAACCATTACTCACGACGATGGAGGTAATTTTAAAATCTTTGGAATCACTTTTATTTTTGTGTTATATTCAGCTTCGTCAATTTTAAACTCTGCTTACCCATCGAACAAATTAATTATACTAGCTTAGTGAAAAAATTAAACATAACTGACTTATCTTGCAGAAGAATCATGAGTTACCTAGTACTCTTGTTCAATTTATTTAAAGGTGTACTGGATGCACCTGATTTAAATGAGCTGATTACCTTCCGAGTACCTAATCGTGACACAAGATTTTCTGCGTTGTTTCATGTTAATTCATCAAGAATTAATCAACTATGCAATGAGCTCCCCAGGTTACTAAAGGTTACTAAGTTTTGGAAACAAATTTAGTTCTTTTGATATTTTTCTACATTCAATCATGAAATTTAGATCAAAGTTATGTAACAAGATTAGGTAAATTGAACATGTTGTGTATCATACATAATTGAACATGTTGTATGTCATACATAATTGAATATGTTGTTTCTTTCCTTCTAATCAAATTTTATAATTATTATCTTCATATACAATTCTCGCTATGTTACTTCATCATTACACTTGCTATATAATGTACTCTTCCTGTAAAAGCCTAATGGGCGTTAATCAAACAAATAAATAAGGTAAGAAATCGTGTGATGGTTAGATAGTTCCGTTTGAAGCTTTTTTCTAAATATTGTGATATTCATCAATTCACTAGCGCCAAGTAAGTTGCAGCATTATACTTGGTAATATGCCGCCATGTTTTGATTAACGTATTAATAAAATCCTTGTTAAAAATATCCTCAATTCGCTTCTTACGACGTTAAAAAAAATAGTTCATTTTTTTAAACGCGGATGTTGATCGGTATACAGTTATAAAGAGAGAACCAATAAATAAAATGTATTTCTTCAAGTCAACACTTATTACGAATTAATCATGGCATGTTTGCTAAGCCCAGATGTCAGTTCCCCTAATCCTCCCCTAAACCCTGATCTTTCTCTTCCACGTCTTCCCATCCCCACCCGCTCATAGGGAGTATCGGAAGATGCCTGTAGAAGGGAAGAGGAAGTGGTTCCTTTAGTTTCCAAACTTGTCCAAGTGCTTCAGAAATAGATGTTTTCCGTGACTAGGCAAATCCGCCCAAGTTTACTTTCGCTTAATAGGAAAAGCTACGAGAAAAACGTATTTTTAAGTTTATCGCAAAAAAATAGACGAAGTAATGAAAAACTTGCCAATCTATTTCAATGTCTGTCCAAAAGTTTGTTTGACAAGTCACTCAGTCGAAGCAAACATAAGGTAATTTTTAATAGTGAGATAAAATAACGTAGAAGAAATTAAGTAAAATTTCTATTAAACATTTTCATAGAAAGCAATCACTTTGTGGTTTGAAATATTTAAAGAAAAAAAAATTTGTATAAGCTCACTTTGAATTTTTGTTTGGTTTAATTTTGTACCCTGATAATGCTTATGCTAAGCGAAACCAGTCAGTCATAAAAGATAAAATAATATCCGTGGTCTTATACAGGGTTATTTTATCATTAATTTCTGTTAAATGTTTTAGCATTTAGTTACAGAAGAAGATCCATAGGTACTGTGGGGAAAAAAGTGTACATTTAATTTGCTGGTAACCAATTTCGCGTTTTTAATTGTTTGAGTAATTAATACTGGCAGTAGTGGTTGCGTGTCACATTTATCACGCCTATTTATACAGCTATAGTTGAAGTATTGTTCTGAGTTTCGAGTATTTTCACTAAACATTCGCATTTAAGTGTGGGTTTGAATTTGACACCCGTTGTGTTGATGCAACAATTAGCATAAGACATTCGCCACCGACGATTTAAGATGACTTTGATTGCGAACTTTGAGGAGTCATCATTACGATGGTACATATATTATTTAAATTGCTCCCCTCTTATTTGCAAACGATTAAAGATTTATTCGGTATTAAAGAGAAACCAGTGTGATTTAATATTTTACCTAACTGAGAATGGATCGGAGCTAGTGATTAATAGTATATAATACAAGCAATAACTTTCGCTTCTTATGATGGCAGTAGGAGTTTTTCAAATATTTTCAGGTTATTTGTACCCCGGGAATGTTTGTCTTTCATTAAAATTAAAAAAAAAACATAGAACGTAGTAGTAAGTTTCTTAAGCTACTTATACATTTATTTAACTGTGCTGTATGTTACGTTACATACGACTATTAGTACGAAACGTAAAATTATTGCTAGCACAAAGCTCTAAATGCGACAAAAAATATTAAATACGTTTTCAGACGGGCAACACTATTCTATAAATAATAAGAGTCTATTTAATTTGTTTGCATCATTTTATAGCACGGAATCAACAATAAAAAAAATCCGTTGTGAATACGTACGTGCGCGTATGAGAACTTTTCAAATTAATCATATCATATTTGAAAATAATCTTTTTAAATCCTAACCATCTTTTAAATCATATTTTTTTAAATTCTAAATTTGAAATGGGTGAATAAAGGCAACAAATGTTTTATTTTGACAAGTCAAGTTACACCTAGTGATTTATCGAGAATAACAACTAGTAAATATATGTAAATATTCTTCTCTAATATATATATTAAGAAGAACTTCTTATTTTTTTTAAACAGAAATAACCCGTAGGGCTAATTTCTGATTCATTTGTAAAAAAAAACTGTCAAAATTACAACGTGAATATTCACAAACATAATATTAGAATCCGACTACCAACAAATAATAAAACCAAAACACAAAACAGCTTTATATGAAATTTTATAAGAAACCAAGAATTATCAATTAAATTTTATTTTTAAACAGAAATAACCCGTAGGGCTAATTTCTGATTCATTTGTAAAAAAAAACTGTCAAAATTATCTACAACGTGAATATTCACAAACATAATATAGAGATATGCAGATAAATCAGACTACCAACAAATAATAAAACCAAAACACAAAACAGCTTACTTTATAAAGAGATGAAATTTTATAATGCGCTGCCGGAAACCATCAAAATTATGCCAATGAATAAATTTTAAATAGCCCGTAAGAACCATTTCAAATATATTAGTAATATCAAGTAGTTTATAAGTTATAAAATTGGTATTAAGTCAAAAAGAATATGAATTATGATTTGATACTTTGTAAACTTTGATGTACAAGTAACTAATATAAAATAAAGTAAAACACTTTAACGTAACCTCACTATATTTATGCAAGTATTACAATGTAAACAACTACTCCACAGTGACAACGTAATACACTATACACTGCCGTTGACGAAACAACTATATTAATATGACGTCGACGTCGCTATGCTAAATCTACGTCGCTGCAGCCTTCAAGTGGCGACCTTATTACGACAGCGTTCTAACTGCCGAAGTTTACATTTAGAACATATTAGCTTCTTGTTTCACGCTATTTTAAAAATAACAAAGTATCCTTATTATATAATGCATGTTTGTGTAATTTTAATGTGTTTCCGCTTAAATATTCGAGCGGATAATGACACAATTATCGAGAACGTCACGTTGAAAGTATTGTTATAACACCCCGTGTACACGCTACTTCTTCCATATCAAAGCTTCATCCCAAACACGCAATTTCCATTCCGTTATTACAATTTTTATCTCGATATTATCTCATTTTAGAGACTTATTAAAAAAAAATAGAATCAACTTTAAAGCTTTTATGCTTATTTTAAAAATATTTATTATTGAAATAATATCAATAATCTTCAACGTTAATATAAAACAGAAAAAAAATAACGGTATAAATAATATGTTTCGGTCGCGACCGTTATTTTTTAGGTTTCATATTTACGTTGAAGATTATTGATATTATTTCGATGACTTATTTTACCTTTAATTTATTAGGTAGGTAGTCGAAACAAAAATAACAGTTTTCAGAATACAACAGTCGTGATTTATTCGAAAAAAGAACTAATATCAAAAATTTATTAAATAAAGGTAAATATGTATTTTGTCGAATAATCAAATGTCTCAAATTAAGCGTGTTCTATGTTTTAATGTGTTCGTTTTTATTTTAAATAACTCCAAGGTAACTATGATTAAAAATAAATATATTTTTTAAGCCCAGCTGAACTCAAAAATCGTAACAATCGAAAGAGATTGTTTGTATTACTCTTATAATATATATTCATACACGATAACTCGACGTGTTCTACACAGGAACTACATCTCACTAAACAAATATTTCAAGGATGCTATCGAGTTTATCGGGTTCGATTTTGAATGAACATTATAAAATAGGAACTTTTCAGTTTTACAACAATGTTTTGAGGGTGGTTATTGCTTGGCTGTCTATACGTTAGGTGTAAGAGGAAACATCAACAACATTAAAAACTAACTCTCAAATAACGTAGTGAAGTTTGTATCTTTTTTTAATCTACTGTTTTTGATCGAACTCTTAATTCTTTGTGTTCTCAATGCGGCGACAGACGATAGTACATACACCTGTCTGATGTACAATGAATGTTCAAATCTATCTATCTATGCAATGAAATATGCAAATAATGAATTTATGTTATTCAGAGATACCAGATTTTAACGTTAAAAAATATGGCAACACCTTAGTGGAGTTAAAATGTCCGTGTTTCAATTAATTATTTGTCTCTTTGGCATTCAAGATATTTAGAAAAATCGATTGACAGCAAAAATAAAATGCTTTTTGTGCTTAATTAAAACTTACAATATGATTTTTTTTTTAGCAAAGTGGTCTACTCAACGTCCTAATGAATGTCGTATCTCGCCATGTGTCAGCTTATAATAGACATGGATGGGAGAGGAAAGGGTCCCCCTTGATAAACTGTCAGGAGTACATCGTCGGCGGTGTGTATCTGATACATAATGCATGCATACACGACACCCGTGACACTTACGTCGCATGTAAGGTGACGAAATCAAGGGTGATGTAATGGAAATAGATAGATCAGTTTATATCAGAAATAAAATTTGAAAAACCATTTAAGCATTTTTATTTTTTAAGAACAAAATATTTAAGTATATCTTGTTACGTCGACATAAAACGTACCAAGATATATTTATGTAAACATACATTATTTTTGAAAATATTAAAAATCGTTTCAAGCTTTTTTTTATATGAACGAATTGTGATACAAAAGTGCCATAAAAACACGCCTTAATTCATAACCCTAAATTTTTTTTACGAATAACAATAAAAGACTTATAAACCGTTTTAATAATACCATTTTTCGTAAAAAACTGTGTTTGCCTATATGAAAATTAATATTACTTATGCATATCGTCAATGAATATCTAAAAATGTTCACGGCTACAAATACCTACGATTAAGACAAAAAAATAGTTAAATAAAAATACGCAGACCAAAAGTTTGTTTACTTAAGAGTCTATCGATTTTTTATTAAAAGCTATTTCAAGATAAAGTAAACTTCCCAAAGCTGCGAAGAAGGCAAAAGTAGGTTTACGAAAGACATAACAAAAGTTTAACGTAATTAAAAAACAAAATTGAACCATTCATCGTCAGGTTATCTTATCAAGTGAAGACGTATTTTTAATAAAGCAAGCTGAAATTTTAATTTTTCTTTTAAACGAACGCGTCGTAAGGTCGTAAATTGCAAAAAAGATTCATGACCGATGATTAATTAATTCACCCCGGATTTCAAAATTTCAGAGCAAAGACGTAATCAATTTTCTTGTAACATTTTTGATACCATAATATGCAAGTAATTAATTTATGAATATTATAGCTACTTGCTAATTATTTACTTACCGAATCCATTAAATTTTCAGTAAGTATGAGCTTAATCCTTGATGACTTTCAGTACTTCCAGGGTAACTTACCTGAAACAAAAATAAAAATTGTGAATTTAAAATAAAAACACACAAGATATCCTCAATCACTAATTTTATACTAATAATATTCAATGGAAGATCATTACGTATCCAAATTTAATAATATCAGAATTCTGTGGATTTCATTTAAATGATTATTTATTCTGACTCACGTACATCTAGGTATGGAAATGTTGGACAAAAAACAATTTTTAAGGCATAAGATTTCAATATAAAAATGAGGGGCGAAATAAATAAGCGGATTTTAAAATTTGTTTCCATACATATCAAGCAGTGAAATTCGATTTTTTTGTCATTTCAATTTCATTCAATTTATGGAAATAACTTTTGTAAAGTACTAAATGAATTTGAAGGATACGTGATAAGTAGAATCTCTTCACATAATGTTTGCGGCATCTTCCACTTCAGTTTTTATTAGTTTGTAATGTTTAAGCGTTATAATTTAATAATTAGCTGTAAAAAGCTGATAACTTATGCATTTTAACTGTCAACTGTTCATTGGTGGTGGAAATCTATGAAAAAAAATATGATTAAAAACTTTACAACATAATTCCACGTATTTATGGAAGCATAATTTTTATGATTAAAAAAGTTTACTTATAGCTGAGTTCCACTTATTAATAAACTTAAACAGGTTTTTTTATTTAAATAAGTGGAACAAAGTATAAAAACTTAATTATTAATTTGATGTGTTCACCGAACATAAAAATCAACACCACACCCTTACATGTATATATTCCATATGTATGTGCGTTTATACTCAATACTACAAAGGAGATTTACTGCCCATAGCCGGTAAAACTATGGAAACACCCAATCTAAACATATTTTATTTATTTATTTTGTTCAATATTTTACAAAATTATTCAAAACGACACAGATTAAAAAATATATATAGCATATTGGGACCTCCCAAACAAGGCATATGCCCGTATCATGGTGGTGTGAATTCTAGAATCATTGCATTCTGGAATTTAAGCGTAAATAAAAATAAATAGATTTGTTTTTTTATCTTTGAAAAAACTCATCGCAATGTAATTGCATTGATACAGATCTTGCTCTCCGAAATTGAATTAATGACAAAAAATTAAAATTAGTTTTTTTTTAAACTGATGCTCTATGTACAAGTATATACTAAGCAAATAAAAACGGCTCTACAGCATCATATAATAATTAACTGTGACCAATAAAAACCAAAAACTCTCCATTACTTTCAATTGGAGCGACTATAAAAACACCAACAACGCTATCGAATAATGGACACACTGTACCGCAGACAGTACATTATTATTATAGCCACCGTGTAGCTAGTAATTCATCAGCCAGTGACTGGAGGTACACGGTGGGCCGGTACAAGCGTACCCTTAATAGGATTTATGGTGATGAGACCAGGAAAACCAAAACAAAAAGCGCCGAATTCATTCGTAGACATTAATCCCGGATTATGTAGCCTTACACTATATTTCACGTATAAAAATACGGCGAGGGGAGACGGGACATGATCAAACTCAATCCTGCTGAACCTGCGCGTTTTGGAATTAGAGAATAATAACTACCTCGATGGCGCAGTGGTAAAATCTTAGACTCTAGGTTTAGAATCTCGACTACATGAATTTGATTAACGTGGCTATGTTTCTGAAATTCCATTACAATACTTAGGTTTAAATTCTACTGTAACTTCTAATTTATTTTTGACCGGTCGTAACGTTGCTTCAAATGACTTAAGCTGTTTATTAAGCAGATTGAAAGAGCGAGGTACCCATTTCACACATCCTTCCGCTCCCCGCCGCCACTTCCTTCAGCCTCAACACAATCCCTAATTGGAAAGGTATCCCATTGTCCCACAAAAAGAATTGTAAAGAAAACTGTCTAAATTATTCTCACCTTTTAAAAAGTGTCCTTTCACATATTTTTTTTTTGTATTATTGAAGGAAAATACATTAAAACACCACTATTAAGGAAATGACTTAATTATATATTTCGACGGGGACATTTCACCTGAAAATCGATGGACAAAAACAACGTCGGACGTTTGAAATCAATATGCCTATTAGATGTTATCATTTACCAGCCATTTTCGCAGTTTTTATGCAATACGTTTACGTAAACCCAGCAAATTCAAGCCAGAAATTCCGTAAATTTATATATTTAAAAAATAATTTTAATATTTTATTTTATTATAAATATTTATTTATTTATCAAACATAATAGTATAAAATAGAAAAACAAGATAATACATTATATTGTATTGTTTTAAACTAATATTTAATTTTGATATCTAAATTTTCATTATAAAGTTGTACCCTCATAAAAAAGCTGTGCTTGCGTGTGTGTGGGGGGGGGAAGGGGTGTTATTTATTTAGTTACTAAGAAACTGTTGTAATAATTAATAATTGTAATAATTAATAACAAATATTTTTTTTATGTTTTAATTTCTCAGAAAAAGTACACTAAGCAAACTGTAAGCAACACGATAAAAATCTAGAGTATTGTTTTTCATTCCTATAGAAAGTAAGCTTTCAAAAAATAAATTGACGCATTTTCATTAGTCAAAAAAAAATCTGAACTCAGCTAAAGGTTTTTGAAAAATGTTTCTATTTATTTTTAATCCATTTCGAACCAAAATGTCTCTTCGGTTTATTCGGTATATTTTTTGACATTTTTAAAGCATGGAACATAACCTTTCAGAATACCAACATTAATTTTTCGGAAGTTAAAAATTTCATCGGCTAAAAGGCAAACATTTGAATTATATCTTTGTTTTCAATCAAATATGCTGCGTCGGTATATTTACCAATCAACGGTGAGTCTTTGTTTTGGTCTGATATCAATTGAAACGGTGATCACAATGTAAAAAATTGACAAATACAATCGGGTTATAATATATTTTCTAATTATTATATTATTTAAAAAATATCAATTCAAATTTTACAATGTTTGGGTTGTTTGACAAAATTCACAAGATGAACATATTTTTTTTATAGCTGATGCAACCATTTTATTCTATTACATATACCTAATATTTTTACCTGAAACAGCAAATTTCTCCAACGTTGAACTCTGGTTGACAAATGAGGAAGAAATAAAAGAAAGATGGATGAAATATTTCGAAGAGGTTTTTGAAAGCACCCCAAGCGACAGTGTTCCCAGTGTCGAATCAGGTATGAATGATGATGAAGTGAATGTTGTCGAAATCAGCATGGATGAAATAAAAAGATCGATTAAATGCATGAAGAATGGTAAAGCTGTTGGATTCGACAATCTCGCTGCTGAATACTTTAAAGGAGATAGCCGTGTAGTTCTCACATGGCTGTGCAAACTTTTTAACCAGTGTTTAGAGGAGGGTTACACGCCATTAGATTGGAGAAGGGCTGTGATCATGCCTCTGTACAAAGGTAAAGGGTCACGCATGGAATGTGGGAACCATAGGGCTATAAGCTTACTAAGTTCAGTTGGCAAGCTGTATGGTAGAATATTGATTGAAAGGGTAAGAATGAAAACAAAAGACAAAATTTGGGACATTCAAGGTGCTTTCATGAGTGGAAGGGGTGCATGGATCAAATTTTCTCATTGCGGATGCTTACAGAGAAGTTTTTGGCAAAAAACCAGAAACTTTTCTGTGCTTTTGTCGATTTGCAAAAGGCGTATGATCGAGTTGATAGGGACAAATTGTGGAAGGTATTATCCATGTATGGAGTTAACACAAATCTTATACAGGCAATCGCGTCCTTGTACGAGGGAAGCGTTGCATGTGTTAGAGTGAACGGTGATTTTACGAAGTGGTTTAACATCACAAAAGGTGTAAAAACAAGGCTGTGTAATGTCACCGTGGTTGTTCAATTTGTACATGGATAATTGTATGCAAGAATTGAAAGGTGTGGGCTTGGGCGCGAAAATGAACAGTGTGAAAGTATGTTGCCTATTGTATGCGGATGATGCGGTGCTGATTGCTGACAATATGGAAGATCTACAGTTTCTCGTGTCTAGGATGAACCAAGTATGTATGCAAAATGAGTTGATGATGAATGTAAGTAAGTCCAAAGTGATGGTGTTTGAAAGAGAGAGTACGAGAACAGCGTGCAATATAGTTGTGAATGATGAATACTTGGAGCAAGTGGATGAGTTCGTGTATTTAGGAAGTATGTTTACAAGAGACGGAAAGGCTGATAAGGATATTGAAAGAAGGGTGAATGCAGGAAACTCCATTAATGGAGGACTGAACGCTGTTGGGGCAAATAAGAAATTGTCCAAAGAAGCGAAGCTAGCAGTCCACAATGGAGTGCTTATACCAACCCTGATGTATGGCAGTGAGGCATGGAACTGGCAGAGGAAGGATGAAAGTAGACTGAATGCTGTGGAAATGAGATCTTTGAGACGGATGTGCGGTAAAAAACCATGTATGACCGTATTACAAATGTGGATATCCGGAAAGAATGCAAGGCTGATGTGAGCGTAATGGATAGGATTAAGAAAGGGACGCTTAGATGGTTTGGGCATGTAGAGCGAATGAACGAAGAAAGGAGTGTGAAAAGAATATATGATGCGAAAGTGAATGGAAGAAGAAGTCGAGGACGCCCGAGAAAGACATGGCACGATCAAGTGAATCAAATACTTGAATCGGGTCGTGTGAAGAGTCAGAATAACAGAAGAGTATGTATGAGACGATGTATGAATGTAAATGAAGCAAGAAGTGTGTGCCAAGACAGAGTTGTATGGCGGTCCGTCCTCTCTGCCTACCCTTGCGGGGAAACGGCGTGATGGTTAGTTAGTTAGTTAGTTAGTTGAACTCTGGTGTTATGAAATGTTCACAGATTATCCTGTCTAAATTTATAGGATAATGCAGTAACATCAATTCCATCATTAGGTATGGAGTTTTGAATTATGCATTTACTTGCCTGTCAGAAAAAAAAATTGTTTGCTCCATATTTTTTTATATGAAAAAAGAAGGTTGGAACTCAGGTTAAGTCCGGTACACTAGTTTCAAGTATTTACAAGTTGGACATACTCGTACAAGTAGCAAAATAACAATAATTTTTTCATGAAGAATATTTAATCACTTATTCGTCTCAACATTAAATATTTTGACTCGTGTGATTGAACTTTAACATTTTTACTGAATCAAAAACAGTCTAAAAGCTTTCAAAAGAAATCCACGCGTTAATTTAAAAAATGTCGTGAGCTTAGAAAATACACAAAAAAAAATAAGACTTAATTACTTTGGCCTAGTTGACCCCACGTTTCTTTATTAACGTGACAATGAGTTCGTTTCCTTCACGCCCGGAAACAGCGTTTTGCAATTAGTGAATCCCTTAAATTTATGATAAAGAGGACCGAAATAAAGTAGCTCTTCGGCAAGATTCAAGAGGAATATAAATACAGGCCGAGGAGAAATAGGTTATTCTAATTTAAATTCTATTTCAAATTTCTGCAGCTATGTCCGTTTGACGCAGACCGTCTTAGAATAGAAATTATATAACAAAGATCGACATTCCAAATCTAGGAACAAAAAGATTCTGGGCAAATAAATTAAAATCTATTGGGAGTGCTGTAAAAATACTCTCTCTCATTTATATTTTACTAGCTTTTCTTTTATCAAAATTCGTGTGAAGTTGAAAAATATGTGGGTAATAAACATTATGGCGTCTTGTAATTTGTACAGTTAAATAGCTAGTTCAAAGCTTGTTCGGGAAGCTTAATAATTTAAAAGCTTTGTACGAAATTTGAAGACGCCAAAGCTCACCGTTCCGGAAGTTTTTGCTCCTTCAAATTCAGAGATTTCTGTTTTATGATCAAGATTGAGTTTACGATTGACATCAGTTTAAATCAATATAATATAAACATTTCGTTAAGTGTAACGTTTCAAATGTGGTTTGATTTTGTCATGATTTTGTGACATAATAAACGCGAGACTAGATCGAATTATTTTTCTGTGTAATTCGTGACTAATTGGACTGTTACGTCGAACCGTGAAGAGACCGAAGAATAAAATTCACAAAAGCACGATGGGTTTAACGCTATCCGCCGCAGCCGTATGGGCCCAAATGATATGATCACAATGCAAAATAAATCGAGCGAAATACCAGGAGACCATAAATTAACGGAGTAAAATCAGGCAACGTTACGAATCGGTGACCGGAATTCAAAACCAGTGATTCGGAGTCTTGATTTTTATCGATTTCGAAAATAAATCCTCAAAAAGGTGGGCCATATTATGTAGGTTTGACCTGGT
This sequence comes from Drusus annulatus, assembly GCA_022651775.1. NCBI lineage: Eukaryota > Metazoa > Arthropoda > Insecta > Trichoptera > Limnephilidae > Drusus > Drusus annulatus. The sequence goes on from JAGWCC010000057.1 coordinate 1,492,403, forward strand.
GACACGAATTTATTATCTGGGCGAATCTATCAGACAAGCATAGCATTTTTTGGGAGGTACCTTATTATTGGAATGGAAATGATGTATAAAAAATGGATAGATGCTATTATCTTATGTTGAAGGTAGGCGATTGTCAAATTACGCTTCGTGAAAAAGTGTGTACCATATGCATTTTATTTATTATGTGGCTTTTACAAAATTCTAAAATCGTTCACATGCTTTTTATATGAAGTCACTTAGGTTATAAGTTGTTATATCCATGGTATTGCAAATTCATCTGAATTGTAAATTATCCTCAATACCGCTCTAAACTAGCATATAGGTAAAGTATTAAAAATGTTACAGTTTGATGGTATAGCTTAACCGCTTTAGTTATACTCCTTATAAAACAACTCGGTATTTGGTAAGTTATAAAAAAGGAGACATGCTTAATTTTTTTTCATGAAACATAAAACTTAAAGGGGATGAAAACTACGTATCAATTCATATCACTCAAATGTTATATATGTTAAATTAGTATTATACTTATTTCATGTTTTGATAATTCTGTTAACACTCACAATACCGTGCTTAATTTACATAGCACAATACAAATTATAATTAGATAAACTAATATTTAGTACAACAGTCACATATAGGTGGTTATGGAAAAGGCGGTAACCCCCATGTTTTGTGAAAATGACTATTTTACATAACTGTTTTCTTAATCGTCCATGAAAAAATCTGGAGAAAGGAATTAAGACACATCAATCTATTTCTTAGTAAAAAAAAACATGTTTTTTATTAAAAAAAATGGTATCCCAAATATACAGTGGGGAAAAACAAATTGACTCACATCAATGCCTTCATTATTAATTCATGTTTCAATCATTAATTAAAAAAAAAGCTCTCGAATGATAACCATAAGTCACTAGTTATAAGTATTAGGCAAAAGTTAGTATTAAGTCTTAGTTTTAATAGTTTGTTAATTATGCTGTAAAGCACCCCTGAGGTGATATTTCTGTCACGAAAACGGCTCTATATAAATCAGCCAATTATTAATATAATTATTATCAGCCTTTGTCCTAAAACATTATTTTTTAATCATTTTGAAAACTCACTCTTGAAACGTTTTTTTACTCCCCTTGTAAAATTTTGAAATTGAGGGGTGCTGTTTTTTTCCTAAACACAGTGGAATTAAAGGAGTTAATTTCGACCTGGTAAATATTCTCACTCAAGCTAACAACCGGTCACAAGGTAAGACTATGGGCTATTATATTTGTTCAGAATAACTATCGGTTGTCTATTCATTTTAGATGTTTAAGGCGAACATCACCTATGATTTATTCCATCCGGAATTACTTGAACGGGTTATCTGGTCTTCAAAAGCAAGTTATGTGATAGTATAAAGCAATGCGCTGGAATTGGAAGGAAATTGCAAGGGATTTCTAAGGATCCACTATTACAAAAACTAAGAATACACCATAAAACTTTTATTTCCTTGAAAACAGAGTTACCTTGATTTTGATTCGTTTTTAAACGGTACGTGGTAGATCAATCACAGCCATATAAAAATAATAATAATGTGGTAAGATCAGATAGTAATGTGCAGTACCGAAAATATTGAAAGACCGATTTAAGCGCAAAGAAATTTATATATAAAATAACGCTTAGATGGTTTGAGCATGAAAAGCGGATGAACAGAGAAAATAGTGTCAGAAAAAATATGATGCGAAAGCGAATGGAGAAAGAAGTCGGGGATACAAGAGAAATACACGATTAAGTAACCAAATACTTGCGTAGGGTTATGCTAAGAGTGGGTAAAATAGTATGCTTAAGACGATGAATGAATTAAAATGAAGCAAGACAAGCAACGATAAAGAGTCATCATCATTAAAACATCTGAAAGGAAATAGCACGATGGTGAGTGAGTTAAAAATAATTGTTTGCAAAATGATACTTGAACGTAAAAAGAAAACTATCAGATATTTCATGCAAACATAAAACGGATGTTTCAGAGATATCAACTAAAAAGGTTAGAATTAATAGAGAGACATCGTATTTTATATGAACATTATATTAATATGTTGAAAGGTTATTTATTTCGGTTTTGACAGTCTCTTGTACGTATTAATTAATATTTTATTTATCTGAAATTTTACTTTAAACTTCGATTGATTGGATAAATCAGCAAAATCAAATCATATCAAATGCTAAAATATGTAAGTGGAATATAATAACAAAAAATCTAACCATACATTTGATCATAATAAAAAATGTATTGTGCTTGCATCGAAATCAATCTTTTTATTTATTGAAACGGTAGCGGTTCTTTCAGGGGTGCCTGAAATCAAATTCCGATTATTCAAATAAATCGCCCTCACTGAGGACTAATAGCTAATCACGCTTAAATTGAATTTGTGCGTGTCAATATATTTCTGGGCTTTCGAAAAAATCCAATAATAATAACTATTATCCTGTTTATTTTATGGGGTTGGTTGAAAAATTCACAAAAATAACAAGTGCAATTAAAGAAAATATGCTAACGACTAAAATGTGGTTAGTAAATAAATAGATAGAATTAAAAGTTTGTAAAAATCTCTTTCATTGTGGCTCGACTTAATTAGACTAAATGAAATAAATGCTTTGTACAACTTGGGCTACCTCCCAGTATAACATTCAATATCTGGATACGAATTCTTTCGTCCCGACGTAAGTTCAAAATATTTTTGTTATAAATATCATTAATTGTGTAATGACGGTCTTTCCAAGGTTAAAATATAATGTAGAATACACAAAGGCGTTTAATTTTCACGTGTTTGTTTTCCACTCAGCTTCAAAATAATAACACCCACCCTTTTTATAACTTTACTTTGTTATTACACGTGACAGCTGTTTAATCTGAACTTTCCATGGAAAATTTAAACAAGGTATTAAATTGACGGAAATAACATTACTCGTAACAACCCATAATTGGAAACTAGAACCCGGATTCTCACAGCAAAATCAGGGGCTCATGCATGAAGATTTTTTTTAATACCAAACACTTATTTAGATTTGTGCATGGTGTTTGGGAAAAACTAAGCCTCTTAAAGTTTTTTTTACAATTTAAAAAATAAGCTCTAAACCAGTTAATTAACAGTTAATTAGGCTTAATTCAACATTTAAAATCTCAACTCTAATAGACTCAGTCTTTAGCTCAAACGTGAAATACAAATGATTTAATAATAACTAATTTTAAACTTTATTCAACTATTTTTTATTAAGACTTGGCCGATTTCACCTTACGACGCTTCTCCAGACTGGTACATTTTAATGTAAATATATTGTACATGTATTCCGGACATTAATAGTGTATCCAGTCTAAAGATGCCCATCATAAGGTGAAACCGGTCTGTATAAAAAATAATACAAATAACTCCTGAGAGTGCAATACTAAATGTAATGTACTGCATATTGCCAAATATAAACAAAATCTTATGTTTTATTTAAATATGGTTACGCACAAATCAAACATCACAAAACTGCGCTATATAAATACCATAATACTATTATTATTATGACGAGTAAGTTTATTCAAACTTCCTTCTTTCCGAAGCGCTTAACACTCCGTTCCGATGTAATCTTTGGTATTTTCGGCGCGATTGAAAGTTGTGACAAGCGTCATTTGGCAAACCCAATGAGCCGAGGTATGTGTCCGGCGCAATGGAGCGCGATGGCAAATAGCCCACACCAACCCCGAGCCGTGCTTCAGACGCCTTGTGTAATTGAAACCTTTTTCGACAAGAGCAGAAAGGTATATTTCATTGTGTTGTGTTGTTTTAATAATATTTTGATGGCTAAGTACTTTGTTGCTGTTGAACACTATTGTATAGTATATTTATGTATATGTTGTGTGTTTGTTTTTATTTTTTTGTTATTGTTTTTGTCACGTTCTCAGTGACGTTTTGCCTCTTTCATTTTATATTGTGCTCTCCATCTGTATGTATGAGTACATATAACCACATACTATGTATTTTTTGTTTAGTTTAATATTGTACCCAGATGATGCTTATGCTAAGCGAAACCGGTCGATCATAAAAATAAAAATAAAAGCTGTGATATCATACAAAGTTATTATTTCATTTTCATTTAATAAATATTTCTTCGTGTTTTTGTTAATAAAAACTGTCTGGAGAAATTAGGTCTATGGCATCCTCAATAATGGGTATGTTGTGATGCTGAAGAAAGAGGAGAAAGGAAGGAGATTAAGAAAGGGGAGGTTGGGAAGTACTCTTCAGATCTGGTCACCACAAAGGTTTTAAGTAATTTCAAGTAAGTACGTTTCAATTTTGAACGGTTGTCTCTCACCAGGGCAATACTGAGAGTATCTACTATCTATCACTCTGGAATGTACAAGAATAAAATGAGTGCATAGTTAGTTCAACTGCATCTAAATTAGTATAAAACGTTTTTCTTGTACACATTTCGACGAGGAAGTTATTATTCAAGTGTGGGCGTATGCACAAAAAACATAAAATTTTTCATAATAACATAAGAATATGGTCAAAAAATGAATAGAATTCAATTACCCGAGAGCGATGCTAATGTACGCGAACAAAGATGCTATCAAAATATTCCAGATACGGCAAGTCATTCAAATTTAATTTCGCGGCCGCATATTTAGATGAAAAAACCCACCGTAAAAACAGTCCGTGAGAAATATTATTATGATCATTGGGTTTTGGAGAGAATTTAGATTGTGTGATACGTCGTTTTGGCGTACAACAAACACTATTTTATGAAACAAGTACCTTCATTAGATTTTATACTTGTTTTAATGTGTTGAACGAAGGCGGCACGTTATTATTGAAGCCGACATAAATTGATTATACCGTCAAAAAAATAATAATGGTATCAAAAAGATTTTACATTTTTCCTATTATTTTTTTTATATTTGCGACCTTGGACCATTTTATTATTATGATAAGTGGTTATATTGGGAGTTGGAAAAATAGTTTGTGATGAGCTTATTATTTAATTTATCTCTCCGTTCACGATAACTCATTCTTATATATTATACAATTAGATAACCAAGCCAAGCAATCTAATGGCAATTATTCTATAAATAAGTCAATAGACAGGTTTTAACTAAACTAACTAACTAACTGACCATCACGCCGTTTCTCCGCAGGGGTAGGCAGAGGGGACGGACCGCCATACAACTCTGTCTTGGCACACACTTCTTGCTTCATTTACATACATACATCGTCTCATACATACTCTTCTGTTATTCTGACTCTTCACATGACCCGATTCAAGTATTTGATTTACTTGATCGTGCCATGTCTTTCTCAGGCGTCCTCGACTTCTTCTTCCATTCACTTTCGCATCATATATTATTTTCACACCTCTTTCTTCATTCATTCGCTTTGCATGCCCAAACCATCTAAGCATTCCTTTCTTGTTTCTATTCATTACGCTTACATCAACTTTGCATTCTTTCTAGATATCCACATTTTCAACACGGTCATACATGGTTTTACCGCACATACGCCTCAGGGATCTCATTTCCACAGCATTCGGCTTACTTTCATCCCTCCTCTGCCAGTTATATATCTCACTGCCATATACCAGGGTTTGTATGCACTCCATTGTGGACTGCTAGCTTTACTTCTTTGGACATTTTTTTATTTGCGCCAACAGCGTTCAGTCCCATATTAATGGAGTTTCCTGCTATCACCCATTTTTCAATATTCTTATCAATTAAAAAGTAAATCTTGACCATTAAAGCTAGAAATAAATGTAAGTCATATTTAGAAGTCACCGACCAACGACTGATGATAAGACGCCTTCGTACGGTGGCATTGCGTGTTTGTAAAAAAGTTATTGCAAAAAAAAACAGAGACAATAATCTAGAGGACCGGGTTCTTTTCCGAATACACTTATCAATATTATGTATTATTTCAATTGACGGCGATGTTCAAATGTTTGATCTTGAATTTTGAATAAATAGTACCATCACACGAGGGGCCGAATTTTGATAGCACTCTTGGTCACGGAAAGGCTAATTTTGGTCTACAGTTTCCGAGAATAATACCTGCGTATTTTCACCGCACGAAAAAATAACGTGAACGAAATAATAGTTGATTACGGTACTACAGAAAAATAAAACTGTGAAATGGTTTTCAAATCAATTCTAAACTCGTTAAAACCAATTTGATGTTTTATTTTATTGCTTCTGTTAATGACAGAAGTTTCATCAATGTTCACTCAAATGAAATTATATGTGAAGTTATTTTTAGTGAAGTATAATTACCTATGGCTATTTATATTTAATACACGTGTTAAAAGGATAAGAGATGTGTTAAAAGAGCTATAGCTAAGTTTATGACGGTGAAACCAACTGCGTATTTGAATATTTTTATTTTCACACACAAAATTAGTATAGAAATTATGTCTAAGGAATTCAAAGGAAAAATCAATTACAATTATGAGACACGGGACGAGAAATGCAAATCTATAGTTATTAAAATAAATGAAAAAATAACTTTGTACAAGACCACGAATTTTATTTTATTTTATTTGACCGACCGGTTTCGTTTGGCCCAACCATCATCAGGGTACAAAATTTAACTAAACAAAAAATACAAAGTGTGCGGTTACATCCAGAGGGAAAATAAAATAAAACATAAAATAACAGAAGAATGAGAAAATAATACAATAACATTTAAATTATAACAAAAGAACAGTAGGGTTATTTTTTAATTTCTTCAAATATGTCAAACCACAAAGTGACTGCTTTCTATGAAAATATATAGTAATTAGACTCTAAACACGAAAAATCAAGCATACATAAATTTCTCGTGTACCGGGCTGTTCAGTTGAAGTGTATAGCTGAACAATAAATTTCCAACGAATTACTGCAACGGACATTATTCGTAAATTTAAAAAAGGAATTTATAAAATATATTTACTAGAGCCATTTATGTTAGTATATCATTTAAATTTACAATCGAATATAATTACATTTAAAAACCAACAAAAAAAAATACATGTCTGCAATAACCGTATTTTATATATACATATTTAAGTTTTTACATTATTAATAAAAAGTTTTATTCCTGAAGGTATGAGGTAGTAGTGTAAGGCATTACATTCCATTATAGATAATAATACATAAATTAAAATAAAAGTTGTGATACATACGAGTATATACACAGTAATAAAGAAAAAACATAACACACAAATTATGTGATCTAACTTAGAATGAATTAATAAAAAAAATTCCTAAGAGCGAACTAAGAGATTTGAACTAATTTATTGATTGACAATAAAATTAATTAAAACGGTAGACATGCGAGGGTTTCCGTGGTACTTAGACGAAATCAGTTTCGTTATCATTTTTGCGTTATTTATACTTATTGTGTTTAATTTGTAACTTCTTAATTTAAAAAAATTAAAATAATTGTTATTAAAAAGATTTGAAACTTTTCAGTTTTTAATTCTACTGTGATAAACTGTTACGGCGTCTAAAGCCGTTATCAAACTGTGCTGGTAAAAATGGGTTTCTGGGGTGGTTAAAATTGCTTTCAGTAATGTGAAGGATATTTTGGGTTGGATTCAACAGAGAACATTCAAAGAAGAGACTATCCTCATACATAATTGTGTTTGTTTAATTGATTCACCCCTAAACGTAACGTTCTCGGCTTATTATTTTTGGCATTTTGTTAATTACTGTTTCAAACATCCTTCCGTGAGTGCTATTGTTAATTTAAATGTGAAATAATAATTAAACACCTACGTTGACCCTCGAAAGACTTATTAAAATATTAAACTAGAAATCATGCAGGCTTTTCTGAAGCCAAGAATAGATACATAACTAACTCAAAACCTGTGATTTATTTATTTGAACTATGTCTGAATTTTTTCTCGTATAATATGGTAATAAACTTTATATAAAAAAAGCTCATTTTTTTTCTACGACTAATAGAATTCGTGATCAAAGCAAATATAATGACCGATTAGTAGCTGAATTGACCAACGCGTTACGACCGGGTTACAAATAACCTGACAATATTTTAAAAACTCCTACTGCCATAACAATAATCAGATGTTGCTTGTGCAACGATGGAGGACTTAGCCATCAGTGGAATTAAACCCACGACGCCCAGTTGTGAATCCGATGCATTGGTCCACTCAGCTTCTAAATGGTCATTAAATTCAATTATTTGAATGCATCTAAAGTCTAAACAAACTATATAGCAAACATCTACTGTCTGAAGCCACAATAACTCTCAAATGAAGAGCTTTACAAAAATTGCACAGCTTCAAGTCAACACGACTTTCATAATAAGCCGTGTAACTTATAAATATACATTTAACTGTAGGTTCCATATTTAGCATATGATCAATAAGAAAAATAATTATATCTCGAATGAAGCTAGATATTAGATCAGTTGTATTATTATTTATAACCAAACGTCTCCTGTCAAAAGATAAAATATTAAAGTCAAAAGGTGGCTGCCCAGACCAGTAAAATTTTTCATTTAGTCTCGAAATAATAATAATAAAGCTGCTCCTAAGTATAGACAAACCGTGTTAGGCCGGTCTTTTCCATCGGGATGGTATTTTGCCACCCCGCTAGGCCACCAGGCTGTGTCCAGTGATCTCTAACCATTTAGTATGGAATGCTTGTTGAATTTGAGTATATTTACATTTGACATCACAATAACGAAAATGATTTTATCCATTTAATTTTAAGCAAGCAATTATTTTTTCAATGAAATCAATCCGTCTCGATCTAGGCTCTGTATTCTATATCCATAAGCAGTATCTTTGTTAGTTTTATATCTTTATACTGTTTTGCTATCATTTTATGTTATTATTTTTTAAACATAACAAAAAATACAAAACGTGTAGTTATATTATATACATCTAGAGGGAGAACAAAATTTAAAATAAAATAACAAATAATGGGAAAACAATAGAATAAGATTTAAATTAAAACAAAGGAACAAAGATAAAGAGACAGATAATATGAATTGAAAGAGACAAAACGTCAACTGAGAAAGTGAATTAAGAATAATGATAAATTGTATGGGTTTAAAAAGTTTATTTTTTAAATTTAAACTCATACAATTTTTCATTTTTCATCACCTTCTCAGTTGACGTTTTGTTTATTTCAATTCATATTATCTGTCTCTATTCTCTGATCCTTTGTTATAATTTTAATGTTATTCTATTATTTTCTCACTGTTTTGTTATTTTATTTTATATTTTGTCCTCCTTCTAGATGTATTTAATATAACCTCTCACTTTATATTTTTGTTTAGTTGATTTTTTTACCCTGATGATGCTTAATTAAAAATTAAATTAATATTCGTGGTCTACTACAAAGCTATTTTTTTTTCATTTCTTTAAATATGTCAAACATCGTTGCTTTGATTGCGATTGTTTTCTACAAAACTATAATATTTTTTACTTCTCCTTGTTATGGCATACGAAACTTTGTGCTGTCTAGTATAACGAATGTAATAAATATGATTGTAAAAATAATCATACATTAATAAATATGCAAAACGATTAGTAACCCTTATATTGCGGCTGTGTGACAATGTTGCTGTGAAGAGTTCAAGAAAGTGTGGCTGAAATCTTTTCCTTCATTTAAAAAATAAATTTGACAGGTTGAAGAAAAATTGACCGTTCGCCAGATATAAGATACGGCAATAACAAAACCTATTTCATGCGGTTTAAAATCCATAAAATAAAAAAAATCTGTATGTCTGACGTCTTAAGCAGGTCTAGCATCATGAAATTTATGCGACTTTTAATGGATGGAATGAACAGTTGATGGTCTTTAGCTCTTAACGTTTTCCACCATGAGAAATAAAATTTAAAAAAATAAACTGTAAATTTTCATATTGTTGTTGAAGCTCAGTAATATTAAATAATGTTATATTAATGTTATAAGTCAGAAAAAACATTAAATTTTCATATTAATTTAACTACTTTCTACATTTCTTTTAATTTTAATAGAGAATACCGCACAAGAGTCCCAACTGCTCCCAACCGTCTGGAGCCAGTGGGACTATAGCATCCCCGATCGAGGTATGCTGTGAGGCTGACGGTAGTGGGGAGGGGAAGGAGATGGGGAAGAGGAAGGTTGGTATGTACCTGGCTATTCATATCTGGTCACCGAACACCGCTAAAGCCATTCTGAATGGTGGTCTTTCACCAGGGCGAGACTTAGAGTATCTTCCACTCTGGAACGTGCAAATACTTTTACATGTCTTTAGAGGTTGTTGTTTCCCGGGAAACTATTTATATGCAGAATTCCCTTTTACCCTAAATAGCTACTAAATGACTGAATATCTTATTTTAGATTAGGTGTTGCAAAGACCTACAATGGGTTGCCTATCGCTGCACGAAGGCTATATTCCAACACGGGGCGTGTAATGCGATTAGGGCCGATAGGGCCGTTATTTCGCAGGGATGTTTTAAGTCTAAAGAGCGGGTTGGCCGTGTAAACTCGCTACGTGAGATGGAAGGAGCCCGCCAGGCCAAAATGCCTCCTCCGAGGGATGATGCTCTCGATAGGGCGGAAAATGGAATATAAGAACAGCGTAAGGCGTTCCTTACACTTCCTTAAAAAGGTTCATTTTTATTATAGATTTACTCTTCCCAGAGCTGTCATACTATTGTTTTGCAATTTTTCGTTTAAAATCTGCTCAAAGAGAAAATAATATGTTACTTTTTTCATAGTTTTTGTGTTAAATTTGATTTTTTTATTTAAATGAACAATGCTATTCTTAGGATCTGCTAGTTTTTTTTTTAAATATATTTTTCTTACGGGATCTACTGACTTTTTTACGCAAAAATAAATTTTAAACATTTAATTCAAATTTTTATTTTTATTGTTATTTACATTTATAGAAGTTTTTTAAATTTTTTTCTTAGGTAAAATTTGCAAAAAGGTAATGCGGCCCTTCTGGTAAAAAGATTAAACGTACTCTATTTCTTATTAAAATCTTCTATTAACACCAAAGAAAATATTTTTCAGGATATTATTTTACCACAATATATAATAATAATATTTGATATTATTAAAATGGAGTTCCACCACGAATTAACAGTTTCAAAATTAGAAATATTTGGATAATTTGTATGGCGCCGCTTTTGTGAAAAATCACCTCAAGGGCTCTGTACAAATTTTAATTTCTAGTTAATATTAATTCCTAGTTTATATAAATATACAGCAAACATATTTACCTGGCAGGTCGCTTTTGGCAGGACAGAATCTTAGCAATTTAGCTGATTCTTACCTATGTATTTTTTTTAGGGCATGAGAGCATATTTAAAAAAAATGGTATGTCAAAGATCTTTTTGAATTTTCGTAGTAAGGAACAGATAATTTTGAAAATTTTCTAATGAATTTAAAGAATAAGAGTCTAAAAAGTTTTTCTTGGTTTGAACAGTAACTAGTTGTAGTTTTTTATTTGATATTTAGGAAGAAGAGACTAGCGTATATTCCGTTGCAGTAATCTAAACGTGAAACGGCGTTCGAGTTTACAAGTGATTTGGTTACCTCTGTTAACAAGTTTCTTCGCACTGATTTTATTTGTCTTAATTGAAAGAACCCTGTGCTCACAGTCCTGTTAATGATTTTATTTGTCTTAATTGAAAGAACCCTGTGCTCACAGTCCTGTTAATTTGAGATTTAAGGGAAAAATCAGCGTCCAGATTAACACCCAGAAGTTTGATAGATGTCTTTGGAATAATGTCAGTTCCTGAGACAGCTATTGGGGAGTTATCGATGTTATGCTGAAGTCTGTTTGTGGCGGTCCAGAGAAACTCTGTCTTCAAAGGGTTCAGTCTATTTGAGGTCATCCAGAGAATGATCGCTTCTAGACACTCGGTCATGCGAATTTTTAGTCTGTCTATTTCTCTCGGTGAGCAGTTAAAGTAAACTAGCTGGTCATCGGCGTAGCAATGTGATATAAGACCAAATGATTTGATTATTTGAGAAAAACATTAATGAAGATGATGAAGAGCAATGGGCCCAGAACGGACCCCTGGGGTACTCCAGATGAAAAGGTTGTGAAATTTAAATGGTTTATTCCCACCTTCACTTTATGTGCCTTACGTATATCTCGACACATAAATTTCTAAGTGAGACAGATATGGAGCAATCCCTTATGTTTTATTTTATATCAGGATAAATATTAATAAATAAAAAACAAAAAAAAACAATTTCAAGAGTCCAGAATCCACGGCCATAATATTTAACTTACAATATAACTAGCCATTATATTATTTCTCCACAGCGGTAGGCAAAGAGATCAACCACTATACGATTATCTTGGCACACACTCTTTGCTTTATTCATATTCATAAACCGTTGAATACATTATTTTCTGTTATATCGACTCATTACTTGACCCGAATTATTACCTAAAGTTTTTTTTTTATTAAATTGATCAAGCTATATCTTTTTCGATTTCTTTTAATCATTACTTGTGTCTCATGTCATATTTTCCAAGTAAATATTACCTACATATCTTTTCAAGTGAAAAACAATCTCGTTTTAAAAGTAAAGCACCGAATTACAAGGGAAAGCATTTATTTTGAACACTCTTCATCTGAGATGTTTTATTAAAATGCCTCTTTAAATAGAATGTATTTAAAGCAAAAAGGTTAAAAATATCGCCTGGTGCTTGCTACAAAATAATATGAAACTGTTAAAATGAACGCGACACTCAATTTAGCCCGATTCCCATTTCCATCTAGAATAATTTCCCAAAAAAGGCGACCATGCCAAATGTGAAGACACAGCAGAAGGGCACTTGTGAACTCTGGCGTTTAGGGTGTAATTTGCATACAACAGGATTATTACATTAACTTCAGCTTGGGAAAACCTTAATAGGCTACTTGTTGGGGGAAAAAATGAGACATTTGAGAGAATTATACGAACATTCAGTAGTATCTCTCAACTGAGCTCATACATTTTCATTATTACCGCCATTATAATAATTATTATAATAACACTCTAGTGTTTACCTACACGAGATATTCATGCGTTTTTACTCTAGATTTTATTAAAACTAATGGCTCAACATTTATGGAAGACGTTTTCATCGCTTATGTTCAGAATACGTTATTTCTCGTTATTTGCTTGGTTTTATAATATGGTAACTATAAAAAAATAGTCCATCCATAAAATGTTTTATATTAGGCACAAAATATACTCGTATTTATATATAAAATAAAAGAAAAATATGTTTAAGCTCTTCAAATTATACTGCCGACCGGTTGTGGTAGAACTCTTTCTACGTTAGGACAAAAGTTTAACTAATTAAAAACTTTTAAAATGATTAGCTGAAAGGTGAAATTTGTTTTGTAAGAACATTTGTAAAGGGAATTTAACGTTAAAAACATGGTTTAATAAGTTAGTTTAAATATCGACCATGTCATGAAGACCTATGTTTACTTGCAAAAAAAAAGTTGGAACAACGCCTTTCGACTAAACACAGTCGATATGCAACATTAAAACAAGGAAAATTACAAAGGATAAAACAGAAATCTATTTCTTAACTATTTCATCATACGACGAAAAATCTTCATTTGGCATCTGTGACCAATGCCTCCCAAACAAAATTCAAACAGTAGTTCTGGTTTCAGGGTGTGGGTTGAAATATTAAAAGAGGAATACCAGTTTTACTGTTGTTTAATTACCCAACCTTTTTTCAAAGTTTAGACTGAACCAAGCCAAATGATGAAAAAAACCTCTCTAGAGCTGTTGTTCCTGCATGAACAGTTAATAATTGCTCACAAAGGTGAAATGAAGTTGTTTTTCTCTAATGGCTAACAGTTGAAATCAATGGTCAGAGATTTTCACCACATATCTAAAAAACAAAGACTTCTACCAAAGTATAAATATCCTTTGAACCCTGCTTTTTTGTGATTTTATTTGGTAAAAACAACTTGTTTTGACATAACACGTTTCATCGTCAGGGCACAGAGCATACGAACATCGTCAGGGCACAGAGTATACAAACATCGTCAGGGCACAGAGCATACAAACATCGTCAGGGCACAGAGCATACAAACAATTATAAATCCAAGTTACATTTTATAAATAACAGCTTTATAAAAGATGAATACTACAAATTAATAATAACCTGTTATCTGGTTTAAGTTATTGGGTTTTCAATAAAATAAAATAACAAATAGTTACGGTAACAAAAGAGTCTACTCAAGAGTTTTAGTGGAAGAAATAACCCGAGGAAAAGTAATAGATAAAAAGTTTGCTGAGGAAGCAGAGAAGTTTGTCAGGAACATATTAAAAATAAGGTAAAACGTGTGGATTTTATTGGTATCTAATTGATATTATTTCTAAAGACGCATTCCTTTTTAATACTTTTCTAAAAATAAGATTTGCAAACAAAAAAATATAGACCAACACACCACGATGCACCTTATACAAAACTAGTAATCTAAAAGCAAATTACTAGTTCCAGGTATTATATCGGATTTATAATATTACCATAAGCGTGAATTCAATTACCCATAATCCTTTAAGTAATATTCCATACCTAAGCTACTAAAATGATTTCAGAGCAAGAAGCATATACAGTGGTGAGAAGTGACGTACACACAATACAGTCACACTATAGAAGATAATCTGTAATCCAGGTAGAGGTGGGGGTTAACCTACGGTATCCAACCTACTCCGGCTGCCAAATTGAATCTTTGAAGGAGATGTGACGTGTTGTGGGAGGGTGAGACCAACCCACTGCTTCCTAATTAATTGCACCCATGCACGTGGAAGGTTCGCACCGCTATATAGATACACACACCTGCCCACTTTGCACTACGCGTATACGATAAGAACACACACCTCTACATAAACTTAATAAAGGTGGCTGCGTTGTTGTTTGTATAAGTTTGGAGACTGATAAATTGGGGTTTCTTGAATGAAAATGTGGGCAAACAGGTGAATTCTCGGCTCATCGGTGAGGTTATTTTTTTAATAAAGTTGTTCATCCTTTGTCCCGCCGCAAAAAAATCTTGTGTTTGAATAATCATGGGTGAATAGAAATTAATGTAATTTTTTATAGAACTATTTATGACTTAAGAGTAAGCATGAGCTCACTCCTAAAAATAGAAGCATTAAAGCATAAACAAATAATCCCATCAATAGTGATAATAATGCTGCATGTGGAAAGGGATCTAAAAAAGAGGCTAGGCTTTAAGGAAAGAACAGTCACACGGTCGAGCCTTCTGAGGTGGTTGCTTCAGCTAGTGCGGATGAAATCGGATAGTCTGTAGGTAGATGGTATTGTAGGCACATAAATAAATATCATATTTCTAAGAAATAACGTGTATTTTTATGTGATAGCGCACCTAAGTCCCAACTATCTAGATCTAGTGGAACTATGGCAGTCCCCATTGGAAATTTTGGGAAATAGGGGACTAAATTATGAGTTTGGGAACCTGTGTATTCAGATTTGGTAAGAAGCTGAACACGACGCCTGTCTAGAAGTTGTGCCAATTGAAATCGATACTTATAGCTAGTAATGACTTACTTTTCAAAAAATTTCATACTCAGTGTAAAGTCATTATAATAAATTTTAGGGTATTTAAGTTTATTTCGACAAAAAGCTTCAATCAACACAAAAATTACATAAAAACACATCGTAATTAGTTGATTTCAAATTTCGTTCATCCAAAAATGTTTTTTAGTCTAATTAATTCGCTATAGGAATGGGTTAAATATAGATATAGTTGTACAAGTACACTGAATGTAATTGCTGTGTCGCCTAATTGACAATGCCCAATGACCTAAAGCTGATTTTGCCGTGTCAGTGGTGTGAATTCATCATCATTACTGAAATGTGTATGAACGTGATGAGCAGTTGCGTAGCGACAATATTCGCTTTAATAATATATTTATGAATCTCCTTTAGCTGTAAACCCAATTTTGTAAGTTGGGTAGGTGAGTACTTTAAAAAAAAGTTTTTACCATCAAAATCACAACAAGCAGTCCCTTTATCAATTGAAAAAGCTATAATTTATTGCACCATTGTGGAAATCGCACCAGTAACCTTCCACCGTAGCAGAGTGGTCTACTCAGATAGCAAACAAAATGTTACTACAAAAACCTCAGATCTGGTTTCTTATCTAATGCTGCTTTCAAATAATTCAAGCACTTGTTCAAATAACGTTGATGAGGCAAAACAAGTTAGTTCACCTACCAATTTAAGGTGTTATTCGCCCAGAAATTAAGTAATACATTCGAACACTGATGCATTTGCCCAGTGAAGGAACGGAGAGAGGACAAGTAAATGTTATCATATTATTTTTTTCAGGAACCTTTAAGCCGCAAGAATCGTTGCGACGCCACTGGTTACATAAGCTGTATGTTAGGCACGTGTCTCTAGGATCACATTCTGAAGGAATTCGTATTCATAAACAAGCAATAATATTTTTGGTAGAAGTTTTTATTTCATTCATTTTCCAGGTAACACTACTCTATCAAGATCATGTTGTTATAAGTCCCAGCAGGTAAGAAGACAACCTTTAAAATACCTGACAGCCTGATTGCTCAGATCATTGTACTTATATAATTCGAGTGAATTCATTCGAAGTTTCGTTCATACAACGTATTGTACACTAATCAGCAGTGGCGTGCCATAATTTTCCAAAGGTATTTTGGTTATTTTTTGTTTTTATAATGTTGTGTTAAATTTGTAGAAGTTTATATTATTTTCTTAATAATTTAAAATGTATAATCTTGCTTTAAAGTTCAGTTAGTTTAAGTTTCTATTTTATCATATTTAAAAATGCATGTTTTTACTACAACATTTTGTATGGAAAATGCCTTATACATATGCTAATTTAGCTTCCTTCCTGAATATTCCTTTTTCCAGTTGTATAAAAAATCCCAAAAATATCTTAAGACCCTAAATCTAGTCTCTCTTAAGAGATTTTCAGTTTCAAATTTGGCTCGTGTTTTTTTATTTAATACTAGGTTGTCATATTGCCTTGTGTAGTATTTACATACTTGTGAAGTTTTTTTAAACATTCTGTGTTTATTTATTAATGCCGTGTATACTCTTACATACAATTACACCATATTAGTAAGATCAGTTGTATATTCCGACTTAAGGAGAAGTAGAATCAATGATCGGTGCTTTTTTACAAAGATTACATTATATTAAACCTATTAAAAAATAGGGTATTTAAAGTTATACAAAGGAATAGAATAAGTGTATGGTACCTACATATTGTATGGTTTCTGTTTGAAATTATTTGTTTTATACATTCTAGACCAAAAGATTGATGTTGTATTTATATATTGATAATTGTTGGTTTTATTTCTAACGTCTACATCATTTTAACTTTTATGTTTATCAATTATTTCTTTTTAACTTATGCAATGGCAATAAACATTATATTAAATTGCACAACCCCTGCACGTATTCCATAATTCGACCATTATTATTATAATATATTTCCTACAAAAAAACCGATAAAAAATTGATATGAAAATTTTTTTTTAAGCTCACGTACGCCCCTGGTCATTAGTTTCAATTAACATTATTGCTTTCTATCTAAGGTCAAAATGTCAGACACTGCCGCAGTCTCTGTTCCAATTAGGATTTTCTCAATTAATAATATAAAGTTCAATGTCGTAAATCTGTTATTCCAAACGAGTGTATCTCCCAATGATAACAAAGTCTGGCAATGACACAAGTAAAATAAAACAATTGGTTGTGAACACAGAAACTTAATTGAATACCTTGTTAAACAATCATTTCATCGTTAGCGCTTGTGATTGGGGATTTATTGACCTTAAATCAATCAGTGCATTACTTAACAGAGCTTTAACATTTTGTAGAGTGATCGAATCGTTGACATAGAATTTAGGAAGTTGAAATTTAGAAAGTTGAATCATTAAATATAAAAATAAAAGTGATTTTTACCCCACAAAAAGCACAATTTTACACGTTTTATTATTTTAATTTATTTTACAGTATACCTGAATTTTGTTTATTGTTCACTAGCGGAATCGCTTTTGCCACATTTTGAAGATTTTATGGATATATGAAATTACACTGTCGTTGAACAAATTTATTGCTCGCACAGCTACGGCCTTACTCGGCTGGTGTTTTTCTATGAAAATTTCAGTTTTCCACATTTTACAGATACGTTGCTCGTATTGCAAGTTTTACAAAGCAAAATTTATTTTAAAAAATTACTCGTCTTTCGAACCACTCGATTCACTCGCAATCCGAGGTTCCACTGTATTTTATGATTTGCATTTATACTTTAAAAGTTCAAAAATTGTGTGAGGGATCACAAAGTGTACTTCATATGTGTAAGTAACAAGCCCATATAATGATTTTTGTACTGTTAGAAACTTATTCATTTAACACTTAACAACATTATGGTTATTATTGTCTGAATGGATCCAATTGCTAAGCTATGGGCTCCACCATAGCGTGGGCTTATGGAGATTGACATAGGCAATCTGGGACTGAGTTATTTATTACACACCAAATTGGAGGATCGAGTTGAATGGACCGGATTTTAGGACGCTCAGTTAAACACGAACATCTCCATAGAGTAATCTTTAATTCACTATTCGATTACAAAACCATCTTTTGAAATGTAAATTATGAAAAGATTAACGATTGACTGTACACAATTCATTCACTTAAACGCAAAATTTTAGAGAAAAGTTATTTTCGTACCGATTTTGCAAGAAACTGTATAAAATATTTTTACTATCTTGTAAAGAAGTCAGGAATTCGTATTTTTGTATTTTCTTACTATGAAAAATAATAATCCAAAACTGTCATTGAATGTATTCGAGTGGTAAGATATTATTTAAATGATCAAATACGGACGGGTTAAAAGCCCTAGAAACCCAAATAAATTATTTTAAAAAGTTGTTATAAATCAATGAAATCTCTGTAGAATTGATCAATAAAATGGCTATATTTTTATTTTCTTGAAATTATTAATATTTTTTAAGAACATGCAAATGAGATATTTTTTCAACGAGTTGTTATAGTCAGATGAACATGTATAAATATATAATTTATGTCATGAATACTGACAAAATACTAAAGTACCGAGCGTCAGAGTGATGAAAAAATTATAATCATTAATTAGATTTAATCGAGGAATTTTGTTGACCATATAAAATAGTTATATTATCTCCTAAACTCTTTAATATTTAAAAAAACATATTTTTTCAAGTAAAATAAAATATATAATTCAATTTACAAACAAAACCTTTCTGTCAATTTTCGTATATTTTTCTTACTCTGAAAATATTCAAATACGTTAAAAAATATTATTTTTTAAATATTATAATAACTCTGCGCATAAGGCCTTAAGGTTTCCCTTAGAGCCTGTGTAATCTTATCATTTCATCTCGTTGAATATTGGCTTTAGAGTACAGATACGTATCTAAAACAACTATATCTTTCAACTGTATATACCATTATAACAAATCAATTAACTAGCCCGACTTGGTTGAAATGGTTAACAAAATTATTACTCTTGTGATTAATAAAAGTCGAAAATTTTGTTCTCACGTCGTGGATTTACAACAGTTCAATCATTAAAATACAGCCAGGTAAGATGCTGTAGTAAAAAATAGTTAGTTTCATTATTATAAACCCATTTCTTTGTGTTATCATGCGACAGATGAGCAGTTACTTTTTATGTTGTGGATTAAATTTGTTCGTTTGTTTCTATTTCATCGTTGATTGAACTTGAAGGGTAGATTGAATTAGATAAAGGTCGCGCTCGCAGTTGTTGTCAGGTAACAGATCAACAAATCAACGAGCGTGAAAATTTCGACGAATAAGTTCGATGGACCAGTAGTTTTCACAGTTCAGTTGATGCTATTGGTAAACAATAGTTAGACTTTTCTTCTGTAAATAAATAAAAAAAAAAGTTTAGCAAACCTTCGCCACGTTTGTTAGATTCTAGAATTTTTTTAGTTAGAAGTAGACGCATTTTTTTAAATTTAATCTAGCTGAACTAAATAATAATAATATTAAATTGAATTATGAAAGATTAAGACGTAATGACAACAATATATTAAACAAAAAGTAATATTTGATATAGCCAAAAAAATAATCGTAAAATTATTATATCAGCATATTTTTTTTAGAAAGGACAATTATTTAAGGCAAGAGATTATTAAATAGTAGAATACGAAATTATTATTTTCAATGCATATACAATATTGAGCCCAGCCGTCTGCCATTTGGTTTTCAAAACATCTTTCATTTACTAATATCGGCGACAGAAAAAGAAACCATTAACAAAGAAAATTGAATATTGTGAAATGTATATAAGAATTATTGGTGAGATTATAAAAGTCAAAATAAATATTATCTTATGCGAATTGTTTATTAAGTGAAACAAGATTGGAGGTTGGAAAAACATATGCTCAAATGAAACAATGAAACAATGAAATAAGATACAATAGCTCGAACAACTAGACCCGAGGTATTCTAGAAACTTTGATATTAAAAGTTTACGAAAGCAGACTTCTCGCTTTTGTTAGACAAAACAACCAGAATAATTGAAAAACATTATGATGTTACCAATTCTTCCAGGCGTGTGAGATTTGGAGCTTTTTAGTTAATGCTATTATGTGCGGAATGCGAGAATACTGGCTGAATCCAGGATACATTTATATCCAGTAGTGCAAGTTACTAGGAATAACTTGTAAATGGGAACGAAGAGTTAATTCTATTTCACTTTTAGTGCAGTGGTCAAGGATAAATTGTCGTGTTGCGATAATACTTAACTTGTACAATGCGTGATTAATGCAATACTACTAAAAAATTAAAAAGACCTTTGATAAACTATATTTTTAATTTATTCACATGCCCTAAAAATAAATAAAAATAAATGTAAAAATCTGCTAAAGTTGTTATGATATAGTTATTGTGTCCTACCAGAAGTGACCTGCCAGGTAAGTATGTTGAAAGAGACCAAACGCCAACTAAAATGATGCTTAAGTTAAGCGAAACTGTTCAATCATAAAAAATTAAACAAAATCTGAGGTCTTAAACAAAGTATTTTTTTCATTTCATTAAAATAAGAATTCTTAAAACTATGAAAACGGTTATATTCAAGTCATTAAATATCTGAAAAAGATACCAAAAATAATGTTGCGGACATTATTAGACTAATTTCTAAAATATTTGGGCGAATTTTGCCGTAGAATCTGTATACTTCATCAAACAAAGGAGTTTATTAAAGGATTTTCGAAATTCCTTGATTAAAAGGGGAAATTTATGTTTATCTAAAGCTTGCTATCGGCCTCCCTATTGCCTTGTTCGTATCTCGGAAGATACCCACTTCCGAACATCTGTTGCTATTGTGCGCTTTTATATATTATGTATATCCTCGTATAATGTAATCTATCTACAGAGAAAATCCTATCAGAAATGTGAAATCGCCCATTCTAAAGACTATTCTGATGTCGTGAAATATGAAGGTTTATTTTCCGAGATGTCCTAAATTAAGAACATCTCTAAGTACGGGATACCGACATGGGCTTAGGTCGCATTTATTTAACGGTCGGAGTCGGTTCAACAGCGGAATTCGGAAGTCGGGTGGTTCAAGAGGGGGTATAAATTTGGCTCGCTTATGACCGCTGCTAACTAAAATACGTGGTCAAGCCTGTTTAAATAATTTCGGAAAAAATGTATGGAATGATTACAAAAATTGTGACTTTAATTTGTATTAATGATAATATAAACAGTTTCGTTATTTTTTACAGTCGAATGAATATTTAATATATTTTCGTGGAAAGCAATCACTTTGTGGTTTGACATATTTAATGAAATTAAAATAAGAAATTTGTGGCCATGACCGTTTTATATATTATATTCTCCATAAAAACGATCATGATAACTGATTAATTAATTTAACAGCACTAGAAATAGAGAAACTTCTCATTATTATTTTATCACGTTCTCAGTTGACGTTTCGCCTCTTTTATTACATATTATCTGTCTCTTTCTCTCTGTTCCTTTGTTATAATTTTAATGTTATTTTTTATTGTTTTCTTACTGTTATCTTATTTATTTTATTTTATATTGTGTTCTCCCTCTATTTGTACCTATAACCACACACATCATATTTTTTGTTGAGTTTAATTTTGTACCCTGGTGATGCTTAGGCTAAGCGAAACCGGTCGGTGATAAAAATTAAAATAAAATCAGTAGTCTTATACAAAGTTAGTATTTCATTTTCATTGAATATTTCGTAGCTCCATAGATCATGGTGAAAGTATGATAGATACTTGCTTAAGAAAGTTGCATTCAATACAAATTTAGTTAAAAACAGAACAGCTATTTAAAATCGAGCAAATTAGGTAAAAGCTCATCGTTCCAGAGGTTTTGCTGCTTCAGCACACAGATTTTCCGCTTCACAGTTTCTAGGAAAATTTGAAATTTGACCGAGCATTTCTGCCGCCGAGTGGATTGAACGACAGGAACAAAGCGTGTGAAAACAGATTACCGCCGAAGTGTGTGTTTTATCAGGGAATAGTTGGAGGAATATAAAGAGTAAACCCCCTCATCACTGTCACCCAAGTTGTCAACTGCTTCCACTAAATCGGCGTTCACGCGATTGAAAGAAGCTTAATTTCATTGTGACCGAGTCACTGCAGGCACCACCGACACCAAAATCCAAACTACAAAGTCACGATGAAACGAGCCCGTATCCAAAAATAAAGCCGAAGAATTTTCTAGCTTACAGCCTGTCTGGATGGTCACAAGGCTCGGATGGGAGAGCGTTGCTTTAGTTCGAGCATATGTGTATTTAGTTGGGGAGAGCTCGGCAATCCCTGGAACGGATGCTGATTTAAAGCGACTTTGAGTGACTGGCTGACAAATCTCGTCAGGGAATGGAGCTTCAGCCGCGTCGGGTGAGAACGGCTTTACTTTTATTAGCTTTTTAATACGAATCGTAGAAAAAAATCCCATTCCCTTGGTTTTGTTGTAGGTATTTCTATTCATTCTAGGACCTATAAACTATGTTTAAAAGGTGTGTGTTTTTTTTAAATTAAAAGCGAAGTTTGAATTACGTAGGAATATAAACTATGATTTTAATCATATTAATTATACATTGTAAAAGAAGAGACATCTTCCAACGTAAGTTCAAATTCTTCCAAAATACTTTTTTAACATGTTATTTTTTAGAATTGTGAAATAAACGAAAAATATTCTTTATATTTTATATGTATTATAGATGTCGGGGACTGTAAAAGGGTTCAGGTTAGCAAGATAAACTGTGGAGAACGAAAATAATAAAGGATATCAAACATTTGCTGAGCAGTGCAAAAAGAAAATACTGTATTGTAGAATGTAGGTATTACGTGCTAGGTCTGAAAAAAGGTTATCAAATTTATTACTTAATTTCATTCTGAATTCTATTCGGTCTTTTGTCCGTCTTAGTTCGTGTGGTAGTTTATTACAAGCATTAAGGCTTTATATGCCGTGAACTCGATCTTTGAACTAATAGATATATTTTATTTTTAGTTTATTAGTTTGTTTGGAACGGAAAGCGTTAAATTTTTCATTTTTTAATAAATTTCTAACCTTCCAATTTGGAAGATTTTCCCGTTTTGGGACAGGCAAATCAGACATATGGCTGCGATTTGGTTCCTTAAACCTTCCGAAATCTGATGATGGTTACGAAGCATTTATAATTTATTGGTTAAGTGAAATAAAGTACAAGTACAACACAATATAGTTTTTTCAGGTTTACATACTTATACATGCAAATTACAAAATTCGGAAAGCCAAAAAAAACCTTTTTTTTTCAACATTGAAACTCTAAAAATGTTTTGGTCTTTGTGTGGTGGGTTCATGCGAAGTCGCTAAACGACAATATAACGTTTTTTGATCATCACAACGGTCACAAAAAGAGGCAGAATGATTAATACTCAGCTTTAAATTTGTGTCGCACACGATAACCAAAGAGTCATCCATCCTTCCATTGCTCATTATTTTTCCTTTTGTCAGATATGACAAAGTTGCCGTTTGTCAAATTGATGTAAAACTTGTGAGAAACAAGGTTTTTAATACACCTTTGAAAATGATTTCCCAATGGTGATAGAGAAATTAAATTATTTTCTATTTAGTTTCAGATTGACATTTTGTACGGAATTCAAATAATTTGCATTCGTAATAATGTACCAACTAGATTCCCTACCTGGCTTTGATGTTTTTTTCCCCCTTTTAACAGCATTACGTCATGTCTTTTTTTTACAGAAAAATAGAAATTGTAAAAAATCCAATGCTCATGATGGAAATGTCATTGTAAACTGATTGTGTTTGTGTTGGCCTAAAGACGAGAGGCAGAAAAAGCTGTACAAATTTCACTGGCGATCTGAGATAAAAATAATAATAAATGGATAACTTTTATAGCGCCGTTTTTGTGGGAAAATCACCCATCATATTTCTGCTGTATAGTTATGCTAACGAATTTCTAAGTCAACGTGACACTTTTAGCTAGTAAATAATTTACATCGTGAGCTGACTTTTAAAACAATCAGTTAATTGCAAAAAAACTATGAGACAAGACCCTACACCGTTTATTTAATATTTTTCTATGTTCAGTGTATGTGAAATGTACTTGTAAAACTTTTTGAGCCGCATTGGGCATAAGTTTAGTCCTAGTAAAGTGATTAAAAGCGTGCATGGTCAACCTCTGTAATTACCCAAAGTGTCTAAATGCAAAACAAAACTTCGCTCATGCTTTATTCACCTCCCTCGGGATAGGGAAAATGACTAATGTCTTGTAAACACTAATTTAATGGTTGAAGTCGGAATGCAAAATTACTGACGATTCTGAAAGGAATCTTAGCAGGACTAAATGGTCATTAAATGGACGAAGGGTTCCTCAAGGGAGATTAATTCAACGTCTTAATGCGTGTTTCGGGCGATCTATCATTAGCTGTTAGTCATAACTTATCAAATAAAACATGGTTTAAATAAAATAAAGGTATTGCAAAACCAGCTTGAGCGATAATACTAAATTGCTATTTTTTTTTACTGTAAAAGAAAAACTTTATAGCTTAACACTGGACTTAGTTGACTTATTTCTATGGTTGTGTCGCCTTGCAAAGACACGCACACCAACAAAAACAAACATCGTACTTGATTTCTGAAAAAAGTTTAGTAGAAATCAAAAAAAATATATATTTTCCCCTCTTGGGATTTATAGAGGTTTCACTTTGTTTATTTCTTTTAAAACGCCCTTCAAATGATATTGAGTTACAAAACGAGGCTAGACAAAATTGCTTACTGTGAGTATATTTTTTTAAATGTCAACTGAGATACAGCTTGACGCGCTTAACATTGCAGTTGGCCAAAGAAGGAGCTAACGACCGAAATATTTAAAAAAGCGAGGATTTTGTATCTACACCAGTAACTTCATTAGTAACGTTGCTTGGTTTCGGTTTTTTCGGTTTTCCTTAATTGTATCCATGCAACTCAATGTCCTTACTGTATACTAAAAACCATACACGTATTGTCGTAAAATATTTGTCTTGTCCTTTTTTTACTTATTAGGTTCACACTGTCTGCATTTAACTTTTAATATTGATGTTTTTAAGTAACAACACGTCAATATTATTTCCTTTTATTAGTTTCACATATTTTTACACCTTTAGCTTTTAGTAGATTGTTTTTAATTTGTCGATGTACACATACACCGTTCCACCCATTGTGAACATTTTTCATGATTTATGATGGCGATCATGATTTTGGATGCTTTTAATTTGCATATATTTATAATATTTTCTCGTTGCTATATTAGGTTAGAACATTTTGTGTAAGGAGCACTTAAGGTGAACTATCTCAAAACTGCGCTATATAATTTTATTGTTACTATTATGTCACAGACTGCAAAGTTAACTGTGCTAAGCAGTAAATTAATATAGTTTTGCATGACGAAAGAACGTTTTTTAAGTATTTACATTAGATATTTTCGTAGAGAGCAATCACTTTGCGGTTTGACATATTTAATGGAAAAATAATAATAAAAATATAACGTTTTTAAATTAAACCAGTGTTTTTATACAAAGTTATTATTTCATTTTCATTAAAATTAAAGTTCAGCAATTGAATAAATCATGTGAAGAGTATTTTTTTCAAAGTAAAAAATCGAAGAACACACAAAAACGTGACTAACCTTTCCATTTGTCAAAAACAAACCACTGATCCAAAATAGCTGATAATTCTAACATATGATAAACATACATTTACCAACATAACAAAAAAAACAATCGATAATCGAATGTACACAGCCCGCAAAAATTCAAAATTCATATTTTCTTTTGAACAGGCCGCGTATTGTCATTATTTTGTGTTGCTTGTATAATACTAGTAAAAGTTACACCCATTTGGATGCAGATAAAGACGATTCTCAGCACAGAGCGTAATTTAAAGGTCGCAGGTTCGATCCATTTATTTAAAATAAAATAATATATGGCATATTTGCGGCACGTTCCAGAGTGGTCGATGCTCTAAGTATCGCTCTGGTGAAAGACCACCATTCAGAATTGAAACGTTGCTTTAAATGGCTTGAGCCGTGTTTGGTGATCAGATCTGAATAGCCAGGTAATTCCTAACCTTCCTCTTCCCCGTCTCTTTTCCCTCCCCACAACCTTAAAAACACCCTTGTGCTGTATACACTATAAAAAATAAAAAATACATGTAAGTGTACTTCACATACTGTTGATAAAAGCTCATTAATAATGCCGACAAAAAGAGACGCAGCACACATAATGTGTAACAGGGTAATAGGGTAACAGAAAACCGATGAGGTAACTACCCTAAACTCTTGGCAATAGAAACGCCATGTAGTAAGTAGTTAGTAAGAAGGGATGCCAGTGCACTAGCAGAGTAGAAGAGCAGTACAGAAGGAGCCCAGGGGTTGCGGGACTTAGTACAATTTAGTTTGAAGCCAGACGTAGTCTACTGATCCTCAGACTTAAGTACTTCCCATTGGCTGACTCAACCCGCAGCCAGCTTAATGGCTGAACACTAATCCGGGACAATAATTAAGTCAGTGCCATACAAAACGGGTGCTTTATTCTCATTGTTATACCGCTCGCCTTTGTTACACGCAATAAAACAATACGAAAGATGTCCAGCGGCCGACTTGGATAAGACGATGTTTCCGGCAAACAAAAATACCACAGTCCTTCAAAAAAACTTTTCCCATTGTCCGTAGATCTTTCATTATGAAGTTAATAAAATAAATTAAATATAATATTATTGGTTGTAGTCCTTCATACTACGCCCAAGAACCAAATACGCTTAATCGGTGAGCTCTAGTGTCATGAAATTTTTTATTTTATTTTTGAAAATTCTATGTTAACCCATTTTCTTATATTTTCGTAGAAAGCAATCACTTCGCGGTTTTAAATATTTATTGAAAATGAAATAATAACTTTTTATAATTTGTGTACACTGATGAAGCTTAGGCTAAGCGAAACCGGTCGGTCATAAAAAAAAGAAATCAGTGGTCTTATACAATATTATTATTCCATTTTCATTACATTTATTTTAATGCCCGTATCGTCATCTCAAACTTGAGACATGAAGTTTGTAAATAAGCATTTGTGTGTCAAAAGAGGCAATATTTTTCAATTGTTAAAAAATATTGAAAAAAACAGGAATGAAACTCAGATGAAATTGGGAAAAACTACTATTTATTATATATTATCTTATGAAAAGCGAAACTTGCAAACAAATGGAAAATGATAACATAAATAATGGAATGTGATAAATAGGTTCCATTTTATGTTTGAATTACATAATTGGTTTGCAAAATGTCAATGGTCTCGTATTCCCAATATAAAATACAAACAAGAGGGAAAATAATAATAATTTGTATTTTTCTTTTTCGAAAACCAGAGCCAACATTTCTACTCCAACTTCAATAAGAAGGGAACCCATAATTAACCTGGTTTTAACATTTTACAAAAGCGCCGACACATACATACTTGCACACCCTTATAGCGAGTCGATCAGAAACTTGGAATATATATTGAAATACTTTTAAAAGTTGTTTCAAAACAACAATAGCAATCGATTAGGGTGGAGAATGCAGGGGCATCAAAGCACAGTAGCAAAGGAGAGAGAAAACGGGGGAAGGGAGAGGTGAAGGTTTATTAAAAGAAAATTCCAGAGGGGAGGTGCCTTTATACTGAAGAAATGTGGGCCAGTATTCGGCACAAGGTACATTTGCAACACTCGGTTATTTCATTATCCGGGCGACGCTACTGACGGATTAACCGGGATTACAACGATTCATATCCCTTCTAGGATATTGAAGGACGACTCATGTGGAAGGGTGGTGATTGCATTATTAATGGATTAATAGTGGAATATTGTTTGCATAAATGTACAGGTTAAAAAGCCAGTGGTAGTTACACTAACAACAAAAAAGCCACAAATATCAATCAACTACCAAAACTTCCTCACCACCATAATATTATGTTACTCATAACGGCGTGTTTTTTTAATAAGGACATATTCAATTTTTAACTATTATGGGTGTATTATAGTCAAACACCTAATATGGGAAATTCTTGCTAGTTCCTATTATTTTATACCTACTAACTTTGTCATGAACCATAGTTTTATATGAACTTCAATTCAAAATATCATGTTACTTTGCAATAAAATAAGAACTTATTATTACAGCTTATCTATACCTTATACTTATAATGAAATCATTTATATATCACCGTTTTAGTGGAAAACATCTCTAGGACACTTTACAATAAAAGTATAGGCTTTATCTTCTTACTATCTAGTTTGATTAATGATAATGTACATTGGATAATTTACACAGCGTCCTTTTTTTATGGAATATTACCCCAAGAGAGGATCGTTTTGGGTGCATATTTTATTGTTCTATTTCACATCACTATATATTTAAATATAATCATTATTAAAACAATGAACAACATTGCAATGATAAACGCCCTTGGGCGTAGGTATATACGATGAAATAATAATATTTTAAGCGAATATTTAATGTAAATGGGGTATGGGGTTTGGCTATAATGATGTAGTCTAGTAATTTGTTTGCTATATTGGATAAATTGCAAATATAAGTTGCCTTATAACCGTTCATTTTCCTAATGAAATAAAAACTAATCGATGGTTGGCGACAATTTACAGCGCTTTATTGAAACTTCTCCACGGGGAATTAATTAAAAAATCCAATGATATTACATAAGTTGAAACATTGCGAATGTTTAATTTCAATTAATTAAACTTTTTGCCATACGCTCGGCTGGATGCGAGTTAAAAACATGCAAACACCTGAAACCCTTTCATGAAAAACAAAATCAATTACGTACGGTGAAAAAGTCCCTAATAATAACGCGTTAAAAATATGGAAAATATTACAAAATTTGTAACGTTATGTGACTAACTGTGTTTATTTTTGCATACATTTTTATTTTTCATATTATCCTATAATATTGAGATTGTCATGAAAATGTTTTCGATACGCTCCTTTTGACTAAAAGATTAGTAAAAAATGTAGCTCTCCATAAAAAGTATCTAAAATTTAGCAACATAAAGTTGTGAGTGCCATGCTCTGTATGCCATAATATATCTGAATATAGACATAAGAAACTGATCTTAAAAGAGCCATTAAAAATGTTATTTAGTCGATTTTCTAAATGGAAACGACGAGAAACGTATTTAATTAAAATATGTGTTGGTATTGTAGAACATATCTTTTAATATATGAATGAATATTTACAAGAATATTTGATCCGCTTAGTAATTATTGACAATACTTTATATGACGCTCACACCACCTTTATCGAGCAGTTCGATACCTTACCCTGAACTCTAGGGATTATTTTGTAGTTCCAAAGCTTTGGGGGTAAAATGATGGGGAGAGGGAGTAAGAAGACACGGTATATACACCAGGGGAGCAGGGGGAATGAGGGGATATCTGCCCCATCAGCATCCGTGTACCGACAAGAGAGACAATCTGATTTTATTTTCTTTGTTCGCTTATTAAATAGCTACAATCCACCGGCCGTGCGGCCCGAATACTACACTACAAAAGACTCTGAATTTGAAAGGCGGTTCTTAAAAACATCCCCAATTTTCGATGTAACAGTATAAAAAAAAAACAAATTTAATCATTGCGCAACATTGACAAAAAAACTACATGTTTTCGTTTACTGAAATTTTAAGCAGTTCATGTTTTTGATTTAAATAATGTGAGAAGAAAAAGGTCTGTAAAAAAAACTAGCTTTTGCCTACACATCTAATCTGTACTCATAATTAAATGATTGAAAAATGCGTAGCAAACCACAAACCATTTAAGTTATTATAATATGGTGATGCCAGGTAAGTATGTTGCTGTATATTTATATAAACTAAGAATTAATATTATTTGGAAATTAAGATTTGTACAGCGCCCTTGAGGTGATTTTTCACAAAAACTGCGCTTTACAAATTATCCAAATATTATTGTTATTACTATTAATACATAATTTAAAGAGTTAAATAGATATAAGAAAGCTTTATATCTCGTGATAAGAATAACTTCCCGAAAATCTATGCGTTGCCAAAGAATTAATTAAGTTAAAATCATCCAATATTTTGTATTTCATTTAGAACACCCTGTTATTTTATGGATGTATATTGTATTCATTTCTTCCAAAGAAATAAAGTTTTAGCATCCCCTATATACAGTAGCATATCTTTCATAGAACACGTACTGGTTATTTAGCAACCTATTTAATAAGAAATGTAAATAAGATTTGAGAAAGAATATTTAATATAATCTAGAATCACCGGCTCTAGAGAGAAACCTCCCAGGCTTATGTAATAATCCGTAGTCATCACGACTCTTTACGATGCACATAACTATAAAATAAAATAAACAGGCGCAATAATCAGATGCCGCGATGCGAAAATCGTGTTATATCTGAACCATAAAATTCCGCGGTAATACGGTTTTAAGAACCGAATATTCATGTTATCATCCCTGTTATCCGAAATCAAACCCCTGTTGCTGAAATGGGGCCGAAATTGAGAAAAATGATTCGGAACTAAGAAATTATGTCCCATTTTTTATTACAATAAAACACGTTTCAAACATCACTAGTAGTTAGTACTGAATAGCTTCACCCGAATTTCAACACTATAATATGTTCTTATTACAAAATATGGAACAAAAACAAGAAACCTTATTTTTTCCATTAATACACGAGATTTATTTGAGGCGTATGGCGTACGTGACAATGCCGAGATGTGACCTCATAATTTCCTTTCATTAGCTACATTAGGTAAATCAACAATGAAGTAAACCCTCAGTTTAAATATTCGTCGCTGACTTGGACACACCTGATTTTTCTGTCTATGTTGCTTTAAACAAGAGTGCGAAAATGAAAAATAATATTCGCCCTTCGAATACAATATCAAAAAGTTACAGAAAACGTTAAAATTAAAATTTCACAATATTAAATAGTAAAAGTAATGTTATTTGACTTACCAACTATGAGTATTAGCTGTGTGGCAAATACTCCGTCCAAGTTATAACCCAATATAAAGTTTCTTACCTAAAACAAAAGAGAATAAAACATTAATAATATTTTATGATTTAATACTTAACGACAAAACATCAACCAACACAAAGTAAAGTAAACATCGAAGATTCAATATAAGCTACTAAAAAAAATAAACATATTTGGCGGAGCTTTTAACCGTAAATTTTGCATCATTCTATTTGCAGTGCAGCGCTTTTAACCAAAAAAAGTCGTGAATAAGGAATGAGAGACCACGGAATCCAATTAATGTCAATGCACTTAACTTTAATCCTGTTCGGGTGATTTGCACACTTTTATAACGGCGAGGGGGTGCTTAATACCCCACAAGAGCTTTCCTAATCTTCTATTCTTCAGTGGAAACATTCAAACATTCCTTCACTCTCTCGTTGAGTAATTCGAAATTCTATGATAAAAAACAACCCCCACTGATGTAGATTGGTAGGTAGTCAGAATTGGTTGGGAAAGAATGGATGCAGAAACTCTCTTTTCAGTTTGGGATTAAAGGCCTAATCCGCCTGTCATCCGATTCATTACTTAGATGTTTTTCAAAACATGTATCGATCAATAAGCAAATGGAAAAAAAATAAGAAAAACAAATAAACCAGAGAGTGCAATACTCAGAAAACATTGCCATAGCATTACAAGAGGAGTTATAAAAAATATTTGTACAGACACGTAAAATGAAAGCTGATTTTTTTTAAATTAAGCTATTGAAAGGGGAGAAGTGTTTTGGTTTAGGAACTCAATATTGATTAACAAAAAATAATTTATGAAATGATAAACACATAAAATAATAATAATTAATTGAACGCATTTCCCCGGTGGAGGCACTCAAATGAAATGAGTTTTTTTCTGAAAATTAGATGTGTCTTTATAGGGAAAAATACTATCGATTATTAAAATTGTAAATGTAACGAATGCCATGTCTTTGATGAAAGCACTAGGATGAAATAAGCTTTTACTTTAATATATTAATTACCTGTTTGGATTGTAAATTTTAACCTTTGCTTTGAATTATTTGTATCGAATGCTTTAATAAATTGAGGATAGTGCTTTTACCCTCTAGGGAAAATGCGAGCCAACGATAGAATTAAACTATTACTTGAAACTCTACTCGAAGCTCTTGAGCTCTTAGAGCTTTTTAAAGCAAAGTAACTTCTTAATTCAAGTCATGGCCACCTCTGAGCGTAGCTCCCATTATTTCAAATGAAATTAAATGCAACCACCGTAGAAAACCCTTACTGCATCGCCATTTTTCCACGTTAAATAAACGTGGGATTTGTTCCAGTAGGGAAATTCAATATCCGGGATCGGCAGGAAATGAAAGCACTGTAGTTTATACCTAGTTGAATTACACGTTCGGTGTCGCGCACTTTTCTAATCATAAATTCATTTTGCCATTTAATGTACTGCAATGAAACCGATAGCTTTGTAAATATATGTTATTGCCTATGTTGGGGCGACACTTTTTAATGATTGTAATTATTTCATTTGAGCTGTAGCATTACCTTTTGATAAGTTCATCCAACTTTATAACACGGTATATAATCTAATCAACGATTGCGTCTGTATTGCATCTTTAAACATATAGTAAGAAAATGTTTCGTGTAAATTAAATTATCCCCGTTACTTTTAAATGCGGAGTGTTAAAACTGCTTATACCCACCCATTATGTTATAAATACAAATTGAATCAGAGAGGTTAAGTATTTTTGAGGTAAATTTAGCTGAAATTTTTAGTTATTTTCTTGCCTTTTTAAGCGTCTTTGAAGTGATATTTTACAAAAATCGCGCATTATAAATAATCCAAGTAATATTTTTACGAAAGACTTTTACATTTTTATCAATATGTACTCTTCAAGCGCCATGTCCCCAAAGGGATATGCACATATGATGGAACGCGGCACATTTCTTTCTGCCACAAAGATTTTGCTTTACCCACTTTTATAAATCTTCAATTATTGTGTTTTGTTTTACTGACCCTCAACATAACCAAGTACTTGAGTATATGATTCACTGGGTCATGCTAAGATTCATCAACATAATTACATTTATACTATATTTATAATTGTATTTATATTTAAAACATAAGGTGATGAACCCTTGAGGTGATATTTCACAAAAATTGGGATATATAAATTAATCAAGTATTATATACTAACCAGAACTTAATATTTCGATGTATATTATATACTCATATGTATTTATCGTAGTATCTTTAATAATAATAATAATAATTGGCTGATTTCTATAGTGCCGTTTTTGTGAAAGAAATATCACCACAAGGGCGCTCTACAACATAATAAACATAACCTACAATTTAATCTATAAGACTAATAGCTAGTGGCGTATAGACTATAACTTTGAACTATGTACTTACAGCTAAAACTTATGACTATTGACTTAGAATTTAGACTAAAATAACTAATATTTATTGATATTGACTTATGCCTAATACTTAACTACACCTAACATATTAACATTTACAAATATATGTAATGGTTGTTGCCCGTGCTGTTAAAACCTAGGGTGGAAAAAAAGGAATAAGCAATAGTAAAACTAAGTATAGCACTTAAACTGAGTGATCAAAACTCCAGTTAAGTAAATTGATGTTATTGTGGGTATGATAATTTAAAAAGGTGGTCTTTAGTTTTGCTCTGAACTCAGTTGAGCTGTCGATCTTTCGCAAATGAAAACTTTCGTCCACCACAACAAATGACTCTAGCATAGCGGGTGAAAAATAGGCAAAAATGTACACTAATCCAAACAGTTGTTAATCCAAATTTAAATAATTAAATAACCTACTATGTTACCTAACTATGTCAATTTTTAGGCTGCTGTGACTTTTCACACATTCAAGACGGCCTGCATGGTCGAGTGGTAAGACGCTCGACTACGAATCCAAAGGTTGCGGTTTGAACCCGGCGCAAATAAATTTTATTTGATTAATATGTGTCATAACACATTTAATTTATTTATAGTAAAATATAGTATATTTGCAGCACGTTCCAGAGTGGTAGAAACTCTAAGTATCGGCCTGGTGAAAGACCACCATTCAGAATTGAAACGTTGCTTGAAATTGCTTTAGCCGTATTTGGTGACCAGATCTGAATAGCCAGGTACTTCCCGACCTTCCCCTTCTTCATCTCCTTCTCCTCACCGCTACCTTCAGCCTCACAACATACCCCTATTGGGGATGCCATAGTCTCACTGGCTCTAGACGGTTGGGAGCAGTTGGGGCTCTTGTGCGGTATTCACGTAAAATAATAAAAGTTAGTCCAAGCATAAAAAGTTAAAGTGTAAATAAAGAATAATATTTGGATTGTCCTTATAAATTCCACCTAACCCCCAAATCCCCTTATCTTACTTTAGCTAGGCTTCGTAACGAAACACTGAGTCCGTCAGTTTCACCGAGTTGAACTGTGGCAATCTAAAAATATAGCAGTATGACTGTTGTTACCGCTCGACATATAAAACTACATTTCCACACGGTGGTCACGACGTATCTACCAAGTTTCATAAAAAAATAAGATATTCTTCACTTCGATCAGGTGCAGATGGAATTTTCGTTTGCATTCAATAATACGTGCATATTTGTTGATCTTTACTCTAAAGCAGAAATGCAGCTCTAGAAAAATGAGCTTTAGGGTCATGAAATTTCCAAAGATTTTCTGTTTAGAATTTTCAGGTGAGAGCAATTATTTTCAGTTGGCAACGTCAATCTTTTCATGAGCTATGGCGCTTCGTAAGATTCATTTAACTGTTGTTTAATATTTTAAAATTTGAATCTCTAGCGAGGCCGGGTGGTGCTTCATTATAAAGATGTATGTTTTGAAGCATTTTTTAACTTACATGTGGTATACTATGTTTTTAAAATCACCATTAACATTACTTGTAACTATTTATTATCAGCAATTATGGAAGGTATTGCATTGCACTACTCCTGCATACCTTCTGGAATAAATTTTATAAATATTATTATAACGAGCTGAAAGCTAAAAATAGTTTTTTTTTTAAATATTAGTTAGTACACACTCCATTCCAGGGTGGTAGATACTCAAAGTATCGCCCTGGTGAGAGATCACCATTCAGAATCGAAACGTTGCTTGAAATAGCTTTAGCCGTGTTTGTTC
Source organism: Drusus annulatus (assembly GCA_022651775.1). Classification (NCBI taxonomy): domain Eukaryota; kingdom Metazoa; phylum Arthropoda; class Insecta; order Trichoptera; family Limnephilidae; genus Drusus; species Drusus annulatus. The sequence goes on from JAGWCC010000057.1 coordinate 1,528,141, forward strand.
ATAGCCGGGTACTTCCCAACCTTCTTCTTCCCCGTCTTTTTCCACTCCCCATCACTTTTGTCTCACAAAAAAATAGCTTTGATAACGCAAAATGTCTCGTATAAAACATAATTCCCCTTACTTATAAAAGAGGTGTTAGTGTTACGCGCGGTGTAAGGTTGAAATAGCGAAAAACATTACTTATAACCACGGCTTATGCGTCTAATTGAAAGTCCTGCGTACGGTGTAACTAAACCAACGTTGAATCGGGGCTTAAAAATCTGATAAATTAGGCGGAATACTCATATCATTTTGATAAAATATGCAATTTGGAAGATTTATGAAATAAAACCCTCAAAGTTAAGCCAAGACTAATTAAACTGTAAGTCGTCTTGATAAAAAAAACTTTACTTGTTTTCCAATGTAAAATTAATCCAACTTATCGATTGTTCATTAGTGTCAGTTTTTTTCAGTGCGCCTTGCACCACGCGGCTAGCTCCATTCGGTTAAGCCGAGGATAAATCCTCATACAACGTTCCCCTTTCTTCTATAATTCCCCAAGTCACCCCGTGTGCGGTGCTGTTATTGCAACACCGGGATAAAATGCATTTATTTCACGACTGCAGTTGCAGTTGCATTTCTGTGCGATTGCATTTTAGCGCAGTTGAATTTGAACCGAAGTTTGCCGTTCAAACGAAATATTCGAAAGCGGTTTATCGTTAACCGAACACCTATTTTACACAATTGGAATGTTTGCAAATTTCTAACGGTGGAAACCGTACTGCATATAAAATATGCAGATGGTGTATTACCATGAAAGTTAAACCATAAACCTATTAGATTGCATATTAATCCTAGCTGTAAAAACTACGCTACTATAGACTATTCACAAGAAAAAAAATACCTGGACCCAGAACTATAGAACGCTGAGAAGTGGCAACACGGCTATTCAAAACTGAGCACTAAACATATCTGGAGCAATGTTACCCCAACACGTTTCGTTTCGAAAACTAAAAGCATATTTCACTACGAAACGAGGTGTAAATAAACTACAACATTATTATAAAAATATACATATTTTATTTGCTCGCTTCGGGGTTCTATTCTACGACCTCCAGAGCCAAGGAGCTAAACTGGTAATGCATGTTAAAAACAGATAAAAAATAGCGAGAGTCCCTACAAGTTAATACGGGACATGTATAATATACACGGCCAACATAATATTAATATGTCGATCTTCCACGGCCTCCGTGGTCAAGCGGTTAAGATCTTCGACTACAAATCCAGAGATCGCAGATTTTAAGCCCTGGCGTGCGGGAATATTTTTAATTTAATTAATTTGTGTTATTTCACATTGAATTCATATAAAATAATATCAAGTATATTTGGGCTTGTTCCAGAGCGGTAGATACTCTCAGTATCGCCCTTATGAAAGACTACCATTCAGGAAATGTTGCTTGGTATGGCTTTAGTCGTGTTTGGTGAACAAATCTGAATAGCTAGGTAATTCCCAACTTTCCTCTTCCACGTCTCCTTTCTTTCCCACTCCCTTCAGCTTCACAACAGACCCCGATTGAGGATGCCATAGTCTCACTGGCCCCGGACAGTTGAAAGTATTTAGATATAAGTAGATATTTAAATTTTATTAAAAAAATACGTATTTCCAATATATTGAAGACTCTTTTAGATTAAAAAAAAATGTATTAACTCATGCTAAACACTTAAACGCAGTCATAAACCGGTTGATATTGTCAAACAATTGAACCGGCGCGGCATTCCTTCACATTCCGAAGTGCCGAAAGCGACATTCATCACGGAGCTTATCGCGAATCTAAAAAAGCTCCCGCACCGAAACAAACCCTTTGTGAATTATTCGACTCGGCGCAAAAAAGCGCTTTGGCCGATTAAGGGGGTAGGAATCAAACGGGCCGCTTCCGTCCGACCCCGCTGGATATTTGCTAAGTCCCTTATCCGATCTGGGCGGATATTATGATTAATATGCAAAACCTATTGGGCTTATAAAAGTCACGGGTGCCGACGGGGGTCCCATTGAAAGCGGCTCTTGGCAAAACGAGAACATTAAGTACACACTGGGATGTAAATGGATACCGCGAGGTGAAGAACTGACCCAAAAAACACATGGAAATGGACGAAATTCAATATTTGGTCGAAATTATTATCATATATCTGAAACCGTCAGGTTTTACTACTCGCTTTTATTAGCTTGTGGTTATTTGTTAGGCTTCCCAGCAATTTGAATGGTTGGTAACACTCGAACGGAAATAGTCATCATTTATTTCATAAAAATTTCTCAAATATAATTATTGTTTCAATTTATGGTCATGATATAGGCAGACAGTCAATAATAATATATTAATTGAATTTCTTATACATGACAAACTATAAATTAGGTTTTATATTTGTAAAATAAATACAAATTAAAGTACCATACGAGCATAGATATGCAAGACAAGAAAATAAAAACAATTTTTAAAAATATATAATTTCAATAAATTTCAGGCACTGGTCAATGATCAAGTCAATGAGGAGAAGTTATTTCAAGAATCAATACGATTTCAATTCTGAATCTCTCCTCACTGACGTGGAATCTGTCGGTATCCGAAGAGATTTTGTATAGGTGCTATATACTCCTCCCTACCGGCAGAACCATTGGCAGGTTGGTCCTATAGGCATTAAGATAGAATAATCTACGAAGACGCTGTCTTAAATAGTCATCAAGAACAAAGAAACTTACAGGGTCCAACATAGCAGGGTTTTCGATATACCCCTCCTTTCTGAGCTGCAAGGAGTGAAGTCCGATCATGCCCAGGAGAAAATTAGAGTAGAGTAGAGTCCTTAATGTTAAGGAATCTCAGAAAATTTTTCTGGACCCTCTTCAACATGACCTCACCTCACGAGGATCAAAAATAATCGAGCCACTCTCCAGCCTACTGCAGGTCAAAGAGAAGTAGAGTATTTTCAGAGTTCGGGTATACCGAAAAACTCTGACGGTTTTGAGAACAAACCGTAACATTTTCAATGCCGACTGGCTTGATAGCATATTGTCAATACCTAGCTCTGCCAGAATTGATAGATGCAGTCTATTTAAGTAAAATAATCATAATAATAAAGTTTTAATTTCACTATAGTGGTCCGGAGTATCCAATTTACAACCTGGGCCGTTTTAAATACATGATTCACAATCACAATATAAATTAATATAATAAAATTAATAATAATAATAAAGAGAAGTAAACAAACAATGTATTAAAGTACTCACAACATAAAAAAAGAATAACATAACACATTGAACGAAAATAAGTATTTAAATAAAAATACTAAAGTAAGTTATGATTGCATGTATGATGAATAGATAAATATTTCAGGGAGATTAAAGTTATACTTATGTATTTATTTTTACACCATTAAATTATTATTATTAGGTTAAAACTATAATATAACGCTCTGAAGTACATTAATGGAAAAACCAAAAAAATTAGGCCATTGAGTGATGGGTTTAAAAAAATTCGTTCCCAAAATCCGATAAAACTTAAAACGATTACAGTTTTATTTTATGGATCATTAAAACTGGAATTCATAGAAGTGGTTCTAAAAGGCATGATGGTATCAGCGTTAGAGTAGTATTGATTATAATTACAAAAAACCGTATTAAAACTCACGAAGAAATAAATAAAATATTTAATAGATGCATTTTTTATAAATAAATTGGTGATTTAAATTTTATTTTTGCATAAGGTAAATGATTTTTTTTTAATAATGAATACTGTGTTGTCAGTCAGTGAATGTAATTTTATGTGTCGAATAAATTACTCGACACAAAATACGTCTTCTAACACGTAAAACAAAATAGCAGTGCTGCGTCAAAACAACTTTTGTTAGACGAAGATTCTGGGCAATACTCAAAGAATCTTTAACTCTTGAACAAAGCAAATAATAATACCTACATTTAAAACCGAAGATTTTTTAACTTGCCACCTTGTCTTATGAAACCACACCTCTGATTCGAGAGCTAAGAGTCGTATTATTTTTCCAGGGAGTTGGTAATTAATAGCTTTCTATTTCTTGCATATAAATGAGTAAAATGGTTTCTGAAAATAACATACTTTTGTTGAAATAGCATTAAAAAAAAACCAGTTGGAATTCTTCGATGGTACGTGTAAGTTTTTTCATTCAAATAGTAAGGTATCTACCCTAATGGAAAGGTACACTGAGTAATTTACGTACGAGGTACTCACTCCCCTCACTTCTATGATGAAAAGCATTCCTTACAATACGTCGCAATACGCAAATAAGTACCTTTTACCTACTGTACGTTCCTTGCGCATTCATATATCATTATATAATGTACGTAGGTAGGTACTGAGATGGTTAGATAGACTTAAATATATTTATTCGCGTAAAGACAGGAATAGGGATGAATTACAATGGAGTGCTTGTACCATTGTTTGGGAAATGCACAAAAAACAGTGGTGGAACCAAGTGCTATGAATAAATTTCAAACACAGCACGTACTAAATTGTACAAAAAGACAAGCCAATGATAAACCTTCCTAATCATTGAAGCTTGTCTTTGAAGTAAAATAGGGAAAAATTTATTTAGTAAAAATAAGAATTGAATTATGAAAAGATAGGCAGGTACAACTTTGCAGTCGGTGGCATACATTTTGCGAATGAAAAACGATTGACAGACTTAAAAATAGTTCGTTTTGAAAATCAATTTAAACATTGCTTTATCCATATTACTTTCTTATAAAAAAGGATTTATTTATTTTCTCCTTTAAATATTAAATTTTTTATTTTTAGAAGTTAATTGTTTTCTTTGAACTCAGTCTGTAAGCAAACATGAACGTGACAGACGTTCGCCAGAATATGAAGTATTTAATTATTTGTATTCTGCGAATTCTGTATGCTCGTAAAAAAGCGGAAATTCTGCATCCGAAACCAACATAATTCGTTAATTTTTCGATAACCACTCACGATCATTGAATCGTAAAAGAAATTGGTTCAAATTCAATAATTTGCGTGATAATGTATGGAAATTAATGTAACTGCACACATAATATACATAATGGCTCATTCATTCTGATCATCAGTTTGATCTCATTGCTCTATCTCCATATAAACTGAAAAATCTTGGATGCTTTATTGGCATACAAAATTGTGAACTTTCTTGTTGATTCATCATATCTGCTAGAAAGGTTTGATTCTCTTTGCCCTGCACACAACACCAGATCGAACGATTTATTTAGAATACCACACTGGAAATCCAAATATGCGCAAAACTCAATAGGTCGTATCTGCAAAACCCAATACCCTACGAGATGTATACATTTTCAACTGTAACTTCAAATCATATAAAATAAAACTATCTGAATTGCTACTATAATTTACGTAAAATTCTACTGTTATCTATTCTATTGAAGAGTATATATATATGTGCATATACCTGAACTTTTATTTCTTACAATCATGTTAGATCACTTGTTTATATTAAAAATACGAAAATTGTGTGTATATCTATTTTTTTATATTTTATTATGTAGGTTTCTACTTTGATTCATTTAATGGAACTTAATTGGTCTTATATAGATTTATTTTGACTATGTTTACAATTTTAGAGAATTTCATTTAAATTGACTGTTACTTAAATAAAAAAATAAAAAACACATTTTCAAATTTAATAAGGTTAAAATGACAAAACAGGAAGAGAGAAATACTTAACATGCAGCAATCAAAACACGACCATTTAACGCACATATTTTAAAATTATTTCCGAAAGCTCCATCACTGCGCAAAGCGTGGGCAATTCCCATACATATAACCATGGAGCATGGTGTGTATATAAGAGCGTTATATGACGAGGAACGAGCGTGTATGGGCCGACATATGACAAGCCCACTTTCCCTTTCACTGGGTAATTAACAGCGGGAGACAAGCGATGTGACGGGGTAAGTACCCAATGCACTTGCCAAGTGGTGGCAATTTGGCACTCCGTAGAAAAGGTCGTAACTTTTTTTTATGTACGTTTTTTTAACAATTGTATAGAGTGGAAACGGCATTACAGAAAGGTTTAACAGCAGATTCCACAGAGTGAAAACGATGACCGTTGAATGCAAACAAAAAAAAAAAAATATATATATATATATATATATACGTTACGTACGTACGTTTTATTCAGTTGCATAGATTGTTTAAAAAACGTTTCTTACTTCCTACAACGCCTTTGAGGTGATTTTTCACAAAAACGGCGCCATACAAATTATCTAAATATTATTATTATTATTACAATACGGGCGTCTTCAAGACTTAAGTTCACACCGTCCTTTCCTCAAAAATACCCTCCACACAACATCCCCAAACATAGGCCCTGAGGGAAATAATTTCTCTTAGGGTCTCCTGTGTGGAGTTAATGTAAAAAAAGAGTTTTAATGGCAATATCAGAAAGGCAACAACAGATTCCGATGAATAAAACAAATTGAGCGCTAATTAACATTTTCAAACAAGATAATATACTACCTCTATTGTCTCATTATAGTTTTTCGTGTTCTGTTATTTTCGTTACTATGAAACAGTGGAATAAAAGGGCTTCGTTTTGAATGATAGTAGAAGAAAAGGTATAAAGTTGCCATAAATGATTTAAAAAAAACCTCAAATAAGTAGGTTCTCTCGGAAGAAGTACTGCTTCAATTTAAAAGGGGAATTCATTCCATGCATAAATTTAAATTTATACAGCATGATATTATTATTAAATAAATGATTTATAATTGCAAAATAATAGTTTTAAAAGGCTAGACATTTTAGTTAGCAGGCTTTTGTCGTGAGCAATTATTGCTATTTAAAAGGAGGCGTTTATTCCACCCATCATAATTTATTTTGTTATATACAGGAGATCATTGTGAAATAATGTTTAAGAAATGTCACATAATAATACAAAAATGATTTGATGCTGTTTTTATAAAGACGCAGGTATTCCACAAATTCACAAATAAATATATTTTTGTTTTATATTGTCAGAAACTAAGTGTCGGAAACTAAGATGTATAACGAGCCCAACATAATTTCGGTCCAAACTGAAAACTTACCTTTTCAGACTTTCATATCCTTAAATTCATTAGAAGAATCTCAACACAATCTGTTTCTCGACGAATCACCTTTAGATTTACAAATTTTAACCAAATCGCACCGTACGACAACTTTAAAAAGCCTCTCATGCCTTAAAATCGGAAAAAATAAGAAAAATAAAAATCATAATCATAATTTTAAGTTAATAAGTGTTTCTATCTGATGGGACTTGCCAGGTAAATATGTTACTGTATATTTTCTCTTTAAACTAGAAATTAATATCAACTAGAAAATAAGATCTGTACAGCACCCTTGGGGTGATTATTCACAGAAACAGCGCTAAACAAATCATCCAAATATTATTATTCATGTTACATATTATTATTTCCTCACTGTGTTCGAGAAAGTGAAACGAAATCAGGAAATTGATTGAGGAGACTGTCCAATGTCTGTATAGTAAATACCCCCTTAAATGAGGTGTTTCCGCATCAGATATCGAACGGACCTCAGCACGTCAGTGATCTAGCGTTAATATCACTTGTTCCGCTTTCATATCAACTTGCCACCCTCCAGACGGTGCTTGAGTGACTGGTGCAAGTGGTGAGCGAGTGGGAAAAAGCGGGGGTGAGAGAGTGGGAGGCGAGGGTGGATGTTAGTTGGAGGGCGAGCAGTTACATCATCCTCTGGGATCACATTACAAGCTGTGCAGAAACTGGCTCGACGCGCATGAAGAAAGGCTTCGTACGCGTGCTCAGTCTTAAATGAATTAAATGTTACCTAAGGCAACACTGCTAATAAAAAAAAAAAAAAACATATAGTTCATATATTTGTCCGTTTATAATTTGGTGTACAAAAAGTGACATCGTTTTATTAGTGACTAGTGTATATTGATACCTTGAAAAACATAAGTATCAAAAATATTACAAATATTCAAAGCCATAAATTCATATTCTAGATAGATAAAAAAAGTCTTGTGTTATTGAACCAATGTTTCTGAATAAGTGAATTGGATAAATCGTAAAGTAATTCCTTAAAATATCCACACGTGTGCCACGAATAAAAATCTTTTTTACTTGAATGATGCATTACCCTAAGAAAATACAAAGAATAAAATCACCCCGTCCAAGGGTCTCGCTAAGGCATTGCAAGACGTTTACGTGTCTAGAATAGCCTCCCACGCATCATTGGAAGGTCCTTTTCGTACCGAAATCTTGGGCGTCCAAAGTAGAGGGTGACCGCCGGATGCCTAAAAACGACGCTAAAAGAAAATGATGTCGGCGTCGGTAGATATAGATGACTGGGAAACAGTGAATATCCCATCAGGCAACCTCAATAAAATCTCATTACGCGTAGACTACACTTTTAGTTCTACTACCTATATTTTTGATAGAGTTCGTTCTACCCAGTACACGTTGTTGATAAAGTTAAATATAATACACACTTTTGATAGAGTTCGGGAATCCTGGAATCCAGGTCGCGGGGTGTTATTTGCGAAAGAGAGGAATGTTGGCAGAACAAAACGTACAAAAACCATTTAGTACAAAAATGTTCAAAGAGATAATAGCGAACTACATAATTTAATTTTCTCATGGGCAAACTTTAAACAGAGAATGTCCCGACTGGTATTCGCTAAAATTTCAGAGTGGAAGAAGATACTTTAACATACAAGTATCGCCCTGGTAAGAGACCACCAATCTGAACCGAAACATTGCTAGAAATGGCTTTGACTCTTCTTTGTGGCAATATCTTAATAGTTACGGTTCTTACGTCCTTCTCAAGCTCCGAAAAGTTAGCACTCATGTGCAGTATTACATTCTAACGTCTTCTATATACATATATAAATAAATGTACTTACACATAAATTTAAAGCGTAATAAAACATAAAACCAAATAACTTTTATGTTTAAATATTAAGATAGATAAATAATATCGTTTCGAAACCTAAACTATTATTTGTGGGTATCACAAAAGTGTGCCGACGATATCTTCAGTAATACCCTACATCAATAGAATTTGGCAAACCTACATCTTTATCGATGTTTTTGTACTTTGCTGGATCTTTTTAAAATCCGAAAAATACCCGGTTATCTGTAGGTATCGATGTTTCAATGGGAATAATAACGTTTTCAGCACATATCTTACACATGGGCTGTTTTTTATGGAATTTATGTGATGTAACGTATTTTATCACGGAATAAAGACGGAATCCGATTACGCTCGAAGATTCACCGTGAAATATAAAACATTTATTGTGTGATCGTTCTCGAGACCTTCTCGAGGGACCGATATAGTTCACATAATTAATTTTATCTCCCAAAATAAAAGCTGTATCTAGCGCTTTCTGTGTTACAAGGATTTTGATTAAGAAAAAGTATTTATATCACGTTTTTAGTGTACTGTTGATTTGTTTTGACAGAAACTTCTTGCTCCATTCAAACTTTGTTTCATACCTGCATCTCTATTTTTCCTAATTTTGGTATGAGCCGACAAGAGTATTTGATACACTTAATCGTGTCATGTCTTTCTAGGTCGTCCACGATTTCTTATTCCCTCTTCTGCCAGTCTATTTTTTTATTTTTTACACGTTAATTCGAAATGCATGGATGCTACCCATCATTCATTTGACGGCCACCATGATTGGGTGGTAAGGCGCTCGACTACGAATCCAAAGGTCGAGAGTTCAAACCTTTTATATGTGTCATAACACATTTTAATTCATATAAAGTAATATATAGTATATTTGCGGCACGTTCCAGGGTGGAAGATACTCTACGTATCGCCCTGGTGAAAGAACACCATTCAGAATCGAAACATTGCTTGAAATGGCTTTAGCCGTGTTTGGTTACCAGATCTGAATTGCCAGGTACTTTACAACCTTTTTCCCCATATACTTCCCCTCCCTAGACCCCACTACCTCCGGCTTCACAAAATACCCCGATTGGGGATGTCATATAAAGATCAAAGAAACAACAATTACTGATCTTCAAAATTCCTAAGTTAGCAGTATCACAAATAGTAATAACGTATAGAAGCTTTGAACGCAGTAGATAGATTTTTCATATAATCCTTTTGTTTTTATAAATTTACTTGATTTTTCTTAGAGACTTTATTGATGAGCAGACATAAATTAGTTTTCTTAAACGAAAAAAGCTTTTAAATTTGAAGTACCATATTTTCGTGTTCAGTATCTCGTACGATACGGTAAATTGACTTGCACAGGATTGGAAATTTACGTATTTTCGAAAAACATTCAATATGAGTAAAGAGCGTAATAAAATTATGGTCCTAAAAGATGGCAATCAACAAACCGATCATGCTTTCATCTTTTTCGCCACCGGGCACGTCTGAAGGGGAACCAAAACGAATTTACAAAAAAACAATTGATATCAGAAGTGGAAGAAGAGTCGATAACATGATCGGAATATTAATCGACTTACTTGGGAAGTTGTACGCAAGGGGGTGGGTGAGGGACGCCGTTGGAATACCGTTATGAACCTTGATTATACCTCAATAAAGTCTTTGTGCAAGAAATGCGATCTATTCGAACGGTGATCAAAAAAGTATGACGAATTCCGTTGTGATATCACATTCTTATTTTTCTATTTCCATTGGACATTTGAAGTATTTCAAAATACAAATGTCCTACACATATCTCGAAGATGATGTAATTTCTGGATGATAGATTCATGAAGAAGGAACTAAGGCTTCTAAGAAGGATCTCTAGGTGTTTTGTCGGTCTTAAGGCAAGCCTTCTTTAAATTTTAAAGGTGTTTAATATCAATAGTCGTCAATAAAAAGTATGAGTAATAGGGTCCCAATAGCTGAATTGGTTGAAGATAGAGTAGAGGATCCGAGGTCGAGTCTCGGTTGTGACCATTGTCTTTTTATTTTCTTGATTTTTCTGTTTCATATTTGTGTTGTTGATTATTGGTATTATTTAAAAAAAATAAGCATTAATACTTTAAAGTTAATTCCAATTTCAAGTTTAATTATTGTAAATTTAAAAAAAAAAAAAAAAACAATTTTGATGAAGCGCTGCATCATCGTGAAATCACTTTCTATATCCGAACATGCAAACCGGTTTTGGCATATTCGTGCTTTCAGAAGATAAAATTAAGTCACAGTTTTTCCGAAATCGGTTAGCGGGATCATATAATTTAAATGATGTACACAAACTTACTGTTTTATTTGATAATATTTCATCAGTGAGTTTTTAGTTTTCAAAATATAACACAAATTTTGATAATACTATGAGATATTTCGATTATATGAAACAAAATATTCTGACAAAATAGATATCTCTTATTTTCCTCACACACCATTGTGAAAAAAGTAGGTTTTCGAAATTACAATGTTGTGTAAACATGCAAACAAAAAAGTTGGTTTTCTCCATTGAGTGTATATCTCAATGGTTTTCTCAGTAGTAAAATAAATTTATAAATTGAACTTATAAATGTAGGTAAACCATATAAATCAAAATATTACCTAGACCGTACAGCATACCATTAGATTGATTTATGGGGATATCGTACGTACTTCAAATTTAACTACCTCAGCCCGACGCCCTTCAAAAGGTATTATTATAATTACACTTAATTCACTGATGTTTTTAGACCTTGCCATAAATTTGATGGTTTTCGGAAATCATTAAAAATGCCCAAGTTTAATATTTATGAGATCCATCATTATCTTCTTGCATCAGGTAAAGAGAAGGTCTGATGATTCATTGTTAAAAGAGAGATAAATCACTTAGGAGTTCTGGGAATAACCGTACATACCTTCATTATAAAAAGTAAAACTGAAGGAAAAAGTATTTTTAAGAATTATTGAAATGTTTGTTTCTGTCTCTTTAATGTAAATTATACACACTTAGCCAATAAATTGCTAACATGCTGCATTACCTATGTTCGCATAAAACCTGATTACGAGTAGATTTGTTAAACTGATATTCATTAAAAGCTTTTTGCACAGTTTATCAAGGACATGTGTTAGATATAATAATATGGATGCAAGGATTTGTATTCAACTCTCGTAGATAATAAATTATAATAATAATACAGTAAGGTATATATATCCACATACCTCGTTAAATAAATATTAACCCTATTATGAGGTCATATTAAAAAAAAATCATCTTGAAAATTTTTTTTTTTTTTTTAATTTAAAAAGGACTTCTAATAACTTTATTTTTTGTAACAGAATGGATTTTATATATCCTCCAGTGATTTATAATTCATAATGGTAAAAAAATAACGATTTTGAACACAATAAAAGAGCCTACGATCAAATCAAACTACCCCTCCATGGTTTAGGGTTGAAAAAACATTCGTTAGAGAAACCGACACAAGGGGGCTGACTGCAGTGATAATAGTAAAGATGGAACTACATACGAGTACAATACAATCATATAGCCAAATAACAGGATGGGCTTTGCGCGACCCTTCCCTATTTCTGCATCGAGAGCTTCGATAAGATTATTTTAATGGTGTTAGTAATAATTACTTTTTGAAATAATAATCCACAGGGGTTTTGTTGTAGCTACGATTTTATTGAGTCAACTTTGACAACATGTGTGGTTTGTTATCTTTTAATTGCCGCAATCCTATCACCTCGCCCCGACACTTATGTTTTTATTATTCAAATAAGCGATAACGATTACTGATAAACGTGATCAAAACTTAAAAGTTTGTTGATGAATAATTTTCAGACATCATCTTTTAGGTGTTTTCTTAGTTTTTAATGATATTTCGAGTTCCAACTGAGCGAAGTCAGTGGAACTACAAAATCCTCTTTTTTGGGAACGTTTCGTAGCTGGAAGAGCCAGAGGAAGGTAAGATTGGAAGTAACTGACTCTTCAAATCTAGTAACTAAATAAACCAGTGGTGTTCTTTCACATGGACGATAGTGTCGAATCTTCCACTCGTGAAATAACCAGCATATTTTTTTTAAGGAAATGAAATAATAACTTTGTATAAGACTACAGATTGTATTTTATATTGACTGGGGGTACCTACAAATAGTAGCGCGGCTAAAAATGATAATCAAAATTAATATTTTCTATGAAAGCAATCACTTTTTGATGTGACATATTTAATGAAAATGAAATAATAACTTTGTATCAGACCACAGATTTTGTTATTTTTTTGCGACCGACCGGTTTCGTTTAGCCTAAGAATCATCAGGGTACAAAATTAGACTAAACAAAAAACAACAAAGTGTGCGGTTATATATACATACAGAGTATTATTATATTATATTTATAATATTTATATATTATCGTCTCTTCTCTCTGTTCCTTAGTTATAATTTAAATGTTATTCTATTGTTTTCTTATTGTTCTCTTATTTCATTTTATATTGTACTCTCCCTCTTTATGTATATATAACCGCATACTTTGTATTTTTGTGTAGTTTTATTTTGTATCCTAATGATGCTTTGGCTAAGCGAAACCGGTCGGTCATAAAAAAATAAATTAAATCGGTGGTCTAATACAAAGTTATTATTTATTTTCAATAAATAATTTCAAACCACAAAGTGATTTGACTTTCTATGAAAACATAAATTTAGCTTTTTTTTTAGCCACGCTGCTATTTGTACGTTCACTACGTACGCAGTCAATATTATATATCATTAACACCATCAGCGTGTAAATACTACAAAGTGTAAATTATTGAATAGAAAAAAGTCGTAAGAAACAGGATTCAAAACATGAAGGCGCATTTTATTCCTACCCAAATGTATAATACAATAAAATTATAAAAACGGAAACATCCGAATATTAATACCTACCAACATATCTGTTTTAGATCTTTACTTTAAATAACATCTGTTTAAATACCCAATTTAACGCAACGGGGACATGAAACAGCGGCATAAAAGTATTAATAGAATAATTATTACCGTATTTCCTTAAAGAACATTAAACTTTATAGCAAAACTCTACCCCTGAATTCGCGCGAAAGCTGTCAAGTGAGTTCGTAGTAAATATTCAATGTTTCGCGTAATGCGCTTCAAAGTCGGTAGGTAGAGCGAAATAATAACATTTCGACTGAGAAAGCTCTCTTATCGTATAAGCTTCGTACATTTATAAAATCGCTTAACGATTTGACATTATAATTGCTGTCGTGACATACTTCGCTGGCGGGAGATAGTCATGTGTTAATATATTGTGTACATAAATATTCTACATATTAGTGTTACCGGGAACTTTATATAAATGAGAATTAACTTTAAAGCTTTCATGCGTATTATTTTTTTTAGTAGTTATTGAAATAATATTAATAATCTTCAACGTAAATATGATACAGAAAAAAAAACGTTCGCGACCGAGACTCGAACTTGGAACCTAAAAAATGGAACGGAATAAAAAAAAAAATAATTTATAATTTTTTAATCAAGTGTGAGATCGATTAAAAATGCCGGTTTCTTATACGGTGTCGGTGGCTCAATTGGCAGAAGCTTTACTTCCGGATAGAGTAGAGGTTCCGAGTTCGAGTCTCGGTCGCGACCGTTATCTTTTCTGTTTCTTATTTACGTTGAAGATTAAATATTATTTCGATACTTCATGTAAATTTTATTACTATTTGCGACAGCTCTTTGTTCAGTTTGTATAATTATTTAATAATATTTTTTTTATTTACTATTTCTTCAATGGCTTTAAAAGGAGTAGAGTGAAACTAGGTTATACAAAGCAGGGTTAAAATTATATAGATATATATATATATATATATAGAAGAAGAAGCTTCACGACAGCCCTGTTAAAACCAAGCGTATATATAAATAAATATATATATATATATATATTTTAAATTATTTGTTGTAAATGAGAAATATATTAATTATATTATTTGATAATAGCCGCTTGGTTTTAACAGGGCTGTCGTGAAGCTTCTTCTTCTCGTAAGTAATGCAAAGTAAACTTTTAATGTTGGTCTCAACAATGGATTGCATCAAAAACCGCTTAAAAATAGATAGAAAAACACTTTAGTTCTCAAACGTCGATTAAAATACCATTTCAGTGTATATTTAAGTAGAACGAAAGATATTAAATGTAGGTACGTACCTACCACGTAAGGTAGGAAGACACTATAAAATAAAACTACCTTAGTTTATAATATAGGAAGAATCGAAATCGAGAGGAGAGGATATTAAAATTGAAGGCATAGACACTCACATTTTTTTTTATCTGACATTTGTACAGTAAGCAAACGAAAATTCTAGAATTTCAAGGTTAAAAAACCTCAGTAAAAAGCTTGTCCTATATTGAAGCTTGTCCTATATTGAGTGAAACTAGGTTATACAAAGCAGGGTTAAAATTATATAGATATATATATATATATATATATATATAGAAGAAGCTTCACGACAGCCCTGTTAAAACCAAGCGTATATATAAATATATATATATATATATATATATATATATATATATATATATATATATATATATTTTAAATTATTTGTTGTAAATGAGAAATATATTAATTATATTATTTGATAATAGCCGCTTGGTTTTAACAGGGCTGTCGTGAAGCTTCTTCTTCTCGTAAGTAATGCAAAGTAAACTTTTAATGTTGGTCTCAACAATGGATTGCATCAAAAACCGCTTAAAAATAGATAGAAAAACACTTTAGTTCTCAAACGTCGATTAAAATACCATTTCAGTGTATATTTAAGTAGAACGAAAGATATTAAATGTAGGTACGTACCTACCACGTAGGTAGGTAAGGTAAGGTAGGAAGACACTATAAAATAAAACTACCTTAGTTTATAATATAGGAAGAATCGAAATCGAGAGGAGAGGATATTAAAATTGAAGGCATAGACACTCACATTTTTTTTTATCTGACATTTGTACAGTAAGCAAACGAAAATTCTAGAATTTCAAGGTTAAAAAACCTCAGTAAAAAGCTTGTCCTATATTTCGATAGAGGAAAAATATGGAATAGAGATGAGCCTAGGGGCAAAATATTAATTGAAAGACCCAAAAGATTTCGCCGAGATATTTCATGTCGTAATATTACTGGCCGAATGATCTGGAGCAACCTGATATGAGATTCGAGCCAAAATTCATTCCGATGGAAGACCCCAATAAAAATAAACGGTCAACATTAAGATCCGAATCCACAGCTGTTAAAAATACTTACGAAATAATAATAAAAAAGCTCTTATTTAAAGATAATCGAGGCGGACATATCTGTGCTTCCATTTAATTTCGAATTAAAAAGTAGTATAACAAAATAAAGAGAATGTTTGTCAACATCTGCGCATTCTCTTTGTTGTGTAATCTGTTAAAAGATTATTCGCCTTCAAACTTAGTTTCTACATTCCAGTATAATAATACATAATGTGGTTTATTTTTATATGAAATTATACAGCGTCATATTTGGAAAGCATCCACTGAATAAAAGTAAAGTTCTTTATATCTCAATTTTTAGGAAATTTTTTTTCATATAGAATAATAAGGGACAAGGTGGTAAAATAAATTTAGCTGATCAAGAAAAAATTTATACTAAAAACTGAATGTACCTGAAGAAAACTATTGATGAAATGAGTTAATCCACAAATCTCTTATAATTATAACCGTAATTCCAAAATTTTACATAAAATTAGAAAAAAACAAATACTAACCATCATCTAAGCTTCCAGATATATTAAGCCTCAGCACCCAAAATTGCCCCTAAGCGTCACTTTTTAGCTTTCTAATACAAGCAATACTACAAATGATTCATCTGTAAATCCTACACGAATAGTTATGAAAATATTTAAGGTTTCTAGTGAATGAAAATTTTCAACTGAAATATTTTTAATTCTATGAAAAACGTACCAAAATATCAGTAAAATGAGCAGTTTGATAACCAGGGAAGTCATTTTTTTACGTTTTACCTAAAATTCTAGTATGCATTTAAAATAGAATTTAAAGGATTTCTGTTTAAAAATTGTATTCACTGGAAACTTTAGATATCTATCTACTACCTGTAGATAATTAACAGTTAAATTATTTGTAGTATTGCTTGTATTAGAAAGCCAAAAAGTGTTTATTTTTTGGGTGCTGACCCTTAATAGTTATACAAATCGTTGAATTTTCATTTTTATGGTCACCTGTAATGTTTCCATTGTGTGGCTTAAAGGGTTTTACTTTTATACAGTCGATATGTTTATATAATTAGAGAACCATATAACTTAAAAGCATACTTAAATCACCTTATTTCACTTAGATAAACGAGACTTTAGGAGATAAATTAAAAATTATATTTCTGTATTTACAAATGTTGCGATTGGTTGAATAAATTTAAAAAATATTTTAAAGATGCAGGTTAAATATAAGAAAACATAGCTATTGTGTTCTAGGTACCTCTGGATTTATAGTATTCAACGTAATTACTAATTAGTTTAGGTTCTCTCCTTACTTGTATCTTTGTTATTCAATGTCTTTACTGTCTACTAAAAACCATATACTTATTGTCATAAAATATTTGTTGATATTTTGTTATATTCGTACTATAATATTTGCAGTTGTAATGTTAGAACCGTTACCTTATAAAATTTGAATATTGAAGTTTTTAAGGAATGACACATGAATTTTAATCAGTATTATTTTCTTTTCTTTACTCAACATTTTTTAAATATTTATACAAACTCTACATCTGGGTTTTTTTTACATCCTTTACTTCTAAAAAATTGTTTTTTAATCTATTGAAGTAAACTGTTATACCCATAATTTATTATTTTCTCGTTATTATATTAGGTTAGGTAATTAAGTGTAAAGCGTACTTCAGATGAATTATCACAAAACTCTGATATTTAAATTCCCTGCTATTATTATTTATTATTACATACTCGTGTACAAAGAAAATGATGAATACAAAAAAATATTTATCGAAAGACATGTACTCTCAATGGTCCAATATGATTATGTTATAATTTAAAACAAATTAAAAGGGAATTTTTGAAATTTGCAAGTCTAATGATGGGCTGAGAACTAACATTTAGCAGACGTACAATTACGGACCAAACGGATAATCATTTATTACCCTCCAAAGGGATCGCATGACGTATCTACTCTACTCGGTGGAGAGGACAGACGTGTAATTTATCTAAAACATCGTAAGCGCCCATACTAACATTTGAATTGAAAGCCAAACGATTGCGCAAGTTGCAAGAAATGGAATCATCAAATATTTACTTTTATCTAACGGATGAATTTAAACAAATAATAATTTTCTTTTAGGGTTACTTAAAAATACAATGTTTTCGCTAGATCATTTAAAAATTAAAGGTATCCAAGTGCACAAATATTAACACAATACTGCAACAGACTGCTCCGTTGTAGCCTACCTCTCTGATATATGCGTCAATTATCATATGGAGACACTTAAGCTCTTTTGACTCAACGCGTATCAGAACAATCTGGCTCTCTGCGGTTTTGGCTATTCTTGTTTATAATGGAGGCATAGCGCATGCGGTCATTAGGGCTGCCCCAGGGGCTAAGGGCTGAAGGCTGAGGGTTGGTAGGTTCTAGATACGGTAAACTATATAGTGTCGGTATATCGCATAGCGTGAGGACGTCTCATTACGTCTACCCTTGACTAAATGTTTGATGACTCCCAGACTAAAATGGAGATACTGTTACTACTATTATTTGTTCTGCAGATTGAGAAGTCGAAAGTTGCCAGATACATAATTATAAAAGATGATAAAATATGAGACTGAGTGAAATATTAACTATTCCTAACTAATTCATCACACCAATTTAGCGTAGAGGAATGCATGAAGGACAAAACGACACATAAATCTATTCTGTCGAAAATTATTGATATTCTTTCAATAATTGATATTAAAAATTATTTGATTTCTAAAAATAATCATAATTTTCTGCGGGATGCGTTAGCTTAATGAAGGTAAGTGTAAGGTAATATATTACATGTAACGAAAAAAATATTAAGATCTTAATGATTTATTTAACCAAACTTATAAAAGTTATCATGACAGTTATTTAATGTTAAGTGATTGTGTATCTGATGGGACCTGCCAGGTAAGTTTTTCCTGTATATTTTCTGTTTAAATAAAAATAAATATAAACTAGGAATTAATATCCACTAAAAAATAAGATCTGTACAGCGCCCTTGAGGTAATTTTTCACAAAAACGACGCTATACAAATATTATCATAAGTATATGCCTCAGGGACCTCTTTTCTATTGCATTAATTCTACTTTAATCCTTCCTTTGCCAGTTCTATGCCTAATTGACAAATAACATATGTATATTTATGGGTGAAAACAATATTTTTCTTAGTGTTTTGATAATCGTTTAAGAACTACTGATATTCAGAGTTATTTTAAAAATCCTGTAATGGTAACATTCCCATATTCGGAAGGAGTTGAATTGGAGAAATGGTATACCAGTATAATAGCATCGAAGAATTCAGCATAACTGAGTACCCACTTAACAAATAAAAGTAAACATTAAATATTAACCAGAAACGTAGGTAACGAATTATATTATTAAGTATCCAATAGTTTCAAGATGGTGCTTAGTGTATTTCAAAAGTCCTTCGAAATGAACTCGTGTAAACACTATAAGGGCATTTCAACACATTTGTCACATCGATACAAGGGCTCTCTTAACCTGTTCAAACAATCTTCACCTTATCGGTTTCTCAAATTCAAGATCATAACCTAAACATAGATAGTTCATAGAACACCCTGGTACCTTGCCTACAAAAGCTTTGCTACTGTATGCTCCACTAGATGATACCTACACTGATTCTGTAATCATTGCACCTATCAATTTAAATGCAAAAACTTTTTTTTTTTTTAAATATATTACCTTATTGAATAATTGAAAAATTAACTTATTTTATACAGATCGTACAGTTTGAGCTTGCTTCCCATTTCTAACGAAAAAAATGTCTTACCGCGCTGAAAAACAGTGGGGTCATCCTATAAATTCCAAGTCAAAGGAGGTGTGCAAATTTTACGACGCCATAGTCCACCTTTTATGGGAGATTTTGCTGCAACTCTCAGATTTTTGCTGCACTGTTCAGAATCAAATAAATAATGCGAGTGACAATTTCAATTCGCATAGAAAAACCTTTATTTTTGTTCTAATTGAAAGACAAACATTTCCTGGATATGAATAACCTGACAATATTTGGAAAACTCTTACTACTATCACAAAAGCGGAAATTTTTGCTTGTGCAATGATGGAGGACTTAGCCGGCAGAGGAATCGAACCCACGACGCCCGGGTGGGAATCCAAGGCGTTTGTCCACTCAGCTACCGACCGGTCAATAAACGGATGGCTAATCTTTCAGTTTAGTTTTGAAGAGCCTAATGTGGACACTCCTTATTCTATGAGGGCTGTCTTTTATTGTGATGGGCATTTCTTACGTCACATTTTATCCTGCCAAATCCAATCTGGTGAATTGTATTTAGATGACACAGGACGAAGAGCATTAATACCCGATATCGTTATGCGTGGCAGCTACTAACGATGCGCGGGTCGCGGCCTGGGGGCAAAAGGGCACGAACTCCGATAATGGGACAGGGTTCAGATGATTTAGGGAATTTCCCATATCGAGGCGATTACTGAATATCTCAGATTACGAAACTGTACAGTATCATGACGAAATAAATACGTTGTTAAAAGCATTATGGTCTTACATTTGATAATGCATTAATTCTATGGAAGAAAATAAATTATTCCTTAGAAATGAGACATGATCTTTCAGGACTACGATACCAAAAATGGCATCAGATTTCCAAATCACCTCTAGTTTTAGACACATTATTTACAGCTTTACAAATAATATAAAAAAAGATATTTGAGTGAAGATAAATATAGAATAAAATATTTATTTCATAAAATATTTACACGGTAATATTGTGCTAATTGGACAACATAGGGGACTTCTGACATATTCTAAAAAATATATCTCTGTATAAACCACGCCGGTGAAAACATAGCGTATACAAAGATAGTATTTTATAATACTGTTCCACAGCGAATTTACTTAATTTTAAATATATCGACTATGGAAAGGCTTTGGTCAAAAATGAGTTAAATTTATAGTTTTGATCGGTTTTTTTTTCTATATCGAAGGCTTTAACTCTTGTTTAATTCTGAAGACTTTTGTGGCCCTTCAGCCATCTAAAATATATTCACCATTTGGGAGTAGGCTTGACTCAGAAGCGACACAAGTTTGAGACTTTTTTTTAGCTTTTTGTCGCTTCAGGAAACACTGTGTCAGCATTGAGTTAATTTTTTTTTCAAAATCCAACAACGTACAGAAGACTTACGAATTTTATTGTAAAACAAAAACAAAAAACTTTAAAGTGCTCTGGTGTAAATTTCATAAAATGGTACTCAAGCCCTTTTGCCTTTTCGGCGACGATATGAACTCGTACGTTATTCCTAGTTTGGTGCAAATTTACAGAGACAGAGGCGATGAATGCGGAGATGGTGTGTTAGTCAAGGTCATAATTAATCATATAAGCCGGTATGACTTGGAGCTTACAAAGCCAAGGCACAAAAGTGTAAGAATATCCTCTATGGCTATTCTATCACAACAAGCGATTTATAATGGTGTGATGGCATCGGACCTCCTGACTCAGGGGCAAGGAAAACAATTCCGATAATTTATTACATCAAATGCGATGACTTTTCGCGTTTGTAAGGATCAAATTATTGGATTTGTTATCTGTCTGATGTTCTACGATATGTTTTTTTGTTATACCTGTATGTATCTTCGTTACAATAAGACATTGTTTGATATGCCAAAATACACAGCAGTCAAATAATCATAGTGATTTACCCATGTAGGTAGGTATCCCCTTTTTCGATATCTTGGGAAGCATTATTTAATTGTATTTTCAATAATTAATCCTAAGCACATATTTTTTGTGTTGTCGCTATTACTTAAATATTCTACTAAATCAAAGAAGTCCATTTTTGATCATCAACATTTTTACAAAAAAAGGGGAAATAAGAAGATTAATTTAGAACAAAAAAAATGAAACTACATTAAATAGGTTGATAGATGTTTAAAAAATATACTATCGGGTGACCACTAGGTTCCCAATATCGTCGCCGGAAAGGCAAATGGGCTGAAGCGCCGTTTGGGAAGTTTACACCGGAGCACTTTAAAGTTTTTTGTTTTTGTTTTACAATTAGGTTTATGAGTCTTCAGTACCCGGTTGGATTTTGGAAAAAAAAATGACTTAGGTAACTCAATTCTCTCACTAAGTTACCTTAAGCGACAAAAAAGCTAAACAAAGTCCCAAACTTGTGTCGTTTGAGTAAAGCCTTCTTCCAAATGGTAAATATATTTTAGATGGCTGAAGGGTCACAAAAGTCTTCAGAATCAAACGAGGGTCAGAGCATTCGATGCAGAAACTAAAACCGATAAAAACTGCACACATAACTCACTATATTTAACGCTGAAACCAAGTTATTATCATATTTTTACCTGTGTGTTTTTGTATGCATGTCCTACTTCTACATCAAATATGTCGTGATAACTTTTATGAGTTTGGTAAAATAAATCATTGAGGTCTTAATATTTAAGTCAAATGTGCCATATTACATCACACTCTATTTATTGCACTAACACATCCCGCAGAAGAGAATAACTATTTTCAGTAATGAAATTATTTGTAATATCAATTATTGAAAGAATATCAATAATTTTCAACATAATATGAAACCGAATAAGACACTGACAACAAAAGGATTAGGTTGTGACTGAGCCTTAAACTCGAAAACTCAAGATCAAACTCTCGATTGATATTGGTTTAATAATTGATATTAAAAATGAAATATCAGTATTTAATAAGTGATGAATAGGATTAAGAAAGAGACGCTAAGATGGTTTGGGAATGGAGAGCGGATGAACAAAGAAACGAGTGTGAGAAGAATATATGACACGAAAGTGAATGGAAGAAGAAGTCGGGGACGTCCGAGGAAGACGTGTCACGTTCAAGTGAATCAAATACTTGAGTCGGATCATGTCAAGAGTCAGAATAACAGAAGAGTATGTATGAGAAGATGTACGATTCGACCAGTTAGTAGCTGAGTGGACAAACGCGTCGGATTGCTAACTGGGCGTTGTGGGTTCCTTTCCTCTGCTAGGTAAGTCCTCAATTACTGCAAAAGCAACATATTCCGCCTTTAATGATGGTAGTAGGAGTTTTTTTTTATTTTTCAAATATTTCCAGGTTATTCGTAACCCGGGAATGTTTGTCCTTCTTTTAAAAAAAATAACCTTATTAATGTGAATGAATCAAGGAGTGTGTGCGAAGACATAGTTGTATTGCGGTCTATACTATCTGCCTACCCTCATGAAGAAATGGCGTGATTTTTAGTTAGTTAGTTAAGAATATGATTGTAGAAAATGAAAAGATAATTAAATAAGTTAACTCTATTTTAAATAAAAGCACAACTCAAGTAATCCTTTTGAATGCCTACTCGCCATAAAGTGGAGAATACCTTTCGTTTCATCAAAATCAATCTTACACCTTTCAAGTGTTTAAAACGTATTTCTACAATGTTCACTAGTAAAGAGCCAATCTAGTGAATTTCAAGTCGTTCATACCACGTTTATACTTCGCAGTTTGTTTCTAGTGGTTATAACAATTTGCTAATGATGTACACTCGTACACACAACACAACATAATATCGACGTATGTACACATATAATTTACTTATAACATAACTGTTTATGGGCCAACTAACGAGGCCATGTTCTTTGGATGTACAGCCTGAACAAAATGTTTATATACTGACAAAAATACACCAACTGGAACAGCCAAAATTACTACATGTAAAACGGGTTTTGGTTAATCATGACTGGTGCTAAAGTAACGAGGAAGGCTCATGTAAAACTGTCGCCGGGCAGACACAAAGCAAGCATTATTTTAGCAGCGTCGGCTCGGAGCTAGAGAATTGAAAATATTGTCAGTGAAAATTAATAGGCTAACTTAGGTTGAGAAACGTAAAGTCAGTTCACATTAGCTTTGATAAGGTAAGGTTAGAAGAGATTATGAAGGGTTAGCTAAGTTTAAGTTATGTTAAGATAGGAATGATTATATTATGAAAGGTTATAATTACATTTCAATAATTTAATTCAAATCAATTTTAATATTATTATCAATGAAAATGAAATATTAAATTTGTTTAAGACCATAGAATTTATTTGAATTTTTATTACCGACTGGTTTCGCTTAGCCTAAGCATCATCAGGGTACAAAATTAAACTAATTAAAAAATAAAATCAAACCACCAAAGTGATTGCTTTCCACGAAAAAATAATATTATTAAAATATATACTCCCTGAAAAGTGTCACCGACGGTTGAAATTGAATTGAAAGAGATTTTTTTTACTCCTAAAATGAAAATACCTTTTAAATAATAAACAACAACTTACTTTTGACTCGCCTTGTACTTCAGTGTGATAAATCACATTGAGAACCTATAAACTGGTGATATCACAACATCTTACAGCTTACATACACTCAGTAACGCAATACACGTGATTAATCCCATCCATAAATAATCCCAAGAATGTTCATCTCATACAATGTGAGATATATTTATTACACTTTTTAGTTTATTGTCTTCCCAGTATAATTTGCTTTCAGTTCATTGATTACTTTTATGCTTGGTTTCGTATGGAAAAAAAAAATCAAGTAATTGCATAGAACAGAGTCAGGCACACTGTATTTTATATGTTAACATTAAAACGAATATCTGTTCCTCTGAAGCAGAAAAGCTCTCAGAACGGTAAAATCTGAAGTCATGCAATTTGCACAACTCGTTATGTCTGAAAAACGGACGTATTAATTTACTAATGACCGGCTTCTGTGTTTTCTCCCTTCAAAAATATGGGTATAGGCTCTGAGAGAAAAGATCCTTGGGCCCTCCTGTGTGGAGACTATAAATTTAAAAAATAGGTAACAATATGGTACTAAGAATCAAAACTAGCAGTCCACAAAGGAGTGTTTATACTAACCCTGATGTATGGCAGTGAGGCATGGAACTGGCAGAGGAATAATGAAAGTAGACTAAATGCTGTAGAAATGAAATGCTTTAGGCGTATGTCCGGTAAAACTATGTATGACCGTGTTAAAAATGTGGATATCCGGAAATAATGCCAGGCTGATGTAAGCGTAATGAATAGGATCAAGAAAGGGACGCTTAGATGGTTTGGGCATGTATAGCAAATGAACGAAGAAAGGAGTGTAAAAAGTATGAATATATATAAGAATAAAGTAAATATATGATGCAAAAGTGAATGGAAGAAGAAGCTGGGGACGCCCGAGGAAGACATGGCACGATCAAGTGAATCAAATACTTGAATCGGGCCATGTAAAAAGTCAGAATAACCGAGGAGTATGTATGAGACGATGTATTAATGTGAATGATGCAAAAAGTGTGTGCCAAGACAGAGTTGTATGGCGGCGCGTCCTCTCTGCTTACCCCTGCGGAGAAACGGCGTTATGGTTAGTTAGTAAGTTTAGGTAGGTAACTATTTTCGGTTTTCAAAGTTATTTTTGTTATGAGCTGTGGAATTTTGAAATACATATTTTACCATAAAAAACATTAAAAAAGATCAAAAGCCCACCATCTTCCCATATCACAACAAAAATGGTCCAGTGAGGCGGCTAACGTTGATATACAAAAAAAAAATCGCCCGGGATGACAGCAATAAAACGAAAAAAATCAGATGTGATACTTTTGCAAAGTGGCAATAAAAACATTCGAGTATCACAAGCCTCCACTGATTTGTTACGTTTAGAGATTACATTAAAATAATGTTCGTAACTTTATCTATGGAAATATTTTTAATCATACAAAAGGCGAGTTGTTGCCGAAGAAACAGAAGGTAAGATGAGATTTTAGTTCCTCTTAAATCTCATCATATTCTGTTTAGCTTTTTATGCACGTAAGCCAGGTGTGCCTTGCCTACCCTTTGCGCTGTTCTTCTCTCCACATTCTACGTTATCTCCACTTGGCGTAAAGCATAAGCCCGTAAAGATGTCACATCAACATTAAAATAACGTAAAGGGTAACTATAATTAACAATTTTCTTGGAAATCAAACATTTATCACATTATTTAGATGGCAACACTGTCGAGTAGGAACTTGGAACATCCCTACTTAATTTAAATTATTCCACTACAGTCCCTTATATTTCCCGCTCTGGGGATATTTGCATTAACAAATTAGGTACCGCCATTGAACGAAAGCTTTGTCCCCCTGAGATGAAAGAACGAAGCTTTTAAGTCTGTGTTACTATGTGTGTAATGGCCAAAATGGACTGTCGTGTAGCTAAGTTCAAGGTGAACGCAATTTTAGCCAAATAATTGAAGGTGTCGTGAGAACAGTCGTCGCATATAAACTAGGTTTAAATTAGATTTATACATGCATAAAGATTTTACTGCACCAAAATGTGCAACGAATATTGAACACTTATTGCTTCACCCAAATTCATTTATATTTTCAAAGATATTCTTCTGTTATTTCGATATTTAATGTATTTACTTGGCCAGCTAATGGCTTCTTAGAACGTTCATCTTCCATCCATTTGTACGGTATATTATATTCTCCAGACACGCCTTTCTATGTCCATCAGATTTATGTATCCAAGCCATCTAAGAATGCCTGTTTAAATATTGTTCAATACACTTGCATCGTTTTTTTTGTTACCACACAAGAGATCCATCAACTCAGAGCCACTGGAACAATGACATTTTCATATGAGAAATGTTGCGAGGCTAAAAGTAGTGAGTAGAGGGAAAAAGAGATGAGGAAGATTTTGAAATGATCTGCTGCAGGGATTTCATTTCTACCCCTGGCACGTAATTATAAGGCGATGATTTTTTTCATCTCAAAAGCGTTTAGTTCTCGACTAGCACATTTTTTGTCATATCTAGTTTGTATACACAACAATGCCGCATGCTTCCATTTCTAAAATCCAAGAATTGTCCCCCAATTTAGTTCAAACGGTTGGTTCCGACAAGTTTTAATCACATTGAAATAATAAAGGGTATTTGCACAGGACTACGTTACATCAATTTATCGAAGGTACGCGGTCAACCCCATTAGGACCACTCCATCCCACCTCCAGGAACCCCTATTACCACCCCCTGTTTTATGCTCCGACAAAGATAAATAATCACACCCCGTATATTTGAAATTAGAACGTATGAGCATTGTATTTGCGGAGGACTTAATTGCGGTACACAAAGACATTTGTTTTCAATTAAAAAAAAGTCTAGAACCAATATAAAACACAATCGGATTAAATAATTAGAAAAATCCCAATGCTCCTCATTTCATCACTCGGTATTGACATTTCTATTATTATCTCTTTCATTTCTGGCACTTTGGAGAGCCAAATCGTGTGGTTTTTATCAATTTTAGCCATCTAGAACAAATAAGTCACGACCCGTCATTGCCTACACCACGAGGCGACCAACTATTTACAAAAACCTAATTTTGTAAAAAATAAATTCAATTACTCGGATCATGCGAATAACTCGAGGGGATTTTATTCTTATTTCAATTTTCCGAGTAAAGAGATCGTTTTTGTAAATATGACTTGTTATTATTGTGTTATTTATTGTTTGATTAATAGTGGTATTTATTTAGCCTGACCTCAGGAATCCAATAAGAACATGGACAAAAATAAACGAATATCAAAAGAAAAGATAAATCTATCAAATAACGATAGTCATAAGTAGAGAAAAATATCGGTTGAGGGATAAACCTCTTCAAAATTTGGTATAAGCAAAGGGTTCAGGCATATATCGCACACCTGCAACTACACTGCCGTAAGTCAAAATAAAAGGTCAAAATGAAATAATGAAGTTTCGCGTATTCACTATGCATATAGATCTACAAACATGAATAAAGATTTGTATATATTGGATTACATAAGAACCATGAATAATTTGTAATGTTACTTAGGGCTTAGATCTCTAAAGAACTATCTGCGGTTACATTTTAGCGTAATTAAAAAAAGCAACAAGTCTATCCAAAAAAGGGTGAGTTTGTTTTTGTAAAAACTATATTAGTGAACTGTACCTATTGCCAAACTACTTAATTGTAGTTTAACGGGATGATGATTTTTAAAGAACAATATATTTTTTTTAAACTACAAAATAGAGAAGAAAAAAGAGAAGCTGATAACGAACCCACTGTTAAAAGTTTGACAACCAAGAATATGAACGAAGCCTTCATGCATCTTGACAAAGTTTTGACCATCATGGAATGTGATCCCAATGGAGAGCGTATATCTCATGTACGAAGGGCAATAGAAAAAGACATAGCGTGTTACATAACTCTTTATGAAGAAATGAAGAATAAAAGTGCTGTTCAACTAACTCTTGATAAATTTATAAATAAAACACCAGTAGCTAATCAATAAGTGTTACTTACTTGTATCCTAATGCATATCATTCTAAAATAAACATAAAAATAAAAATAAAGTTTGAGATTTGGCATTTTTGCTGGGTGTTTTTTCAAAGGTATACTATCAAACGCGGTACTTAACGGCCCTCCACGCTTGTGACAAAACTGACGTCAAAGTATTGGGTAGTATATGATTCAATCGTACATAGCTATAAATCGCCAAAAACAATTTGAAATACAACCCTGCTAGCCTAGCAAAAATACATTTTTCTATCGATTTCCATGTTTCAAGTTCTTAGTCGTCCGAATTAGGTCAATGTTAATATGTTCATTACAACTTAGTTAACGAATATTAATTATAAATTAGAACAGAGAAATCGATAGAAAATGTATTTAAGTTAGGAAAGTATGGCAGCATTTTAGATTTGTTGGCAGTTTGTAGCGCAAATCTTCGATTGAATCATAGATTTTGCAAAAGTTTTACGTGAATTTCGTCGCTACTGCGGAAAGCTATTAACCGAAAATACCAATGTGTGACTTAAGGCAGTGTAGTTGCGGGAGTGCGATACGCTCAAGTGTATTTTATAGTTAGTATTCTTGGAGTAAATAAGTACCTTCCATTAACGTTGTTTATGAGGGTTATTTTAAGGGTCGTAACAATAGTCCCTTCAGTCGCGGACCGTGGGTGATCCTGAATATGCGAACGTTCCAAATAATGAATATTCATCCGCAAGTGTTAAACGAGTAAAACTTGTAATTGCGAGTGTGCGTATAATTGCATATCCAAACACCGCACACGTACAATTACCAGCTTCTCTGCATAACTATACGGATACGCTGAGCGTGGGTGGGAATCGAACCGGGGCCTGCGGGACGCGAGCGGCGCCCCAGGCTGCTCGGCCGCCGATATATCAACCCGTTCCAGAGGTCCTCAAAAGGGATTGGTGCTATTTGGATGGGTAATGTGTTCTAAAGGGACTACATGATGCACCTTAATGAAAACACCTTGTGTGGTAGGTTGCATAATACATCGTCGCCGGAAAGGCTAATGGGCTGAAGTGCCATTTTGGGAAGTTTACACCAGACCACTTTGAAGTTTTTATTATTTTACAATAAAATTAGTATTCAGTACCTGGTTGGATTTTGAAAAAAAAAGTTAACTCAGGTAACTCAGTGAGAGCATTGTGACAAAAAGTCTCAAAGTTGTGGTGATAAAGGATATACAAATCACTTTTTAGGTGGAAGATATTGATTTTTTCCCGTTTACAGCTCTGACACCATTCGTTTTTCGACTGGGTTGATTTAATGTTTTAATTCATAGGCAAACAAATTCTGAAAATTCTGCTTCGGCGTGAATTCTGTCACGTACTCTCGGTGTGAACAGGGATTAATGGTTTTTGCATTAATGTCACATATCAACTATCTAGCTATCACAGTTTTTTGACTAGGTTTCATTGAAATTATCCAATGAATTATATTCTAGGCGTTTGAACTATTCACCACAAATGGTAAAAAAAATAATAAAAAAATCTCACTCAGGGCTTGCTGTGTCACTGCTAAAAACATAGATTTTTCTATTTTAACTGTTATGCCATTGATTAAAAAAACATCATAGAAAGTCCCCATTTTTAAAGCTTCGTCAAATAACGAAACCGCGGACCGAAAATATCAATCTACATAATACATGGATTTAACTAATCCATCACTCGTAAGTTCGTAGGATGACATATGGTGGGCGCCACTATTGACAAATCCATGTTTTTCAAAAAGTACCAACCTTCAAATAATACGTGTCAAAATTTCATAACAATCTGAGGTTTGGTTCACAAGTTACAGTGGTTTTAGTGACGCTACTTTTGTAATTTTCAACACAATGCACAAATCTGAATTTCGTGTGTTGATAAAAAATTACTTTTAAATGGGAAAAAAATACCGTTTAAGTAAAGCAATGTCTTGACATGTGCTGATTTTATCTGGTCGCCCAAATTTGGCAGTTGTTCCAGAAAACATAAAAAAGTTGACAAAATAGTTTTGGCCAATCGTAAATTGAAGTTGCGTGACATATCTGACACCTTAAAATATCAGAACAATAAAATAGCACTATTGTACATCAACATTTGTCCATGAGAAAAATCTGTTAGAAGTGGCTACCGCGTTTGCTTACAGTCAATTAAAAATAACAACGTGTCGACCATTCAGAGCGTCACAAGTCGATCGCAACAAAGGCAAAATTGCATGAATTGAACTTAGAATTGCTTCCCCACCCACCGTATTCTCCGTACCTGGATCCCAATTTGCACACCTAGAAAGACTGCTTCAGGGAAAGAGATTTGGCTCCAATGAAGAAGTGATTACTGAAACTGAAGCCTACTGTGAGACCAAAGATAAATTGTTCTACAAAAAGACATCGAAATGTTAGAGAAACGTTGAAATGAATGCATCACTTTTAAAGGAAAATATTTTGATGAATAAAATCAAATTTTGCCCAAAAGTTGTTGTTTCATCAGTCATCCTACGAAGTGATTGAGTGATGTTTTATATAACCCCTGATGTACGGCAGTGAGGCTTGGAACTGGCAGAGGGAGGATGAAAGTAGACAGAATGCTGTGGAAATGAGATCCCTGAGCCGTATGTGCGCTAAAACCATGTGTGACCATATTAAAAATGTGAAAGTTCGAAA
Organism: Drusus annulatus; assembly: GCA_022651775.1. Lineage (NCBI taxonomy): Eukaryota > Metazoa > Arthropoda > Insecta > Trichoptera > Limnephilidae > Drusus > Drusus annulatus. The sequence continues at coordinate 1,559,298 of JAGWCC010000057.1, forward strand.
AGAATGCAAGGCTGATGTGAGCGTAATAAATAGGATCAAGAAAGGGACGCTTTGATGGTTTGGGCATGTAGAGCGAATGAACGAAGAAAAGAGTGTGAATAGAATAGAATATATTTTGCGAAAGTAAATAGAAGAAGACGCCCGAGGAAAACATGGCAAGATCAAGTAAATCAAAGATTTGAATCGGGTCATGTTAAGAATCAGAATAACAGAAGAGTGTGTATGAGACGATGTATGAATGTGAATGGAGCAAAGAATATGTGCCAAGACAGAGTTATATGGTGGTCCGTCCTCTCTGCCTACCCCTGCGGAGAAACGGCGTGATGGTTAGTTAGTTAGTGTTATATAAGATTTTTTGATTATAAAGCAATACAAACACGTTTACCTACACATATTGATTATTACCTCATTATGCTAACTAGTTAATTAAATCTTTAATTTTTTTTTTACTTAAATATGCGTGTAATGACAGGAATAATAAAGTTGGAGGAGTAGTGGTAAAAACCAATGCGTGAGTCATGCGGCGGGCCCCGTGCGCCACGCTGCGTGCTTTATTGGCAACGGCCGGGAGATTGGCTAATTTCTCGTGCAAGACAAATTTGAATTCGCCATTACTCGATTCAAACCACATATTTATTAATGTACCCGCGATAGCTGTCAGATTGTTTGATAAGTGAGAGCCGCTTTTTAAATTATTCGCTACATGCGCGTCTCAGGTTGTTATAGGCAAGCCAAATGGGTGGGTGGGAGGCTGATGTTTTCTGAAAAACAAATATTTTATTTGGGGGATGCTGTGTGGAGGGCCTTGTCGAGGGAAAAAAGAGAGAACATGTTGTAGGAGGAAGGAAACACATATTTAATTACATATTTAAATAATATAAATAATCAACAACACAAATATGAAATTGAAAAAGTCAGAAAATAAAAAGACAATGATTACAACTCAGATCCTCTACTCTGTCCGGGAGTAATGCTTCAACCAATTCAGCCGTTGGGACCTTATTAGAAACCGACATTTTTAATCGATCTCATACTTTTCACTAAAAATTATTGATTTTGTTTTTTTTTCTATTTTTCTCCGATTTGGCTGCCAATAATATATTATTATATAAAATACGTATTATTTAAATATTTAAAAAAATAAGCATTAATGCTTTAAAATTAATTCTAATTTGAAAACAGATCTGTTGTAAAACACATGCTTTATGTAATAAAAATACCAAATTTTAAACTTTATTTCACTATTTTTTTATTAAAAACCTGACCGGTTTCACCTTATGACTGGCATCTTCAGACTGGTACAATATTAAGTAAATCTATGGTATGTATATCGAATATTTAAGTCCGGAATGGAGGGTTATTGAGCCTACATCATAGTGAACATCTGTGATTTAGGGTTTTGTTTTATTGCTGATAGAGGCGGCTTTACAGTTGCATTAAAAAATACCTTCGGGTAGTTTTATTACTTTTTTGAGAGACGGGTTACATAGTGAGGTGTTAGATACGTCTGTGGGTTTTTTTTTTTTAATTTATATAATATTTATTGTTGTCAGCTTTATTTCGAACAGTTAACAAGTTTAACAGCAGTCTGAATATGTCCGTCATAAGGTGAAACCGGTCAGGTCTCAATAAAAAATAGTGGAATAAAGTTTAAAAAATTAATATTATTAAATTAATCATTAAAATGAAGTTCCGCCACGAATTAATAGTTTCAAAATTAGAAATAATAGTAAATACATGTCATGAAATAACCATTATTTAACTCTTGTACATTAATATCGATTAATTCTAGTATCTTTGAATTCGAATAAAAGCCTTGAGCTAAACTTTGCATTTTTACGTCCAACTTAACTCATTTATTCACTATGCCAACAAAATTTTCCGATTTTGTTTTAAAATTACAAGTTTGCTGCCAAGTCAAACAAATTAAATCGTATTTTCTTTTAGTGTCAGTATATAAAACTGCACGAAATTTATTAGACACGAATTATTAATGAGAATATATAAAAAATCGTTTTACGATAAAATGAAAAAATATGATCGTCAATATACATACGTGATTCAATTAAATATTTTTCCATTCTACAGCCAGCAATCCTAATAGACACTACATAATTCGTACAAATTGAATATAATAATTATTTTTTAACTGAAAAACTTAGTTTTATGACTAACATTTTCCACACAGATAAATTTAAAAGAGTTTGGGTGAATCGTCACTTTCCCAAGGTGATGATTGTGTAACTTATCGGATGGTGATAATCTGATAATGTTTTCGCATGGACTAATTCCCTTGTATGAAATAATTGTTTGATAATTTATTTATTATATCTACATTTAAAAAAACATGAAATAACAAATAATTACGCTTAAAAAAATGTACAAAATCTAAAAAAGGCATACAATTCCACTAACTTTTATTAATGTTAACGGCATATGGAGTTTTAAAGAGTTTTGACTGGAAACAAATAATATTTAAATAACTGCTATAAATTATTAAATTATATGAGGGTATGTAAGGTTTATTGTTTTATTAGGCGTAAAAAATAGAATAACTTTTCGGAAAATAAGCCAGGAAAATAAACAAACAGTAAAAAGCAATATTAAATTATGGATAAGTCATTACTTTCGTGTTTATGGGATGAAGCTAGAAATCATTAAAAATGTCATGCGTGAGGAGAAATGAAAATTATGAACTTTGAATCACGAATAGAAGTTCCCCGTGTTTAATATCAAAAGCATTAATGCTAGACAAAATTGTCACCATGAGTCTCCTACGCCTCATCAACAAATAAAAAAATCTCTCTTATTTCGAAGCTTGTTATTAATCATAATGTACAGATGATAAAATCAATGTTTTTAATCATAAAGAAGTAATAATACTATTAATGGTTATTAATGGGTTGCTAATACTTTTGTCATTGCATTGTCCTCAATCATTATTATTAATTAAATTCTTTTATGAATCACTTGTTAAAACAATACAGTTTTAACTAACAATTTTCTATACATACATTATTACAAAGTAATCTTGCTATAACGATTTATTATAATTGCAGCTTCACCAATTTTCATTATTTTCGGTCCTAGAAACGATAAAGCTATCGATTCCTCTTTCATTCTTGAGCACAATCAGTATTATCAGCTGTACGTCCGGATTCGATTCTCACGTCGGGGGATAGGTAATATTTTAATGATCGCTTTTGGGATAATCGGCCTCGGTCAAAGCGTGAGACTGGGTTGAATATTCGAGAAATCAAATAAATGCCAAACGTTAATGAAAATTGGAAATACCTGTTCTCTGATCCGAATCATCAAAAATACCTGCCAATATTTAAAAGGTTAAATAATACGTTTTGCCCATTGATTAAAAATGATTACATTTTAGAACTCAATTTAACATGAATTTCAAATCAAATGAAAATAAATAAATAACTGGCTAGACATTACGTAGGTCTTTGTTTTCATTCATATTTAAAATCAATTGCTCGAAGAGCTTTGGAAGTTTTCCATCCATGTTAGCAGTTGTAATAAAATTCAAACGCACGATGAAAGCTTTTTCGTCTTAAGGAGACAGTTGAATCATTTGTAATAGTTAAATTTAATGTAACAATTTAAACCGTTATTATCAATGTTAAATCTGATCAGTGGTAAACCTTTAGCATCGTCCTGATTAGTAAGGACCGTTCAGAATTGAAACGTTGCTTGAAATAGCCTGAGCAGTGTGGCCAAGTAAAGTGAACATTTCCGAATAGCCAGTTTCTTTTCAGTCTTTCTCTTTCCCATCTCCTTCCTTCTCCACTTCCTTTAGCTCCATAAAATACCTCAAATTATGGACAGCACTATGTACGAGTATACAAATAAATATCATGTGTATTACTAAATTACTATTTTGTCTAGTATTCTAGAAGCAGAAGAAAGTGTGTTTACTTACATACGTAAATCAATACACAGTAGGAAGACAGAATCTGAATAAATAATTCAATAACGGGACTATGACTAGTGGAGAATGATTTGGAGTACATGTTTACTTAAAATTACGTACCACGACACACTCCGCCTAATTTATATGCATTAATTTAACATTCCCTAGCCGCTGTTGTGCAGCCTAAACCAACAGACGGGCTTAGGCTACGCTGGACAATTAGGAGACGAGGGTTACTGCAAATAACCATGGGGAAAATACCCATACATTGGCGGACCATCCTGCGGGACAATTCGAAGACCAGGGGGGCAGGCAGTAAAAGGAATCGGATACTAGATTTATACCAACAAAAAAAATTACCAATGTTAAATATTTACAATACATGCGAAGCAATTTTATCCATTTTTTTAATACATTAACAAAAAACGGCTGCATTTTGCACTTTCTGAACCGATTTTTTAAATGTCACTACCGCACCATATAAGACTGAAGGAAGTGAGAGTGGGAATGAGATGAGGAAAAAGGAAGATTGGAAAGTGCTTAGCTACTCAGATCTGATCACTAAACACGACAATGCTATTCTAGGCAACATTTCGATCCAAAGTCTTGATTGAAAGGTCGATTCTGAGAGGTATTAGTATTTTATGATAGAAGATATTATTGAATGTAACTCTTTAACATTTTAAAAATCACTTTGATTTATAACAACACACCAAAGGATTTCGACAATGTTGTGCCTTCGTCATGATGAAACCCATATATGTATATATGCTATATAAAATAAGATTTAACAATATATAAAGCACACGAGTGGAAGATCCAAGGCCTTTTCTTGAAACTTCCAAAACAAATAAACATTTTCAAAATAGCAGAGCAGTCTGTTTGGAGTATTGGACAGAAGCCGAAAATCAAATAACGTTACACATAATAATTATATTATCCCCTTTGTTTAACCTGGCCAGCACGAGTGTGACTGTTGTACAGCGGGGATATTATTTGGGGACGTTCGGAATCAAGAAGGGAACCAGAATTACACAGATATCAGAGACTAGACGGTGCCGAAACAATAAAGTGTGGGATTTAGTTTCCTTATAATACGCTGGGGGGTTGCATGGAATGATTAGCCAAATGTAATATGTAAACCTTTATCCCTTACAGACACGTGTTTTCCTGGAAACTGGCTCTATATTAAACCTATAAATCAATTAAATTAGTAAGTGTTTTGATACTCCCCAACAAAATAAATACGCGTAAGAAGAAATGTTACAAACATTTGGAAAGTAAAATAATAAATATTTTATAAATGTCGGAGATGGTTAAGGAAAAGCAAGGAGTGTGTTCAAACAGAATTGAATGGCGGCCTATTCACTCCGTATATGCCTGTGCGAAGCAGAAATAACTATCGAACGATGAGCACTGGAGAAATAAAATTTTCATAACTTTATGTGATTTTCATATTAACAATTATTTTTAACTGACAACTTCATTCCATATGACGTCATCTTTTTGTTTCAAGATTTTAAATAAAATAAAAATATTTAAAAAAGAGAAGAGGCTCAAACGAAACTGGGTAGCTCGAAGTGCACTCAATTAGGTTTTTTTAATTTTTATATGAATACCGCACAAGAGTCTCAACTGCTCTCAACCGTTTAGAGCCAGTGAGACTATGGCATCCCTAAATAGGGTATGTTGTGAGGCTGAAGGTACTGGGGATGGGAAGGAGATTGGGAAGAGGAAGGTCGGGAAGTACCTGGCTATTCAGATCTGGTCCCCAAACACAGCTAAAGTCATTTCAAGCAACGTTTCAATTCTGAATGGTGGTCTTTCACCAGGGCGATACTTAGAGTATCTACCACTCTGAAACGTGCCGCAAATATACTTTTTTTATTATTTTTATATGAATTAAATGTGTTATGACATATATTAATTAAATAAAAGTTATTGGCGCACGCCGGGTTTGAACCCGCGACCTTTGGATTCGTAGTCGAGCGTCTTACCACTCGACTATGGAGGCCGTGTAATTCCGTTGCTTTTTATTAATTGCACAAATTACCTACCTACCATTCTCTGAAAAATATCTCCGCATGTAAATACAGACAAACTTTGGTGAATGTTGAAATGGCGTGCGCGTATTTTCAGTAGCCGTCCAATCGGCCAAGTAAATACCTAAAATGCATCTTCGAGTTTACACGCGCAATAAAAACGGTCGATAAATACGCCCCGCTACATGGGCAGTGATTCCAGAACCGCTTTGAGAATACCAGTACACACACAAGCAACTGCGGGAATACAATATGACACGTCAATTCTTCCCTGTGTATCTGTTTCCACGGCCGCAGATGCAGGGGTACCTTTCACAGGCGGTACTAACATGGAGCCGTGTGGAACGCCTCAGGTAGCAGGAAACGCGTATGGGACGATTCGTGCGACAAAAAAGGACAGCACTAGACTAGGAGAAGAAAGAGAGATCAACACAACGAAGATACTTAAGTTATGAACTGATAAAGTACGCGCACGGGTGAAAAGTTTTCAAGGATTCGTATGCTTAGAAAAATTTTATGATTGATGTCTGAAGAACTTTTGAAAAAAGAGAGTTTTTTTGGAGACGGTGCGGATTAGACTTAACACGTATGTAATTCAGTTTATTCGTTGGCGTGGTACGGACGTACAATTAAGTCGGCAGCCGACATAATAGACCCCGCGGACGGGGCTTGTCGCGCAATAGGAATAATAAAACGAAGGTGGACGCGAAAGAAGCCCATAAGAAAAGAATCTCGATTTCATTTTATCGTCAGAATGCGCCATTGTTTTCATATTAACGGCATCAATGGGTGTCAGATCGGTGTAGTTAAAAGAGAAAAGACGACTCAACGATTCAAATGTATTTTGTCAGCAGAATGTCCTTATTGGGTGTAGGCGAGTCATTCCTTTAAATTGAGGCTTATTGAATCACGTACTAAGAAGTGAGGAATTCCAGAATAAAAGAAGGGGCAGCAAATAGCAGCTACAAAGTAGGGGAAAGAAATAAAAAAAACTAGATTCTTGAAATAAATAGCTCTAACAGAATCATCAAAATCATCCATTGTCTACGTACAGGCCCTTTTATGGCGAATAAAAGCTGCTTCCAGAATAACACGTTCCCCGGTTCGAATTGAGTTCGCCTAATTTGTTTAAAATTTCGAGCTTTTGAATGGTTCTCCGCCTATCTTAGTGCACCCCTTGTGAGAGAAAATGGAGTTAGTTTCCTCCCTTACGCAAACTGAGACAGTAATGTCTTCTTTCCTCGACGCTCTGCGCAAAAAAGTATGTATATAAAAGAAAGGGGAAGAATTTGATGCAATCTTTGCTTTGTGGCTTTCACACATCAGCTGCTTCAAAGGATCGAGGGACTTTTAGGTGAATGCATTTGAATAAAATTGATTGCTATTTGAAAAAGAAACGTGATGCTGAAAATTCGTAATCGAAGCTCTTTCCGGCATGAAGTTACACTAGTTTAGGGCAAGATACGATCCGTGAATAATCAATATATCTGCGCGAGAATGGAATAAGGAGGTGAGTTCAAATGAACTCTACTGAAGTGCGTATACTTGGTTCCATTGTTTTTGAATACTGACAAAATATGTTACGAGTTCTTTGTTTTAATAAAATTTGCAAATAATATTAAATTGGAAATAACTACAAAGCATTAATGCTTATGTTTTTCCTAAATATTTAAATAATATCAATAATCCAAAACAAAATATGAAACAGAAGAACCAGAACATAAAAAAGACAATGGTCACAGCCCAAACCTGATCCTCTACTATATCCGGAAGTAACGCTTTAACCAATTCGGCCATTGGAATCTTATTAAAAGTGGCATTTTAATCGATCTCATATTTTCATTGAAAATTATGAATATTATTTTTAATTTCTTCTGATTTTTCCGAGGATCTGAGTTCGAGTCTCGGTTGTGACCATTATCTTTTTATTTTCTGGCTTTTTTGTTTCATATTTGTGTTATAGATTATTTAAGTATTTTAGAATTATATTGTCTCCTTCCAGGATATGTAAATAAAAAACGATTTTTTTTTCCACCTGCTTTTGTCTAAAAACACATATAATATTTTCCACGGTCTGGCACAAAATATTAAGTAGTTGTAGTCAACATTTTTTTCTCAGTAGATGGACAATATGATCCAACAAAAGAAACTGTAGTTTTACCTGTAAACTTTCATTTCAGACTGAAAGAATTTAGTTTGCGTGATAGGTACAAAACAATATTACGTGTTTGAAATTGAGAGAGCCGTGGGAAATATATTATTATTTTCGAGAATTATAATGACGAAAATGGTTCAATCGGATAGGACGAATATGGTTTTGACATGTTGCTAATGAGCGGGTACTTAATTTAGCTGAGCGTGAAAAAGTTTCCCCGTCGACACCTTTATATTTTAGATAATATTATATTGTTAAGAGCCGCTTTCATCGTATTTAAACGGATGGGGTGTTTTTATAGACAACTTGAAAAGGAGTCCGTAAAATAGAGCTTTAAATTATTTTAACCCCCGGAATGGCTACCTCCCCTTTCATAGACGTGCCCAAATTACAGAGACCCCTTCATACAATACCTGTCTGCTTTTTATAGCTAATCAACCGCGTAGGATACTTTCAGAGGGGTGAAAAGGGGGTGTCGGCTAAGAAATATTATTGTTGCAAAACGGAGCGAAACGTACAGTTGACTTCGGTCATGAGTTGGCAGAAAACGCAGCAAAACATTGCATCAAATATTTATTGAAAAAACATTGTTGCAATAGGGTACATTTACAGTGCAGATTATTTGTCCCTGTTTTGATGCTGTTGACATCAATAATGAAGTGTTTTTAAAGTGAGAAGCTGACTAACTAACTAACTAACCATCACGCCGTTTCCCCGCAGGGGTAGGCAGAGAGGACGGACCGCCACATAACTCTGTCTTAGCATACACTTCTTGCTTCATTCATAATCATACATCGTCTTATACGAGTACATACTCTTCTGTTATTTTGACTCTTAACATGACCCGATTCAAGTATTTGATTTACTTGATCGTGCCACGTCTTTCTCGGGCGTCCTCGGCTGCTTCTTCCATTCACTTTAGCATCATATATTCTTTTCACACTCCTTTCTTTGTTCATTCGCTCTACATGCCCAAGCCATCTAAGTATCCCTTTCTTGATCCTACTCATTACGCTCACATCAGCCTTGCATTTTTTCCGGATATCCACATTTTGAATACGATCATACGTGGTTTTACCGCACATACGTTACGAGGATCAAGGAAAGAAAGTGAGAAGTATTATTTATTTATCATACATTTGGGATGTATTTGTATTATTTTGATTTTAACTTTATTTGTCATAACAAGAGTCCTGGTAGACGATTTCAGGGGTACTTCGATTTTAAGTTGTTGGGTGCATAGGCATGAGGTTTGTTAATATCTTGCATTAAAAATTAGTAACTAAAAACAGTTAAAGCTACTTCAGGTAACCTTTCTATTGAGAATTGTAGTTTCCTCGTATGATACGAAGAGTGTATTCAATATTTATGTAGTAGAAAAGTAAATATATTTAGAACAATTTTTTGTCAAACGAATTTTCAGTCAATAAAACATTTTTTTTTTATTTCGAATTTTACGAAGCTTTAAACCAGTAATTTCTGGGTTTAAGGTTATAATTCATATTGTTCTGTCAAAAACAATAAAAACAACTCTTAACGGTCAGCACTCAAAAATGACACTAACGTTACTCTCTAGCATTCTTATAATACAAGTAATTCTACAAATGATATATCTGAAAATTTTCTATGGGTAGTTAAAAAAATGTCTACGGTTTCCAGTGAATACAGTTTTACAACTGTAATCCTTTTAATTCTATGAAAAACATACTAAAATGTCAGTAAAAGGCTTAGATGAATTAAATAATGTAGATACGTAAGTGAGACAACGCGTTTGGTTGCAATAAGCCAAGTCAACGAGACATACCTTCAAAACACGCTTCATATAGCTATCTCTTCCGCACACACATATTTTTTGAATGGCTATCCTTTTCATACGCGGGTGAAACATTTAGTGGTGGAACATTAGTGGTGCTACATTTTTCGTAAGATTTTTATGAATATGACGTGTCTTGTTATGTCTATGGTAAAAGGTGCAGTTTTGAAACCAGAAAAGTATTTTTTTAACGTTTTACCTAAAATTCTAGTATGCTTTTCATAAAGAATTTAAAAGATTACTGTTTAAAAATAGTATTCACTGGAAACCTCTGACATTTTTCTAACCATCCATATAGAATTAACGGATGAATCATTTTGCTATATGGATCAGCAGGTTAATTAGCCAATATTCAAGCCTAAACGGATGGAATACGTGACGAATGATACTCATTATTCTCTGATCGCATTACTAAATACGGCCGTTGTTAAAGCGACAGTTGTGTATTTAACCGAACTGGTAAATTACATACAGCAAATATGCATAATGTAAACAATAAAGATGAATAGGTGCGTGTCTCGACCGCATCGCAACGGGTAATTTTAGCCGGACCCGGGTTCGAATTACACCGCGGCTCATTTGCGTTCATATTATTTGTATAATACGATATACCTACCAAAATGCCAAACAATCACCAACGTATAAGGCATACTCGGTACTATGACATTCACGTATTATTACCCATATTCATAAAGGTTGGTGAAAGACGAGTTCGGAGAAGGTAATTTTATATTGCTGCTTTATAAACCAAACATAAGACGACTACGGACGCCGGTGCTTTGCTGTTTGTCGAGTAAATATAATCCGCACATATTTGTACTGTGTAATGTGTTTTGAGTGACTGACCAAACGGGCAAACAAACGACAGAATGAAGCAAAAGGTTTTTATTCATGAATTGGTAAAAGTTTATATATTTTTTTCGAAACACTATTTATTATTTACTACTAGTTTTTACCCGGCTTCAACCGAGTTTCAGCTACCAGTTTTTAAAAACCGCTTTTCTTGACAATCTTTTTTTTTAAATTTAACAAAACATTCGTCTTATTTTTTCGATTGTAAAATGCATTTTTGAAATTTGCATTGCTTATGATGAAGTGAACCGAAATGGAAATTTAACACAAAAAAGCTATGCAATTTTCATAAAGCCAGAGCTCACTGTTTGAGACATATCGCTATTCATACTATCAGCTTAATGCTGTATTTGAAAGATAATTAAGTCCAAACGCAGTATTAAAATATATATTTGCGTAATGTTATTAAAACATATTATAATGAAACAAATAAAAAACCTAGTATAGGACAAAAGATTTTATTTTTTTATGACTGACCGGTTCTGCTTAGCCTAAGCATCAATTCCGTACAGAATTGAACATAACAAAAAATACATAGTGTGCGGCTACATACCTGTATGCATACAGAGGGAAAACACAAGTAAAATAAGATAGCAGTAAGAAAACCAAAGAATAACATTTAAATTATAATAAAGAAACAGAGAGAAAGAGACAGATTATATCAAATGAAAGAAGCAAAACGTCAACTGATTTAAACATAATGATAAATTTTATGAATTTACAGGAAATATATCTAATATTGAACTACTGGACAAATTAAGTGAGTATTAAAGCGACTATTAATTTTAGTGGCTTTCTTTATTTCTATTCCTTTTATTTTTTTGTTATTTGTTGCCATGACCTTTTTTATTATTATTAATAAAATGATTAGCGAATTCTGAAAAACTGTGGCTATTTAACGATTCATAAAAAAATTCATTTAATTTAAATCTGTGGTCTAATACAGAGTCAATATTTCATTTTCATTTAATATGCTAACCAACAAAGTAATTTCTTTCTTCGAAAATATAAAATATATTAAGTTTGAATACGATAAGTAACCGAATTCATTTCAATGTCAATATCATTGCTATGGGAGAATTTTCGGGTTGTGGAAGACGCCTCCGTTATACGAGTACGTCTACGGTAGAAGACGAATAAACACGAAACATTATCAGAAGGGAAGTATCTGGCCGGCTAAATGAGTTTTGGGAGGCTCTACTCGGGAAAGTGTGAAATATGTTCCGACGTTCGGGGGTTGCGGGCGGTCTCGCGCGTATGCCTCCCGGGCATTCCGCCTAAAACAAAGTTTGCATTAAAACTTTCGCGGAGACAAAGGGAGAGGCGAAAAGGTAGGAATTAATGACTTTTTATGAAGAATTGTCAGTTCGTGCCTTGGTGGAGATTGAGAGACGTTTGTGTCCATGCAAGATCAGAGGGAGAAGGTCAAAACAATTCATTTCAACCAACCACAGAATAGAATATATACATAGCCTGTTCAAAAGAAAAGGTGAATTTTGAATTTTTGCGGGCTGTGTACATTCGATTATCAATTTTTTTTTGTAATGTTGGTACACGTATGTTTATCATATGTTAGCATCATCATCCATTTTGGATTAGTGGTTTGTTTTTGACAACTGGAAAGGTTAGTCACGTTTTTGTGTGTTCTTCGATTTTTTACTTTTGAAAAAAATGTATCAAAGAATAATATCCATGATTTGTTTTTCCACAGCTCTAGGACACTCATCGTCATTAACATCTTCTCGGCCTTCTGTAAAGCGCTTGTACCACTTATAAACACGTTTTTGAGACAAAATAGACTCGCCGAATGCCACAGTCAACATTTTAAGTGCGTTGGAGCACTTTATTCCATTTTTAACGCAACATTTAATACATATTCTTTGATCTTTGGTACTTTTAAGCTAGTAAAAAAAAATGTTTCCTAAAGTCGGGTCCTTCCCATCCAGTATCTTCCTACCTCTTTCCTCTTCTTATTTATTTCAGCTTAACAATATTCCCTAAATAAGGAAGGCCATATTCCCAATGTCTTTGGACAGATGGGAGACCTTGACAAAATATATAATAATATATATAATACAGACATTCCCGGGTTACGAATAACCTGACAATATTTGATAAACTCCTACTGCCATCATAAGAGGCGGAAGGTGTTGCTTGTGTAATGATGGAGGACTTAGCCAGCAGAGGAATTGAAAGCACGACGCCCGGGTGGGAATCCAAGGCGTTTGTCCACTCAGCTACCGACCGGTCAATAATTAAAAGTAACATTTTAGTGACAAAGTAACATTTGACCAGTTAGTAGCTGAGTGGACAAACGCGTCGGATTCCCATCCGGACGTCGTAGGTTCAATTCCTCTGCTGGTTAAGTCCTCCATCATTGTACAAGTAACATCTTCCGTTTATTATGATGGCAGTAGGAGTTTTTCAAATATCGTCAGGTTATTCGCCTTTCTTTAAAAACAAAAACAAAAAAAGTGTATTTTAGCTAGTGAAACAATTTTTTTTTCTAGGAATGGTTCTTTTGGCTTTATTAAAATGTTCATTGTTACTCCATTTATTCACTTTTATTCACAAAAATGGAATGAAAAATTAGGTACCTACTTGAAAAGAGTAGCCAAAATATAAATCTGGAACTATCGAGTTTACAAAATTCTAACGCAAACTTTTTAGACAGTTCTCCGTTTCATAATCGGGCACTCCAGAAACTGGCGGGAAATTCGTGTTCGAGTACCTAGGCCCGCACAAAAACCTGATAAATCGGGGGGCAGTTCGATTGGCGAAATGGGAAAAAGTTCTTGGGGGGTGAAAGTCGGAGGGCAGACCGGAGGGTAGTAATCTAAAACTCTATAAACCTGACAAAACGGGGAGTTACACGCCCTAAAATACTGTTAACATTGCCTTGAAATATCAAAGGGCTTCTTTGAACTCACTAAAGATAGGAATTTCAAGTATTTGAATGACCGTGAATTTCATTATAGTATGCTAATACATAGTGTTTTTTCATCAGTTATTATTTCAAAGCACATTAGAAATAGTCAAGAACCTTGTACTACTTATGAACATTAATAAAAGTAAATAATGTACGGTTTCGCTTGAGTTTCGAAAGTCTTAAGTCTTTTTCTTTTAGAAAAATATTGAACATAAAATATTTATTATTTTATTATTTTGTGGGAGCTTAATTACAAAGTTCCATAGCTCAAGATTGAATAGGCATTGTGAATTGAAGATAGTTGCGTTGAACTAAAAAATCCAGACAGAAAAAGCTTTGAAATTTTCATAAACCGTTTGAGAGTTTTGCTGCTTCATACAACAGAATTTCTGTTTTTCAGTCAACGATTTTTACAAATTGAGTTGTGAATTGTTTGTTCTTTCATAATTAGATAAAGTGGATTGTGGCATTACACAAAAACATATGTTGATATGTGCTTTCACTACTCGTGTTTTCAATTTTAACTTTCATGAAAGCCTATATCGTAAAACTAAAGATCGGTAAGCCATTTAAAATTCTATTAGGTATTACAAGTATTTCAGGAATATAATCGGCTTACCAAAAATAGAAAGGTCGCCATCGGTGAATGATAGTTAGACTGGAACTTACCTGAAAAAATGGAAAAAAAATAAATAATTTTACGAAATAATACTTGTGAACATGCACGGCAGGTAATGTATATTATACACCCCACACAACGGCACTAGAATAAAAACCTTATTATTAGATATTTATATAATCCATTGGAAACATGTCCAGGGGAAATATTTAGAAGTAATATATAGTATATAGGGTACATAAGCTTGCAGAGTAGATGTTATTATCTGTCTTATGAGACAAAGTTTATTTCAAAATCAGAAGTTTGAAGTTCCCATCCTAGATCTCCACAAGATTCGCCACAAGAGGCAGCTAATTTTACGCACAATCCACGTCAACCGGAGCGAGGACAAACCAAAGCAAGTATTAACACTCGTAGACACAGACCGCAAATTCTCAAATGGCCTGTAGAAGTTTGTATGGATGGAACACAAATCTACTTGTGATATATTTTTCACAAGGTTAAATACGAGTATACTGCCGTGAAGGTGAATTACTATGCAATTCGGTCGTAACTCGTCGATTTATAGAAATACAGTATAATTTATCAGTTTAAAGTTTATTTGGAAAAATTCAATTTTTTTATAATAAATATGACTTTATTAATTATTGAAAATAAATAAAGACTTTTTGTACAATAATTAAATTACGTATTTTTTTTTACTATAACAATATTCGTGACCTAAAAAAATGTATCGCACGTATTATTTAAAATCATTTATGAACAGTGATGAATAAGTGGTTATACCTCTGTACAAATGATCATAGTGAGGTAATCATGGAACTTAACAACATGAATCTACATTTACGGTAATTCATCCATACGCTTACCTCACAGACCAATTATTACACCACTGTAGTTGTTAACGTGTTTAAAAACGTTTATTTTAAGATTATATTCGCTGTTAATGAAAAAATCACTTAAAAACCCATATTTAACAAATGATATGATGATATTGATACTGGCTATTCAGATCTGGTGACTAAACGCGGCTAAAGCCATTTTAAGCAACGTTGCGATTCTGAATGGTGGTCTTTCACCGGGGCGATATTTTAAGTATCTACCATTTCATTAATTCTAATGTATGATACAAAGGTTTTTTTAGAAAAATAAGAAAAAATCTGCATTGCGTCATTTTCCTTGCTGAATTTTTAACTTCATCTTATCAAAGTAAAGCCGGCACTGTTTTGTATTTTTTGGTAAAGGTGTGTCCTTTTATACTGGACGGCACGTCTTTGGTGGCGAGACTCGAGAGGGGTGGCAGTGAGGAGGTATTTGTGGGAAGATTGTATTAGGAAAGGGGGAGGGAAGAAAGAAATGGATAAAGAAAATAGGGGCTTCAGAGGTGTAGCCACTCCACACTCTAGGGATGTACGTAATTTATGTTGTACTAGCTTGTCAATTATGGTAATTAGTGGACGATAAGGGATAGCATGTACGAGGTGAAGGAAGTAGTGAACTTGTAAAAATGGTAGAACTGCTCCATAAATGTTTACGGCAACATAACTGAATAACTTGTATCCATCACAAGCAACTTCGAAACGTCACAAAATAATTCTTGAATGCGTTTTCAAAGTAGGATACTTTTAGGTGGGGAAAGGAATATATTTATGTAAAAAGGGGAACCTTCAAAGTAGTATTGTGTACCTACGTAAAAAAATATATAGCTTGTAATTTAATACACACTATAGCCAACGTTGAATTACAATATATAAATGTAGTAAAAAGTAAATCGTCTTTATTTGTTATACATATCGATGGTTACAGGCTGAAATATCTTAACCAACAGTTAAACAGTTGGCACATTAAAACAGTTTTCGAAATTTACCTCTGTCGATCGTGTTTTACGACAAAACCTAAGCAAGAATGTCAAAAGACGAACATTTTTATTACTATTTATCAGTGGCGTGCAGTCCATAAAGCCTGAAAAGCTGTGAATACCCCAAGAAAACCCGTTATTTTTGGTTAATAATAATGTTCGGTTTCAATAAATATTTATTCAAAAACCTTTTTTTTAATACAATTATTTAACCAAAGCGATTTCTACTTCCCAACAGTTTTTTTCAATAAAATATAGTTGCAACCTTACTTCTATTCATATGTATGTCCTGATCTATTTATATTCTCTAAACGCAGTCATTCCCACCATCGCGACTCTTTTGATATATTCTGTTTTAAAAGCTGTGAGAAATTAAGCCTTTGGCTGGTAATCTTAGCAAATGAAAAATACATTTGAAATTTATTTAGCAGTGTGCTTACTGTTATGTTGATTTTATAAATTTTTTTACCAAATTCCCTTTTTATACAGATTTTTTTTCTTCGGAATCATTTATTTACAAATCTAAGACGTTAGTGATTTTTCACGATGATGTGGTGATAATCAGCAACTGAAAGCTACAGATTACCCTTGGTCAAAGAGCAATGCACGCCACTGATATATAGCTATCTATCTATCTATTCGTTTAACCATCACGCCGTTTCTACGCAGAGGTATTCGGAGAGGATGGACCGCCATACAACTCTGTCTTGACACACACTCTTTGCCACATTCAAATTTCTACTATGTTCTATAAATGCATATTCATTAATAAAAATACGAGACGTTTTTCCTTCTCTTTTTGTATTCGGAAAATGTTTGGTAAGATAATTTGGTTGCTAACTGTAGATATTTAAAAACTGGGTAATCAATACACCATGAACATTAATCAAGAACTCGATTATCCCTTAAATATCTTACTCCCATTAAAAAGCCATTTTAATCCACCAATTAATTTTATCACCGTTCAATGAAGTCCACGAAAGGGTGGCTGGTACAGAGTGAATAGAGAGCCCGGTGACGCAAGTAGCCAGCAGCCAGCCCTATGCAACAGTCACTATTAGACAACCCCTCCGTGGAGTAACTACCCGTCCACGTCGCAGCCGACTGTCAGCTTTGAATAATTCAGCACGCACCCCGCAGAGGTCTCCATAACGCGTGGTTCTATCCCCAGCTATACCTACCCTCGTGAAAATGCTGGATCAGAGATCACGAACGGGTGTCGTGAGACCTACATTATATTTTTGAATTACTGCGTCAGTCTAAAAAATAGATAAGCCTCCGGTGTAGAGTGGCAACCTCCTAAGCTCTGGACCCAGAGGCTGTAGGTTATTTAGAATTTCAAGTCATGGGGTTATTTGACTTGCACGATTCAAATATACATCGTTTCAGAGTGGAATATATTCATTATTACCCTGGAAAGAGACCATCATTCAGAATCAAAACGTCGCATTGTTTTGAATTTTTTCAGCTATGTTAAATGACCAGATCTGAATAGTCGATGGCCTCCATGGTCGAGTAGTAAGACGCTCGACTACGAACCCAAAGGTCGAACCCAGCGTGCGCAAATAACTTTAATTGAATCAATATGAATCGCAACACTTTTTAATACATATAAAAAATATTTATAGTATATTTGCGGCATAATCCAGAGTGGTAGATACTCTTAAGTATAGCATTGGTGAAGGGCCAGTAATCCACGAAAACAGGGCGACATAAATCATTCAATTATTATTACTACCTATTATTAAAGATATGTGGGGGGACGGGGTGGAAGCAAACACCACATCCTTGGGTGTAAGGAACTGGAAGGAAATAGCAGGAGACTGGCAAGGATGGAGTAGTTTTCTAGAGGGCGCAACTAGGACTCTTCAAGGGTGTAAATAAGGAACCAAACAGAAGTAACAAGCGTAATCGAATATGGGGATATTTTTCCAAAGAGAAATGGGCAGGAAAGATCGCTTGAATAATGGTAAAACTGAAGGAATTATCTATTATTTCGATGACCACCCCAAAATCTCACTGTATCGTTGAGATAAACAAGTTTGCTTGAAACACGTTACAGCGTAAAGCATTATGATGAGAGGCAGCGGAACCAATAAAAATAGGTCTTCATTCAGCAGTGGAGAGAAGATCTTGACGACGAGGAAATCTTTTCAATGGTATTTTCCAAATACTAGTTCTAAATTTGTTTCGCAATTGCCAGCTGTGCTTCTTTCCATGAATTTGTACAAAGTTGAAGTATTTTTTAAGGCATGAGAATCAACAACCAGGCACATAAAAAGCTTAGTTAATTTGGTTGGCTAACGCTAATCAAAACGTTGCTTAAAATAGCTATAGCCGTTTGGTGACCAGATCTGAATAGCCAGGTACTTTCCAACCTTCTTTTTTCTCATCCCCTCCCCACTATCTTCAACCTCACAGCATACCCCATTTGGGGATGCAATGTCTCACTGGCTTTAAACGGTTGAGAGCAGTTGAGACTCTTGTGCAGTATGAAATGATAACTGTAGATTTATGAAAAATATAAAAAAAACATCCTCTTCCTAATTTCTACAGCCTTAAAACATTTCCCGAACGGGAGAATGTCATAGTCCCACTGGCTCCGAGTATTTATTTAGGTCTCTGTGCGATATTGAATGAATTATGATGAGTTGAAATAACACATTATATATTTAACATCCAATAGACTGTTGTTTAGTTTCATACTAATTTCCCGAATGAATTCCTCGGGTTAAAATCGCAATCGCTTCAGCAAAACAACCACATTAAACTTGGTGTAAACTATTTTAAAATATCTGACGGTAATCCGCCGATAGAATGTTTTATTGAATTGAATGAAATCTCTTTTTAGCGTTTTTATTTTCTCAGAGAAATGTTAGGGTTGCGTACTCCTCAGAAGTAGGGGTTGAAAAGCCTAACGCTGGGTACAACCGAGGAATGCTGTGGGTAGAATGAAGGCAGTTCCTACGTAGCCGTAATAGGTATGGACGCACGTAGCTAGA
Source organism: Drusus annulatus (assembly GCA_022651775.1). Taxonomy (NCBI): domain Eukaryota; kingdom Metazoa; phylum Arthropoda; class Insecta; order Trichoptera; family Limnephilidae; genus Drusus; species Drusus annulatus. The sequence continues at coordinate 1,578,493 of JAGWCC010000057.1, forward strand.
CATAAAGTCACTCAATTCTAGTTTTACGGTTCGTCATACGAGAGTTTCGTTTTTCGTGTAGCCAGTCTTTCTTCATCCGCGTGAATAGCAAATGAGGACTACATTTTTAATTTTCCCTTGAATTAATTATAACACAGGCTCTGTTGATACATATAAAAAAGTTGTAAGGTTGTCATACTTTTTTTCTTAGGCACAAAGAGACCGTGAGGTGTTCCCTAAAGTCTTATGTCACCGGTGACAATGCTGTTTCGAGAAACTTTATAGAAAAGAAAAAGCGAATACAAGTCTCGGAGAGGCTAAGATATTGCTGCATATTATATTGTGAGCTATTATTTGACGGCCTCCATGGTCGAGTGGTAAGACGCTCGACTACGAATCCAAAGGTCAAGGGTTAAAACCCGGCGTGCGTTGATAACTTTTATTTAATTATTATGTGACATAACACATTTAATTCATATAAAATAATAAAAAAGTATATTTGCGGCACGATCCAGAGTGGTAGATACTCTAAGTATCGCACTGGTGAAAGACCACTATTCAGAATCGAAACGTTTCTTGAAATGCCTTTAGCCGTGTTTGGTGACCAGATCTGAATAGCCAGATACTTTACCACCTTCCTCTTCCCCATCTCTTTCCCCTTCTCACAACCTTCAGCCTCACAACATACACCAATTGATATTGCCATGGTCTCACTGGCTCTAGACGGTTGGGAGCAATTGGGATTCTTGTGTGGTATTCACAATAAAAAAATACACATATTAATATTTCACTTATGAGCAGCATGGAAAAAATTTCATAAAACGTAAAATTTTAACAGAAAATAAAAGCGTTTTTATGCATTTTATTTCTTCGCGATGTGCTGCCGGCTATTTTCCCAGCGAAAGGAAAAAGCACAACATGATTAAAGGCGAGCAAATGCTCTTTATAAACACCTTTACGATTCGTTTCCGTGCGTAGAAGTAATTTGGATCAGAATTCCACCGCCGCGGTAGGGTGTATGAAAATAATGAATAGGTCACAAAGTACGGTCCAAGGCCGGACGATATTCATCGATTTGCCTTCGGTGGTGCAGGAATATCAAACCGGTTGCTTTTTCGTACGTAATTATCCCCGCAATTTTATAGCGCTCTTCTATGATGTTTATGTTAATGGCGCCAGCCGGCGCTCACTGCGCTGCAACTTAGAATGCACGGACTCTAGCTGAAAAAAACTTAAGTAAATCGGTACCATTAAATATATTGGATATTTAATTTGCCAAAGGAAAATGTAATGACTACTTTAACCACTATGCAGGTATAGGTAGACACTGTATAGGAAAGCAATTAAGGTACAAATACAATGCAACTCACTCGCTTCAAAACTGTGTTGCTTTTTTGCCTCTTATTTATAAAGCTGAATGGAAAAAATAATTAATCAATTTAAATGAAATTTCGATATTCTCTCTACAGCTTGCTGGCTTATGTGTTAGTATTGGGACTTTATCAAGTAAGTAACAAATTCGATGCTATCGTTATAAAATTGAAATATTTTAACTTATTGTAGTCATTTGCAGAGCTTGTTTTCCTGCAATGATGCTTTAAAAAAAATTAAAGCAGACATTTTTTAACAAAAACATATTTTTATTTTATCAAATAATTAGGTATTGCATTTTGTCTGAAATGCTTTTTCAATAACGTCATATATTTTCATACAAAAAGGTTATGGAACTAATCATTAATGGATGCTAGACATCGCAAACTCGGGGGAACGGAGTAAAGAGTAAAATAAGACACAAGAGGCTTGACCGGTCATCATTCCCTTAATGCCCTCCATTAGAGCTGTGGGTCTTACGCGTTTAATGCTTCCGTGGCTTTGAGTTATCAATGCATTAAGGCACTAGGGATTACCACCACTGCCTCATACAGCCTCTTAAGGGCATCACTATATTCTCGCCGGATAAGGATGCGTTGAGAAGAGTAATCAAGGCGGAATCACCATTCTTAGAGGACTCGAAAGTTTTTTAATCTCTTTTTTTAGATTTGTGCGGCGTAGACAGGTTGAATAAGATTCGTACTACAGCGTTCCATACTAGGTTTTAAATATTGATAGAACCGTTTCATTACGAGGAATGGCGGTAATTCCGATTTAGAAAAAGCTGGTATAAGAGATGATTTTAAAAGTAAACTTTAAACTAGCACAGCGTGAGAAAATATTATGGGTTGGTACACTTTTGTGTATTTTATTACCTATGTGTACATTAACTAGTCAGATGTATCTTAACTTGCTAAGAAAAAATATTAGTTGCCTTAATCTAGCCATTTCAAATATAGAAAAGTGTCTGCTAAAATAAATTAACAGGTAGGTGCTTTATTAGGTAGATAGGGATTTTAAAAGGTTTTTTTTTCTAAATTTAATAATTTCAATATTTATTGGTTCCAAATTTGAAAGGTTCACACTCAGACGAGCATACGTACTCACAAAGGAACTTTTGTTGTTAAATATTCTACATCTTCTATTAGCAACCAAAAGTTTAAAAAGCACACACTCGTGTATTTTAAGTATTATTATTAACATTACAAATAAGTTTGAAAATTGTTATTCATTTATAGAGAACATATCGTACTCCACTAAAATTAATACAAAAATATAACTAAGAGACGCATAACATCTAAATGAAGAATCATAAAAACAAAAACATTCGGTAATTACCCGTATAACGTTCTTATGAGATTGAAAAAAAAAAACGTTTTTCTTCTACGAAACTGAGTAGAGGTGCATACAATTAGATTTGAACATCGAAGTGGAAAACAAAGAAATAAAAATAGGGATTTCAAAGCCAGTGAAAAAGATAACATTCCACAGTGCGAGTGTACATAGAAAAGTTCTTGAAATCCAAGAGAGTATCCAATAATTTGAGCAACGTAAATTATACGATGCTATAGTCCAACGAGTAGTCACCTAGGGCGGCGTTAGATCCAGTCGACTAGCGTGGATTGGTCGTGTATGCTGAGTGGAGGTGGACAGATCCATTAAGACGGTATACGAACCCTAGCCACCTGGCGCTGGGTCTTTAGGCAGACCAATACAAGGTTTTATGGCTTTTGCAGTATCAGGCTCTAAAAGCTTGCAATAAACTCTGACCTGAAGTAAGGCGAATTATGAGCTCATCAGAAATCGGAGGGAAATTCTGCTCTTACACAAAAGTTATATCAACAAGTAATTTATTAGTTAAAGAAATTTAAAAAAAAATGTATAAGACCACGGATGGTTTTATACAAAGTTATTTTTTTTTCTTTTCTTTTAAACATGTCAAACCACAAAGTGATTACTTTTTACAAAAATATAATTTATTAGGTAGTGTAAGTACATACATTATAAGGTTGTATAACGATTGATCTCTTTAGGACTAAATTATGGCGTCTTATTTTATTTTTTGACAGTAAGAAAAATTGACGTTTCAAAATTTCATTTTTATTATGTTGCGAGGCGAAAATGTTGCGCCGACCTAAAAATCCCCATCAAAAAGAAATGAGCAAATTTCATAACGCCAGAACTCACTGATCGGGAGTTTTTTTCTGTTTTACAGTTATTTTTTATAATACCCATAAGTGAACACATAAATCAGAAAAATAGAACCCACAACCCTTGTATAATAATGATAATAAAAGCCATAATAATAATATTTGTATAGCGTCGTTTCAGTGAAAAATCACATCAGGGGCACCGGAATCGCATTAGAATATAATTCAAGTTGACACTCTCCAATGCAAAATACTGTCAGAGTGTATTAAGCGGAACTCCACGCGGGTTATTTAGACAAATACGCTTAGAATTTTAATAAATAAAAATCATACATTTCGTTTTCAATATGCTGTGCAAGAATTTCCATTATTTCGCGATACGCGTTGACAAGCATTTCCGTCATCGATGCCTCGTTGAGTCAATCATCTCCATTGTGAAAATAATCAGTAAGCCACACTCACGGAGTCAAAAGTACCAAAGTTGTGACAGGTTCGAAATATTGGAAATTGTAAATGGAAAACTTCTCTTCATTCCAAATTGTTAATTGGATGTCAAATTTTGTAGAGAGGTCCATGGCCGAATGACAGATCTGTATATGAATATGATAATACGAGAGGAAGAGTGTAGTGTGCCCATAGAAACCTACAAACGTCTAGGTATACGTCAGGCCAAATCATCATTGCGGAAAATGCCGCTTAGAATTACGAAAAAAAGTTTTCCGCATACTTAAAATACCCGAAGCTATATTTTGTAATGCCTTGGTTGAGTTTTATTGAAATATTACGGATCGCATTACATAAACAAAAAAATTAAGAAAAACCTTGAAAATAAAATAAGGTCTAAAATTATTAATTTTTTAGTCAATAATTCTCACAAGCTTTGAAATATTGAGTTTATTTTTATTTTTATTTTTATGTCAATGAATGTTTTAAACATATATTTTTTTAATGTAGATATCAATATTTTTTAATTATTAAAACAAATGTACCTAAACATAAGTTAATAATCACTTTGAATAAGTACAGATTTGATTTTATTGTTTATGACTGACCGGTTTCGTTTCATCAGGGTACAAAATTGAACTAAACAAAAACACAAAATGTGCGGTTAAATATACAAACAGAGGAAGAATTTTATTTTATTTATTGTGTTCTCCCTCTGTATGTATATAACCGCACACTTTGTATTTTTTGATTATTTTAATTTTGCAACCTGATTATGTAGAAGTAAGCGAAACTGGTCGGTCATAAAAATTAAAATAAAATCTGTAAAAGACCACAGAAAATAAAGTAGTTATTTCATTTTCATTGAATATGTCAAACCACAAAGTGATTGCTTTCTACAAAAATATATGTTAATAACTTGAGGTTTACTTGGTAAATTCGAAATGATATTGTGGAAGGTTTAGACTAGGTACCACTGAAAACTTGATAAAATCTAATCTGGAAAATACGTATTAATCCAATTTTCATAATATGACGTTAATAAATATATTTGTATGTATGTTATAAGTTATAATTACATAATGCTATTTAGACTGGTAATAAATAATTTTAAAAGATGATCCGTCTTGAGAAACATTACATTTATGAACTTCCTATTGATGTAATAATACTAAACATCTAATTTCTGAATAAAAAAAACATCATACAAGCTTGAGGTATGGTTCGTTTCTGCTCTCAATCACATTAAAGCATATCGTGTTAAATTTGCGGGTGAGAGAGGTAAATCCACGGGGACTTTTTCAATGCGAGATAAAAAAAAATGATTTGCCGGAAAAATTATCCGAAGTATCACCTGACCCGCGAATTCCCTATCTATTTTAAGTAAAGGGATGTGTTGATATTACTTTGTACTTTTGTACTGTACTTGTTTAATATTTATTTTAAAAAAAATAGTGTGGCCAATCGATTTTCACGTATTTAAGCTTGTATATTATCCAAAAGAAACAATGAATTGCTGTTCCTCAATCATCACTCTACTAATTATGGGTGTCATTCTCCACTGTCCAAAATGTTAACTCACACCTTGATGTCGAAATTTTTGGTACCAGTCTAAATGATGTTTGTCATTCTTTACGACTCTACCGAAACCTTGACTTGACCTTAGCTTTGACTTGAATGTTCTTTCTAATTTAATTTTTGTCATTGCTTCATCAAAATATTATGTATGTGCTATTCTTTCTCTGTTGCTTTTTTCCCATTTCGTGTGATGTATTTTTTTTTTGTAATTGGACAATTGTCCGTTAGTGTATAATAATTAAATATCATAACCAGATTAGAAGGCTACCTTTGCGGATGACAAGACTGAGATTTCATGAAAAAGAAAGAAACCAGCAATACCAATCTCGTCTGTGTCCCGGATCAGCCTTATTAGATGCAGTTATTTACATTTTTCCGTTTAAATTTGGGTAGCATAAAATATTTTATTATTAAAATCTTCAAGCTTTAAAATCTAAAAAACGATCAATCCAATTAATAATAATAATAAATGGATAACTTTTATAGCGCCGTTTTTGTGGGAAAATCACCTCAAGGGCGCTTTACAAATTAATTTATCTAACCTATAATTTATCACTTAAGCTTATAACTAATAACTTACAGTTAAAATTTATTACTAGAGGCTTACACCTAATATTTTCAACCAGTGACTTACAATAAGGACTTATAGCTTGTAACTAACAGTGAAATAGATGCTAACATTAAAAACATTAATATTTACACATACAATAAAAGTAAAAATAAAACTTATAACTAACTTATTACCAAATTATTTACAACGTGGATATTCACAGACATAGTACAAGGAAATGCAAAGAAATCAGACTACCAGAAAGAATAAATCCAATAAACAAAACAGTTTACCATATATTAATATTTCATTAATATATATTTCTAACAAATCGTAAAGCATAATGAAACTACAAACTCTGAAATGTAGTTTGAACGCAAAATTAAGAGATAATTAACCAAAATTGAATAGTGAAATTACTTTTTATTAATGAAAATGAAATAATTACTTTCTATAAAACCACAGATTTAATTTTTTTTTTTTGACCGACCAGTTTCGCTTGGCCTAAATATCACCAGGTTACAAAATTAAACTTAATAAAAAATAAGAAGTGTGTAGTTATATATACACACAGATGAAGAACACAATATGAAATAAAATAAGAGAACTAACAATAAAATAATATTTAAATTATAACAAAGGAACAGAGAGAAAAAGATAGATAATATGAAATGAAAAAGGCAAAACGTCAACTTAGAAGATGATTAAAGAATGATGAGAAAATTTATGAGGAAATGGGAAATATACTTAATATTGGACTTATTAATAAATTGTATTATTAACAAAAAAGGCAAAACGTCAACATAGAAGGTGATCAAAGAATGATGAGAAAATTTATGAGTAAATGGGAAATATACTTAATATTGGACTTATTAATAAATTGTATTATTAACAAAAAAGGCAAAACGTCAACATAGAAGGTGATTAAAGAATGAAAATTTATGAGTAAATGGGAAATATACTTAATATTGAACTTATTAATAAATTGTATTATTAACTGATCAAATAATTTAGCTATTCTCCGTAAAACACACTTCTGCGAGAGTCAGTAACCTTTTAATATTTACGCCAACAGGGGTCAACACCGGGCAACACAAATTGATCCGATTCTAATTTCTGATGAAATTTTAACCACTCCACAGGCAAACAATGCTGCCAAAGTGCCTCTCGCTTTCACAATGGTCATTTTCATAACTGGAAACGTATTAATATCGTGCCGTAGAAGCTTTACGTATTACCCGAATGCTTGAATTTCGCCATGTTCTAAATATATTTTTTTTAAATTGATGGCGCTTATCGACTCTATCAGTTGCTATATTTTATTTTACATAAATATACGGCACAAAATGTGCCATTGATATACAAGTAAGTAAAATAAAAGTAGTTAGTGAGAAGTATGTACACCAGAGAAGAAAAGGTTTAAAGAAAAACAAAATTCAAGGTACTACTAAGTATGGTAGGAGCAAAGAAGAAAAATATGATGGTCAACTATCAGTTACATTGTTTATAATCTTAGAGAGTCAATGCATTAATAATAAGTATTCCAAAAGATTAAGTAAAATGTCTTCATATGCAGTAATTATATAAAGTTCTAAAAAATTGGTTATATTTAACATAGTTATAGGGTATAGATTTGTCTTTTGATACTTAAATATGTTTTATATAAGACGAAGGACTGTTGGGATGCTAAATTATAGGTGGCTGAAAGATGTCAAAACCAACATCGCATCCTAGGGCATAACATTGACGCCTTAGAATAGAAAACTCTGTGTAAATTAATTATTTTCTTTTTAGGCCTAAGAAACTGAAAAGAGATAGTCGGAGACTGGTTGCTAGGAGTGGAGAAGTTTCCTAGAGGCCGCTAAGACTTTCAAAGGGTTGAATTTCCGATGATGTATTAGAATAAACTGACTACTTTATTCGGTTTCCTCTTCAGTAACTTCTTGCTAGACCTATTCCTCCAAGTTCTTCGAGTTTTACAATATTAAGAATACTACGAGAATTTACAGTAAAATTGATGGTATGCCACGAGCTTTAATTGAAGTCCTTTTTCACAAAAAGTGCGTATTTAAAAATTTAGAGTCTGTGTTTTTATTAACACCTCGCCACGGGAAATTCAACATATCCACCCGCACATCAAGAATCTGCTGACCAGAGCTGGATACCTTTCGGTGCCCTTAATTTCATATTGAAATTCAAATTGACATAAAGGTACACGAGAGAGACATACGCGTCAGCAAAACATGCGCAAAAGTTCCAAGGGAAATATTAAAAAAATAAACATGAAAGGAAAAAGTTGATTCAGGATTTTTCACAAAAATTGGATAAAATTTTTAGTAATGGTCAGTATTTTTTCGAATTAATTTATTATTTTCTATTTTAATTATAGCGGTGTGTAGGTTACTAAGTTTTGTAATATTTTATAATTAAATAAAATGCGAATATTACACAAATATAAAAAGTTTGATGTTTGGTACATTTATATTATAAATATTATATATATTTGCCTTTCCAGCGACGATATATATATGTCGCTGGAAAGACAAAAGGGCTGAAGCGACACTTTGGTCAAAAATGAGTTAAATGTGCAGTTTAGATCAGTTTCATTTTCTATATCGAATGCTCTGACGCTCTTTGATTCTGAAGACTTTGGTAGTCCTTCAGCATCTAAAATTCGAGTAGGTATATTTACCATTTGGGAGAAGGCTTGATTCAAGTGACACAAGTTTAGGATTTTTTTTTAGCTTTTCGTCGCTTCAGGTAACTCAGTGAGAGTATTGAGTTACCTGGGTTATTATTTTTTTCAAAATCCCACCAGGTACGGAAGACTTATGAATTTTATTGTAAAACTAAAAAAAAACTTTAAAGTGCTCTGGTGTAAACTTTCCGAAAAAGCGCTTCAGCCTTTTTTGCCTTTATATATTATACTACATACATACTACAAATATTATACTTTTCATAACATAATTAAAATGCATTTAAACTACAAGTTTTTTTATATTTTTTTATTTTTGAATGTGGAATCACTCTAGAAGAAATGAACAAACAGGTCAATTTCAAATACCTGACATACAACCTACCCGCAAAAACAAAAAAAATAGTGGTCTACCGTAAAAAAAACCATACAGAACGTTTGTCAGTAGTATCAGATCATGATAACAAAATGGCTCCGTCAGATAACATCAGCGAAGGCAAATCAGACGAATATACGTGAACTGTCAGAGAAGCTGGTGAAAAAACCACCTTGAAATATGTTGCAGACGTCTGCGCGTGACAGACAAAATAGGAGTACACAACAATAATAATAATTCGTACATCAGTTACACGGTTTGTCCGGCAGCCCAATTCATCAAGCTCGGAAGCAGGGCTGTCAGAGCGGAGTAAATGACGTTGCGGCCTCTGGTGGGCCGGCAGGGTATTTCGGGAAATCCATTTCTAAACTCTGTTGTTGTATTTGGTAATGATTGAATTTTCTAGGATGATAAATATATCATCTTAAAGCAGAGGTTCGAGGTAATTATTCTCAAAATAATGTGAAAATAACAACAAATTGTTTATTTTTGTGAAACCTTAACATTTATTTATATTAATCAAACATTATTTTCAAAGGTTCTCCTTTTTTTCTAACTGCTCCCAACTGTCTGGAGCCAGTGGGACTATGGCATCCCCAATTGGGGTATGTTGTGAAGCTGAAGGTAGTGGAGAAAGGAAAGAGATGAGAAAGAGGAAGATTGGGAAGAACCTGGCTATCTGGTCATCAAACACGGCTAAAGCCATTTCTAGCAACGTATCGATTCCGAATGGTGATTTTTCACCAGGGCGATACATTGAGTAGTTTTGAAAATGTCTATGGCTTCCTGTGAATAATTTTTTTAAGCTGTAATATTTTAATTGCTATGAAATACATACTAAAATGTCTGTAATAGGTGCAGTTTTAAAACCAGCGAAGGGATTTTCGTACGTTTACCTAAAATGTAAGTATCCATATATTTTATCATTATTATTTAACCACCTTCTCAGTTTTGACGTTTTGCCTCTTTCATTTCATATTTTCTGTCTCTTTTTCTCTGTTCCATTGTTATAATTCTAAATATTATTCTATTGTTTTCTCACTGTTTTCTCATTTTATTTTATGTTATGTTCTCCCTCTGTACGTATATATAACCGCACACTTTGTATTTTTTTGTTTAGTTTAATTTTGTACCCTGATGATGCTTAGGCTAAGCGAAACCGGTGGGTCGTAAAAATTCAAATAAAATCTGTGGTCTTATACAAAGTCATTATTTAATTTTAATTCGTTATTAATATTATTTTTTCCCATTTTTGAGAGCTGAGACAGAATAGAACGGATTGACTAGAATTCGTATATTTATATTCACGTACCGTTGGGCATCCGCCCTCCTAGTCTCGGACGGAGGCTGACAGTAACGGGTCCATGGGATCTGGATTCAGCAGTAATTAGAGTCGTGATTGCCACCGAGAGGAGATATTCTAACAGTTACATATTCATGAGATCAGCTCCATTCAGCGGTCACGAATATTTCTGCCTGCCAACCGCAAGAATGGAAGATATTGGCAGTATCTATGAATGGAAGAACTATAGAGGGTTTATGATGCAGTTTTTAAACACCATTGTGTATTTTGATGAGGTAATGGCATTCTAAAATAATTTACATGTTAGTATTCGCTATAGAGATTTTAAGCTTAATCATATCGTTGAAACTTGCTTATGAAAAGTAGGAAATTCACAAAATTTGAAGTATATTTTACAAGTCAAAACGATAAAATAAGTATGTGTCGTGTAATTTCTTCTAAAAGTCGTATCAATAAATAGATAACAGTACACGAATTTGAATTTATGCTGTTTTTAGCTGGCCGGTAGAACTTAAATAAGTAATTTAAAGCTGGATTCACACCAACATCCGGATCCGCTCAGTGACGATACTGTTCCGCACGAGAACTTATTCATATGGTATGAATATCAATCAAGGAGTATGTGCCAAGACAAAGTTGTGTGGCAGTATATCCATTCTGCCCACCCTTGTGATATTTAACTACTAAGTAAGTTAAGTCATTATTTTGATGTGTAAAAATACTTACATCGCAGATTTTTTTTTTTAACCATTTTTTCATCACTAAATAATATTTTTAATTATATTTAATAATTAATACTTTTTGTCATTTCACCTCATATGCTTGAATCTTTTCACAACCCGCGAAATCTGTAAGAATGTTATTGCAAGTTGTCGTTTATATCTTCCCGTAGACGTAGAAGAAATGAATTGCTGTTCCTCAGTTATCACTCTACTAATTATGGGTATCATTCTCCAATGTGCAGAATGTCGAGACTTGTTAACTCTTGATATTTTTGGTACCAGTCTAAATGACTTTTGTCATTCTTTGCGGCTCTACCAAACCTTGTTCATGCTTTGACTTGAATGTTTTTTCTAATGTATATATTGCTTTATTAAAATATTATGTATGTGCTGTGTTTTCTCTGTTTCCATTTTTCCCCATTTCGTGTGATATATTTGTTTTTTTTTATAATTGGACAATTGTCACTTAGTATTTAAATAAATAAATATGATGAAGTTTAATGATGTTTTCTTGTGTTGTTAACCGCGGTGAATGATATTTCACAAAAAATAGCGGGCTTGGAAATCTATCGAAGAATTTCAAAGAATCTTTGAAAATTTTATTGTAATTTTATTATATATTTTAGATCAATTATGTGATTTATATGAAAGCAAAATCTGAATAGATGCAATAATTTAATAATGGTTTTATTATCATAATTTCATCGGCATGATGCATCCACTACAGTCCCCCTATAATCTAGAAGCCATTAAATCGATGGGTTCTTTCCCGACTCGTAGAAACTAGAAACTTTCTACTGAGAGACATTACAGCTGGGGCGATCTTACGATAATTGGTCGAAGCGTGATACTTCTGGGCTAAGACAAAAGAATATGCATTAGGTCTAAAAGTCAACATCGTGTCTTTCACGTCTGAAATGCCAAGCGTCACCTTCATCGCTTTGATGATAGAGCATCACTAGCTTCACAAGATTTACTTTTCAATGAACACTTATTTTATCACTTTACAATTTATCAATAAGTTATAATAAATGCAAGACTTGTAATTGAAACGATTTTGCAAATAAACTGCACTGTCTCCAACATAATAATAATAACAATGAACTTGTTTTGCACAGTTTTGTGATATTTCACCTCAAGTGCGTTTCATACTAAATTAATTAAGCTAATAAAACTAACTTACAAGGACAAAATATTTTGTATACAAATTAAACCATCTAAAATCGTGATCGTTATCATAAATCATGAGATAAAAAGGTTAATACCCATATTGTTGATGTACACATACACTGTAATCAGTGTATGTGTACATCAACAGATTAAAAAATACTAGAAGCTAGGGGTCTAAAAGTCCAGATGAAACGTATGAATTCAAATTAACATATTTGTTAAATGAAAGATAATGAATTGAGATCGTGGACAGTCAACATTTTGGCACTTAAAAACAATAATATTTAAGCATTATAAGTAATTTCTAAAAATTCAAACAGTGTAAATACAACAAGTAACAAAAGAACAATAAATATTTTATGACAATGAGTAGGTATATGGTTTTCAGTAGACAGCAAGGACATAGAGTTGTAAGGATACAAGTAAGAAGAAAACCGAAACAAATCAAATTAAGGACGTTTTTAAATAAATTAAATTTCAATAAGTTACGTTTTAAATGTAGGATTTTTAAACAATTTGGTTTTTAAGACCCGTTAGAACTCTGCTAGGTTCTGTGTGTTGGCAAGTTTTGGGGGAAGCTAATTCCAGATGATTGGGCCAGATACACCAAAAGCGCGATCATAGTAGACAGGTTTTTTGATAGCGATGAAGCATAGCTATGAAACATGAAGCATAGTTTAGAAGTGCTTATTAACCAATAAAATTCAGTGACGAAATATTATTCCCATTTCTAAGGAAATTGAACCCACCATCTTCCAAGTGTACCACAATATCGTATGATATAGTCTTGATAAATCTTCACTGGCTTAAATGTCCCGAATGAATTCAGTTTAAGCTTTGGTGGATGGTTTTCAAATCAATTAACGGAATGGCTCCGGCTTATTTATCGGGATTGTGTATTCCTGAAGATTCCAATTCGCGACAGTCAACCCTTAGATCGGCAATGTCATCGGCTATCGGAAGGTTAAAGGAACCAAAGCGCACACCAGACACTAAGTTCGGAGAGCGCGCTGCAGGAGTGTCAGGTCCTAAAGCCTGGAATAGATAACCACATGATCTGAGAGTAATAAAATACTCGACGGAGTTCAGAGCCAAAAACAAAACCCATTTTTTTTCAGAAAATCATATCCATAATCAAGATGAAACAAGCCCAATAGAATTTCTTTTCAAACCAAGAAAATTTTTCAGACTCTTTTTCCTTAAATTCATTAGAAGATTATCACCATTTTCTGTTCCTCACTACCAAAAATTTAAAAATACCTCCGATATACTTTATTTTAAATTTGCTCTCATGCCCTAAAAATGAAATAATAATCATAAAAAATATATATTTTATATATATATGTAATATGGTGATTGTGTCCTGCCAGAAGTGACCTGCCAGGTAAGTATGATGCTGTATATTTATATAAACTAAGAATTAATATTAAGTAGAAATTAAAATTTGTACGGGGCCCTTGAGATGATTTTTCACAAAAACGGTGCTATACAAACTATCCAAATATTATTATTATTAAAAGTACTAACACTCAGAAATCAACACAATATGAAAGTGTTCATAAACACAAAACATGCTTTTAGACATGTTAAACTGGAGAGCTTTTGAAAAGGCATATTCTTGAACCCTTCATGTCAATAAAATATTCTCTTACAACCTCCACTTTGGATGGTGGCAAAAATAATATTATTCAAAGTTCTCAACGACTTTTAGGTGCGTACTAGACCTCAAGTTTGAAAGTGGTGGTGCCTTAAATGTCATCGTTAACGACTCATCAAACTTTGTTCAACTTTGATGGATAGTAGGAGATATAGAAAGAGTCGAGGTTCTGTTGATACTGCTAGTGTACGGAACGTGAAACCCTCATCAAAGTCGTAGCGATTAATATCATGTAATAAGTATTGCAATGTTCATGACCCGGAGCAACACAATCCAGATTTCGATTACTCAATGTTTAATACAGCGAAAGTATCAAACAAAGGAAATTTAACATATTTTTTATAAAATTTCATATTTTGATGACTACGAATACAATTTATAAAGTTATAAGAAAAGCGCAATACAACCAAAATATAAACCCCAAGAAAAGCTTTACCAATTAAATTAGTTTATATTGGTGAAGCTACAATTTTTAACACGCATTATAACTGGATAATTCTGCATACATAATGAGAACAATTTATTTTTTTTACATTTTGATAACCACTTACGTTACGTATCCTTAAATAGAAAAAAAATTCGAAGTTGTTGTAATCTTTTTGTAGGAAACTAGGGTACACACGTTAAAAAAAACATTTCCTTAAAAGTAGCGCTCCATTTCCGTTTATACACCCACCTAATAGGGGAGATACAAACAAACAATGAATATTTTGTACCAATAGTGTGAATTGGAAAAACGCCTACGACTGAAATCGATTTCCTATAAATTATTACACGTTTTGAAACATGGGTAGGAAGCAATACCAGGCGCCTCCAACTGTGTGGCCGCATTCAGACGTAAACAATTTTTTTATTAAATTACAAATCCAGACATGAAAATGATACGTCTCATATAGGTATTATGATTCTGTACTATTGAAAATAAAAATAAATGGTTTTGCTTTGTGTTGTATGCCAAAGGTTAACAAATTTTGAAAAAATCACATCCTTCGTTCTACAAAATGAACTTTTATCATTTCGTTTACAATGCCTTTAAAAACCTGATAAAGTATCTAACAAACGTATATTTAGGGACGATCTGATAACGGTATATCAAAACTACTATTCATCGTTGCTACTAATATATTTTGATTGATTTCAATAGACAACAATACTTTATTCTACATTCAGGTCCCATAACCATATTAAATTATACCATTATTATAGCTTTCAAAATTGGGTGTATCTCAATAAATGATGTATTAAATATTACTTACTCTGTCGTCCTCAATATTTGATATAGGTACGTAATATGTTTTTTATTGCTTTTTATTGTATATGTACATAATATAATATTATTACCCCACAAGGGGGTCGAGTAAAGCTAGAAAATATCTGTCGTCAGTAATTAACCCTAAACATATTTACATACATTGAACAAACAAAGAAGTGTATTCACATGTTTACAAATGTCGCGGGATGTGAGAGGGTTGAGATTTAGAATAAAATGTAAACAATTTAAAACAGCGAAGATTCAAATATGCACAACAATGTAAAAATGAAATGATACGTATTATGGAAATGCTTTATTTCCATGTACGTATGCACTGAAGAGAAAATTTAATTTTTCCTTACTTACAGTGAAATTGATCAAACATTTTCAAATACCGGAAATCTTTCTTGAACAGAAAATCAATTTTACTGGCCAGTCTTAGGCCTAAGAGTCTAAAGGTCTTGGTGAATTGGCGACAACCACTTTCTTCCATATCAGTTTTGATCACTCCTCTAGTGATTACCTGTACAGTGGTTTTAACTGTATTAATAACATGAAACTTTTTATTTATTAATTTATTTTTTTATGTTGTAGTCTATACCAAGCCTTGGAGTTTTATATTATATTTAGAAAGCGCGATCTACCTTAATATCTGGAGTTCACTTTGGTTCCTTCAACCTTCCGATATCTGATGACGTCGATAATCAATATGGGTACTAATTAATTCTGTATTTTGATGCAGTCAAATCAGAAAACTGTAAATTGCGATGGGTGGAATAAAATTATATGATTGTCCCCGTACGTGACCCGTCTACGAGAGGACCACTCTGAGCTGGGCGCGGTAGCCCCAGAACAGGGGGACCATAAAATAACGGTCGAGAGCCGGACCTAGGAATTCAAGAAGTCAATGATAATTGAGATAGATAGTACGCTGTGATGTGCTCTATCACGCGGTTTTATAAAGTGAGAGAGATACGTCCGAAGCTTGACAAAGGCGATTCTTATTTATAGCGTGCGCAGCTAATTTTTATATATTCGTGACTTAATTACAACGAAGATAAAAAAAATACGTCTCTAATGTATCCCTAATAATCAAAAATACACACTTGATTTGATGATTTATCTGTAAATTCCATACGGGTAGGTTTCTAGTGAATGAAATTTTATAACAGTAATCTTTTAAATTATATATGTATATATATAAAATACATACCATTCGGTCATACCTACCTTAAAGACACACTGTTGACTAAATGTTTAAATTTTGAAATCAGTTAAAATACGAAAACTATACAATAATTACGGAAGTTATGATGAAATGAGCATGGACACTGTTTGACTTTTATATTTATCAACGACTCAAACTTCTGAAGAACTGTAAAGGCATTTTCCAAAACGGGGGTAGAAGATAGGTGGGAAATGAGAAAATTTTAACCAACTCTACGACTCGACTTATGACATTCCAATACGCTTTTGTGTTTCTTTTCCTTTGTCTTTTGTAGAAGCCAGGGTTATTTTACGTTCAAAAACAAGTCTCCCAAAATACCTCGTGACAACCCATGTCAAATATGTGACGCTACTTTTTGGGGATATGTGGCTGAATTTTGAAATGCAGCAAAACTTTATACTTTCGTAGAAAGCAATAATTTGTGGTTTGACATATTTAATGAAGATGAAATGATGACTTTGTATATCACTACAGATAAAAAAAATTTAATGAGCGATTTCACTTAGCCTAAGCATCATCAGGGTACAAAATAAAACTAAACTAAAAATACAGTGTGTGGTTATATATGCTCATACATACAGAGACAAACACAATATAAAATAATTAAAAAAGAGAAAACAGTAAGAAAACGAAAGAATGAACATTTAAATTGTAACAAAGGAACAGAGAGAAAGAGACAGATAATATGAAATGAAAGAGGCAAAACGTCAACTGAGAACGTGATAAAGGAATAATGAGAAATTTTATGAGTATACGGGAAATATACCTAATATTGCACCAGTCCGTCATAAAAATTAAAATAAAATCTGTAGTCTTATAGAAAGTGTAATGGCCCAACCAGTTGCGTCCATGTGCAACTTACCCATGTCACTAAGCATTCATACCAATGTCCTATTGTATTTCTTAATTGCATCCTTTAATGTCTTTTTGTCTCATAAATTATATCGTAACATCGCTTTCTAAAATTCCTTTTAACATGTATTATTCCATAGACCACGTGTTTGGACTCTTGACACTTTAAGTTGACCATTATGGTATAAAAGCAGAGCATTTCTGTTAAAACACTCTCTACCATTACACTCTACTATTATATTACCATTCCTATTCTCATCGCACTCCCGTGCAGTAGTAAAACCATGTTCAGTTTAAGATTTAATTACTAATATTACATTAAGTCTTCCAATAAAAAGTATTCAAGTAAAAGTGATTATATTTTATTCTACATCCCCGAACAAAACCGTTCCTTACCCAAAGAGCATTATGTCGGTCGCATCGTGATAATTACAAAAGTTATTATTTCATTTTTATTAAAACTATTTATTTATCTTCATAATATTACAGACTGCACACTAAACTTAGTTTTTCAAACAATACATACGTCATTTTATTCTGACGACCTTGCAAGCAAGACATAGCAAGAAGCTCCTTGGCAAGAGCCAAGAGGCTGAAATGTCACGGTTTTAATCCAAGGAGTAACAATATATGGAGAGAGAGCTAATTATTTTTACCCAACCTATACAAATTTGGGAAAAATCACTTCAAATCGGGTTTTCACGTCGTACACCATGAGAAAGAAAGAGACAGCAAAATTTCGCAAATTATCACACCCCTAGTATTGTAAGGATGTTCTTCATATCCCGCGTCTCCGTTGACTCCGCCCACACGTTTTGATATGCGACATAAATGGACATAAGGTAATGGTTTTTTAGGTTATATGCTATATTTTTGTTTATCACAATACTGTGAAAAAGTAGCCATACGAATAAACAAAAACATCATGTCGACATGTGCTATGAATGGATGTATAAATACCCTAGCCCTAATCCTAGCCACGCCCAGGTCTAGTCAAGTCCGGCAGAACTCATCAAAACTAACTACAGCAACGCTCTCTCTTGTATATTATTGTTCTGAGGAGAGAACGAATAAAACACATTAACACTTTTTGGAGATATAGAATATTAAGTTAAAAAAAGAAGTGTATACTCGTAGGTATCTCAGCTTCGCTTTTACGTACCGACTTCCATCAGTCTCACAACATTTGCACATTAAGAAAGCCAAATATTCACATTTTTATTTGATTTTATACACACAAAGTATTTAAAACAATCAGGTGTTGTTAGCCGATGGATTTGGTTCGATTACGAATTGAAATAATAATAATTGGCTAATTTCTATAACGCCGTTTCGTGAAAGAAATATCACATCAAGGGTGCTTTACAACATAATGAACATGACCTATTACTTACACGAGACTATGTACTTACAGCTTAAACTTATAATTAGTGACTTAAACTAACTAACTAACTAACCATCACGCCGTTTCTCCGCAGGGGTAGGCAGAGAGGACGGACCGCCATACAACTCTGTCTTGGCACACACTTCTTGCTTCATTTACATTCATACATCGTCTCATACATACTCTTCTGTTATTCTGACTCTTTACATGACCCGATTCAAGTATTTGATTTACTTGATCGTGCCATGTCTTTCTCGGGCGTCCTCGACTTCTTCTTCCATTCACTTTCGCATCATATATTCTTTTCACACTCCTTTCTTCGTTCATTCGCTCTACATGCCCAGTGACTTAGAATAACATATTTACATTAACAAATATATATATAATGGTTGTTGCCCGTGCTGTCGAGCCTAAAGTAGAACAAAAAGGAATAAGCAATGAAAGTCAACGTTCTAATAAAATGAAGTAAAAAAAAGCAATTCGTTCGTATGACGCAATGTTAAACAATTCTGATAACAAGAAGGTCATTATACGTTTCGATAATTTTGCAATCCCCGCAAAATTCGAAAAGGATTTGGTATTTCGATGATTTTCTAGACAAAGCCTAGGGTGTGAAAATCACTGATTTCAACATACTTACGCGATTTTATATTGTTTTAAAGCACTTTTGACACAATCGCTTGAAGTAAACGTATCTTGACAGTGAGTAAGTAACCGTGATTTCAAAATTTTAATCCGCCAATTGAAATTAATAAATAAACAAAAGCAAGAAGATGTTTCAATTCAATTCGCCCCGTATCACTCGGTGTACACCATAAATTGCGGCATCGTTTGTGTAATCCAAGACGAAGAGAAAATTGGTGCACAAACAAACACGTCCCTGTAAAAGGAAGATTTGCATAAGATTCAGTGAACCCCTCCGAAGGCACAATAAACCTATACCTCGAATTGGTCCCTATAGTGTTTACTCTCAGTTCTCAGTTGCCAATCTAAATTCTTTTGATTCCTTTGACCGGATGGTATAAACATACGTGCTATAAACCAATGTGTATTTCAATGATAACCATTTTACAGCCAATCACTATTAGAGTCATGTGTGGTAAGTGTACGCAATTTTCACACCAGGATTTTTTTTATTTTAAAAAGCTATAGATAATTTATTATTTGTTTATGTATTAATGTATCATAGACAAACATAAAATCTTCTTAAGATTTACGCATTCTCAAGTGAAAGTGTTTGCACCGCGTATACTTGTCCACCATTGAAATTATCACACGTAAATTGTTCCTTATTGCAGTCCGTGCACAATGCTTTACACATAATGCGTTCTATCTAATCTTTTTTGGATGGATTTGGGTATTTTACAACGAAAGTAGTCTTTAGTAGCCTGTTTTGTGCCCTCTTAAAATTAAAAAACTTTTAGGTGCAAGCTGACCTCTACGGATACTTTCTCACATGTACACGTGTCATATTTTGCTGTAAGAATTAAACAAGAGATAAAATATTACGTCAAAATATTTTATATGTAGAGGCGTAAGTGTTTGCACCCACGTAATTGAATAAACTTAGCCCCACACCTTACCCTATCACACCAAAATACAATAAACTTTAAAAATCAGATGAATCCTTATCTTTATGAGAATAACAACTTTGCACCCGTGGAACTAACACCCGTTGACCAAAAATTGTCATAGACCACATCGCTTTGACACAGTTACAATAGCATACATTAGTAACAGAGGAAAAAAAATAATAAAACCACAAAAAAAATATATTAACCCGTCAATATTTATTTTCAACGTAGCGATCACTGTACACATAACCTGCTTCAAGGCAACCCAAAGGGTTATATAATTAAGGAATGAACGCATGTGAATCATGCACGAACTTGTCGCAAGCGTTGGTGAGTACACTTATACTTCGCGTACGGTTACCCCACATGACTCTAACAGTATTGCACAATATTCCACATTTGCACCAAATACATCATTAATTATTTCTATGAATTAAATATTAATTAATTGGAAAACCATGATTGATTAAATGGACTGATTAAACTTTGGGTACCTTATATAAAAACTGTTTTAATTTGTCAACAGCCCAAATAGTATCCATTGGCCATGATTAATTTGTTTTTAAACCGTGACATGTGGCATTTAAGTGGATTTATTCGTGTTTAATTAAATTTTACTTTTAAACGAACCAGGCAATCAAATCCAATGCAAACACCAATTAATGGGTACTAGGTATGTTAACTATCATTTACCTAGATCCGGTAGTTAAAACACGTTTCGTTTGTACAAGAACATTTGCTTTGCTCGTACGAGCAAATCCATAATAACCCACATTTCACTGTTAAAATCAAACCAGTTCGTGAATCAACTTCCGATAATTAAGTAATTTTACTACTAAACTCTTTAACTACCGTGTCGCCGATCTTCAATAATAATCACCCCTAGGAACATGTGACGTCATCACACGTTCCTTACTAAAATGTGTATACTTACTTATGTACAAATACGCAAGATAAAATAATGTGACCCAGTTTCCTTCAACGCTCGACTGGCAGGGAAATTGATTGAATTCAAATTCTTCAACGGGTACCTCCCAATTTACTCCCTTTCCCCAACGCATAATTAATAACTCCGAAACAGGTGCAAGAAGACTTGAAAATGTTACTTTTTAATTTATTGCTACATCAATTTAACTACTCCTGAATATCATGTATGTATTCTACGACACGATTTTCTGTTTGACTAATTAACTTACCATCATGCCATTTCCCCGCAGAGATAGGCGACTGCCATATAACTCTGTCTTAGCACACACTCCTTGCTTTATTCACATTCATACATACTCTTCTGTTATTCTAACTTTTCACATGGTCCGACTCATTTGATTCACTTATCGTGCCATGTCCTCCTCGGGCGTCCCCGACTTCTTCTTTCATTCACTTTCGCATCATATATTATTTTCACACTCCTTTCTTCGTTCATTCGCTCTACATGCCCAAACCATCTAAGCGTCCCTTTCGTGATCCTATTCATTACGCTTACATTAGCCTTGCATTCTTTCCGGATATCCACATTTTTGACACGTTTACACATGGTTTTATTGCACATACGCCTCAGGGATCTCATTTCTGCGTCTGTTTATCACAATTTGTCAGGATGTAACCTGAAAATATTATCTCACTTAAATCTAATTACTTTGTTTATATCTTTTTCTGAATTTAAACTTATTCTCTTCCTGTGTTTACCCAAGTATAAATTTAAATCAAATAAAGATGTTTGGGAAAAATATTTTACAATAAATCTTAAGGTATGATTTAATTAATAAAATAAATTTATTTCATAATTGTAAAAAATTTAATGAAAACAACGAACAATCATATCATGTGCTCATTGAAAATACATTTCATTTCTTTAACAATGCCAAACAAACAGATGGTTTAAAACACCGTACAAAGAGCGCCTATCATTAACAAACAAATGTGTAAATTTATTCACAAATTATCATACACATCGCATTCATTGCAATCAACGTTTACTATTCCCACTAGTGTTAATCGCTTCATCCTTTGAGTTTGCATACAAACACAGTAATGAAATTGACTATCATGAACAGCCGCTGTCCGTCAAACGTGCAATTAAAATAATTCAAGTAACTCTTCGAAGCATTCATCAGATCGTAGTTATTTTTACGAACCGTCACTGGAATAAAAGCTATTTTAAAAAGTGTATCATCGTTTTCCAGGGGTTGTCAAATAACTACTAGAGTCAAATATTTGTGGGTGAATGAGAATATTAGGGTTATGTTAAATATAAAGACAGAGTGGGTGAATGAGAATATAGGGTTATGTTAAACGTAAAGAATATATGATGCGAAAGTGAATGGAAGAAGAAGTCGAGGACGCCCGAGAAAGACATGGCACGATCAAGTAAATCAAATACTTGAATCGGGTCATGTGAAGAGTCAGAATAACAGAAGAATATGTATGAGACGATGTATGAATGTAAATGAAGCAAGAAGTGTGTGCCAAGACAGAGTTATATGGCGGTCCGTCCTCTCTGCCTACCCCTGCGGGGAAACGGCGTGATGGTTAGTTAGTTAGTTAGTTAGTTATGTTAAATATTTTTTACGGTTTATTTTTGTATAGATGAAGGTGTAATCACCCAGTGGTTAAGATACTCGGCCACAATACAATGATCGCGGATTTGAATCCCGGCGTATACGAGATTTTTTAAATTTAATTAAATGGTCATCCGGAAAATAAGGTTACAAGGGCTCTTGAGGCCAGGGATTTTTTTGTTTCAAATTTGGCGCCTCTGGCATGTAGGAGGAATCCTAACGCTCAGTTTGTTTGGTTCCGCGTGTTTGTCGGCCATTTTTTTAGTCACAGTATTTTTTTTCCGATGAAGAGGTCGTCGCCCGCTCCCGCCACCTTTCGTCCGTGCGTGCGAGATCCGCACGGTCATCCGTTTTTTGACTTTCAGTAAGGAGAAGCTTTTCTGAACTCTGTCGTGACGTAGATGAGACGTGAGTGTGTCACTACACCCCAGAATCTAAAAAACAATCACTTCAGTGGCGTCATTCATCTTCCCCAGCCACTAAAATGCTCAAGAGGACCCCTTCAGCCGGAAAAGACATGGCATCTGTTTTTAGGACCGTATGAGTGGTTTTCATGCTTAAAAGACTACAATCAATGCAGGAACTTACTGTAATACCCTAAAAAAAACTCAGAAGAGTCATTCAGAACTACAGAATCAGCCGGGGATTCAGCCTCCTTCATAACAATGCCAGGCCCCACACTGCGCGAGTTTCACAGGAGCTGCTGACATCGTTTAGATGGGATATTGTCACCCACTTCCCCTATTCACTCGACTTTGCGCCTTCGGACTATCACCTTTTCACTAAACTAAAGGGGTTTTTGGGTGGAAAACAATTTTCCAATGATCGGGAAGTCTAGGAAGCTGTGAAGAAGTGGCTGAAAGAGCTGGTAGCAGAGGTCTATGACACTGCCATACAAAAGCTGATGCCCTGACTACAAAAATGTCACGATCTTGACGACGACTAGTTAAAAAATAGTTTTATATATTTGTAAAGTATCCTGTGAATTTCAATTAAATACAAACATTTTTCGATCCCACATAAATGTTGTAACCTTACTTTCTGGTTGACCCTCGTATTATTTCACATTTGATTGAGACAAAATCATCCACAGCGTGTTTGTGACAGGTCACAGAGTGGTAGATACTTTTAGTATCGCCCTGGTAAAAGACCACCACTGATTTTAGCCATGTTTGGTGACGAAATCTGAATAGCCAGGTATTTCCCCACCTTTCAATTTCCCATCTCCGTCTACTTCCCTTCCCCATCTCCTTCAGCCATACAATATGCTCCCATTGAGGATGCCATAGTGAGCCATAAGCACTGTGATACACTTTTATTTGAAATACCTAATTGCAGAAACATACATTTTTTTATCAATTTACTAATATGTTCTCATAGCACCGATTTTCTAAAATAACATCTAATTGATTTATTTTTCTATAAGCAATTTTTAAATATTATCTTCATTTGTACCCCACAAAACAAACTTAGGTTAATTTAAATTATTTGCTTTAAAAACGTTCCATATAAAAGCTTAAGCCGTTGTAAAAATAAATTGAAATCCTAACACTAGAACCAATTTTGCGTTGATTAAAAATAATTTTAAGGCCATTCATTGATATTTAGCTTCATATAACCCGAGATAATGTAAAACACGAATAGAAAGTGTGGAGTCATCGTTGCACAAAAAGCTGTAGGTGTGATTGAAAACGTTAAAATAGATATTTAAAACGCTTAAAAATTGCATATATTTCTGCACGCTCTGCAATCTGTTAATAATTATTTTTATTCTTGAAGGAAGTACATGTTTTTTTTTTAAATCAAATTTAATATCGTGTACGAATTTCACAATTTTTATTTTGGAGGCCGTTTATAACGTGAAACACAAAAGTATGTAAGTATTATCAATAAGGAGTTATTTTTAACTTATTGTAAGACATAAAATTTAACAAAATTAAAAATAAGATATTCCAATATTTTGTCACGCATAAAATAAAGCAGAGCTAAATTCCCACCTAAGAACAGGGCCCGTTTCAAATTTCATTAAAGACTATCTGTATTCTTCTCGGAATGAGAATATTAGGGTAAGATGAAACGATTAGATAATAAGTTTCAAATCTTACTTCAATAAGCTAGGTTAAATAGGCGATTTAGCCGAGAAACACTAAATAATCAAGTCTTTATTTATATTCCACTTAAATTGACTAAGACGAAAGATAGCATCTTTCTAGTGTGAGAGACGAGATTTCAGTTTAGTATTTGAGTCACCCGGAGATGTTACTAAAAAGATCGTTCGATTTCAAACAGAATCATCCATTTAACTTATTGGTGATTTAAAATTAAAGATGCCCGATAATGGGCAGTACACTTCTGAATAAATCTCACATTTGCATAAATTGCGCATAGTTGAAAAGATACCCGTGTGTGTTTTTCGGCGGTAAAAAACGTCGTCTTGATATTAGTGTGTAACGTTATATTACTTAACGTTTAACGAAAATCGAGACAAATTATTTCTTGACTCCCGCAAAGAATTAATATACGATTAAAAATACATTAGTATAAAAGGCGTGTTTCTCAACGATAGAAGTCTTAACGAGCTATTATTATTGATTAACAAAGGTTTTATAAAAGAGAAGCCTTTGTTTTTGAAAAGATGTGACCTTAAATATAAGTTTATCTACCCACTATAGTGGGATATGGGAAAACAACCGTTTGGAAATCAAACTACGACGCATTTTCCCGAGACATAAATTTCACAATACAGATCACGTCACGCCAAAATCCTCCGGAATGAGATATCGGAAAAACGTCGTTAAGGTGTCTTTGGATAACATACGACCTGAAAACTGTCTTCGGAGTAGAGAAAAATTACACGCTGTGTTGATTCAAAATGATGAAGCGTTTTTCGAACAACGTTAATTGTAATTCATAGACTACACAAGAAATAAATTGATTGACGCATTTAGTTAACGTGAGAGTAAATCCGAATGAATGAAGAGATATATTATTCAATCTACCATCTTAATTATTAAAATTATGTCAATCGTAAAACGAAAATTACACAAAACTTTATTAGAAAAACTCATGCTGGGTTTGACCACTGATTTGTAGAATTTTTTTCTAGTAATTAAAACAATAAAACAAAGTAGAAAATACGATCTTCGTGATATAAGGAAGTTAAACAGGTAATTTCTTAGCCAGTTAGTACGACGTGCGACACATTGACTTTTGTCACGGAATATGTTTCATGTCAGATTATTTTCACGTTCAATATAACTGATAAAAAGTAGAACCTTATTAGCTTTAAAGTTTTTCGCATGAAACAAAGTATTTTAAACATTGTTTCTGCACTGTCAAAAATTAAAGCCAGCGAAGATCTATACATCCAATTGCGAAGATCTTATGATATTTTAAAATGCAAAATACTTGTAGCGTAACAAGGCATTTGAAGGGCAAAACCAATGTTTTAAAGAGCGATATTTGTGTCCATTCATATTAGGAAGCACCTTTATATGGCAGCCTCCGTGGTCGAGTAATAAGATGCTCCACTACGAATCCAAAGATCGGGACCATATCATCACCCGGTTAGGCGACATTGGGTGGTAAGTTAAGGCAGGATTGAAGAAAGCCGTATCAGATGACAGAGGAAAACGAATGTTGTAGATCGTTCCACGTGCATGCCGTTTTGCAAGTACAAATCGTTATTATGATACCGACATCAACAGAATGCAAACGAGTGTTCTGCTTTTCGCCGCCGAGTTTTCCAGCGGAACACCAGTGGGCAGAGCATCAATAATTTACCCCTCTAGAAGGTGGACTGGTGGATGGCCTAAGTTTCTTTTTATAAATTCTTTATTCGTGAATTATATTTTGAAAAATGTGAGCGGGTACATTTAAGCTATCGATATGCTCCCCATTATAAAATGCTCCTGCAGCTTTCCAGCCTATTCAAAATTCATGAGGTGTTACCGTATGGATAAGTACGTTCAACGTTCACAGCAAAATGTAATTTGTAAGGGTCACGATGTGATACTGGTGTGCAGGCTATTTCAGTGCCCGTGGATTATTTATCACTGCACCGGGGTGCAAGTGGTCCAAAACACATACATGTTGCTGCAAGTAAATTTCTACATTCCAGCGGCTGAAACTTCTCAATTTCTGCATTCGTGGTATCGCTACTGTAGATATTCTGGATGCAGTGCGAAACATAGTTAGTGTGTTCGTAAGTTCCTCTTTTGACATTCTGCACAGAAAATTTTGTAAATCTGTAAATCATTCTCAAATTAAAGCAAAACCGATGTATTTTCACACACCAAGGATCGTAGAGTGGAAATATTTTTATATAAAAAGGTATACTTCCCATTTACAAAATACAACCCACACACAACCATTAATTTCAGTTTTTGCCACCTAACGGTCAATAAATTCTCACCAGTTACCTTACTCAAGATGACGGAGAAGGGGAGGCATTAGTACCTCCATAACTCCTAAAATTTAGAATGAATGAAATGTTTTTCGTCTACAAAAATAGGTACCTACGTTATTTTTATTGCATCCCCCGAAATTTAAGTCACCGGCAGCTACTATTTTCGTTACATTCAGTGACTCTCGATAATAGAAATTAAATAATACCAATAGATAACAATCTATAGTAAGTATTAATAATTACATATTTACCCATTACAAAACTGATTGTACTGAACTATTAGCATCGATGTAAGCTCATGTTACATGCGCTGGCCCAAAATCAGTGCGGTTTACCAACTTAGGCTTCGATGTACTCACTCCGTCCACATTCTGGGTCGAACCCAAATGTCAGTGTCGTAAGTAAATAAACGAAATAAGCATCGAAAGGTTAGCATTGAGACCGGACAGCGGAGATTTTTTACCATCCGGCGTAGTGAGCTTCTCTGAGGCATAATACTTTGTATTGAGTGTCCTAATACTACGAATAAAGCCCCATATTTCAAAGTAAACCGGTTTCACAACACACACGTTCAATCAACGGACGTGCATCTACACAGCTTACCTACTACCTTTCGGAGAGACAAATCGGAATGTCGTCAGACGAGAATAATCTATGCAGATGAAAAGATATAATATATTGCGTGTTTGCTCTGGCCATCGGCGATATTCAAAAATAGGTACTTTAATAGTAATCAATATTATGAATCATTTTTTGAAGCGCCATTTTTCACCTCAAGAAATCTTTGCAATTATTGGTAGTATTCAAATCAAAACTATAACGCCGTTTACCTCCAGAGTACAGGCAGAGAGGATATACCGCCACACAACTCTGTCTTGGCACACACCTCTTACTTCTATTTATTTATTTTTAAAGAAAGACAAACATTCCCGGATTACGAATAACCTGGCGATATTTTGAAAAATTCTACTACTATTATAATAAGCGGAAAATATTGCTCGTTCAGTGATGGAGGACTTAGCCAGCAGAGGAATTGAACCCACGATGCCCAGGTGGGAATCCGACACGTTTGTCCACTCAGTTACCGACCGGTTGTCGTGTTATTTCGGCTCTTTCTTGTCTTTTTTGGATGTGCCCGACTTCTTCTACCATTCACTTTCGCGTTGTACAATATTATATTCTTCTTTCTTCGTTCACCCGTTCTACATATTAAAACTATCTAAGCGTCTCTTTCTCGATCTGATTAATTACGCTTACCTCAGCATTGCATTTTTTTTCCGAATCGCCACATTTTTAACAAGGCTATACATGGTTTTATCACACATATGCCTCAGAAATCTCATTTCTACATCATTCAGTCTAACTTCATCATTTTTCTGTCAGTTTATTTCCACACTTACTTTAGATCGGGATAAATATCAGTGCCACATCGTGGACTGCTAGATTCGCTTCTTTGAACAATTTATTAGTAACTACCGCATTCCGTTGATGGAATTTCCTGCATTCACACTTCTTTCCTTATCTTCTCCTTATCAGCCTTTTCATCTCTCGTAAACATACTTCCTAAATACACAATCTAGTCCACTTGCTCCAAGTATTCATCATTCACTGCGCACTGTTTTCGTACTCTCTCTTTCAAACACCGTGACTTTGGTTTTACTTATATTCACCATTAAGTTATTTTGCATACATACTTTGTTCATTCTTCGCATACTTATAATTACATACTATTCTTAAATTTCTAACCTATTTAATAACAACTGCAAGGTTTTATTCATAAGCTATAAGTTAAAGATAAGTCATTAGGTGTACGTTCCCGGCAATACATTTATAATAAGTTATAGGTTGTAAGGAAGATTATTTAAGGTTTTTATTTCTTTGTTTCTTTAGGTCGTTTGACTATTAATAAATTTAATGAAAATTATATAATAACTTTGTATAAGACTCATAGATGTTGTTAAAAAATTATGACGGATGGGTTTCGCTTAGCCTAAGCATCACCAGGGTACAAAATCAAAGTAAACAAAAAATACAAAGTGTGCGGTCAAATATACATACGGACGGAAAACACAATATAAAATAAAATAATAGAACAGTGAGAAAACAGTAGAATAACATTTAAAATTATAACAAAGGAACAGAGAGAAAGAGACAGATAATATGAAATGAAAAAGGCAAAACGTCAACTGAGAAGGTGATTAAAGAAAAATGAGAAATTTTATGAGTTTACAGGAAATATACCTAATATTGGACTACTGAAATAAAATATGTGAAAGATACAAAGTTATTATTTAATTCTCATCAAATATGTCGAACTACAAAGTGATTGCTTTCCACAATAATTTAATAATAAATTGATAAAACGGGCATGATTTAAATAACAAATTAATACTACAACCCATAAATCAATAATAGAAAACTTCAAACGTCATTAAGTTGAATTATGAATGTAATATCATCTAAAATGCGACATAATACAAATTAAATACACATAGATTATCCACGTACCGTAATAGTAATAAATTTTAAAAAGCAAAATAAAATATCAACACCTCCAATTTGTATCAAAGCCTGAACAATCCCCCTTTAACAACTAGCCATGTGTGACAATATTTTCTTTAATTAGTTGGGTCAAAATTAAACCTACGACTGCTTTTGTAAAATTTATTACTTCCTTCCGCGTTGGCACTGGTTTTATTAAACTCATTCTTTATTAGTCTACGTCTTTGCTAAACGAATTGGATTAAGAATGTTTTAAATTACAATAATGGTCGGAGTAAACTATCTAAAGTGCTATGTTATGTTACCTCGCTTTTGTAATGCTTTGTAATGCTCGCTTTTGTAATGCTTTGACCAGGTTAAAAAAAGATATGTTACTTTTATGATATAAAAAAATATTTGACTATTTTCTATAGAGACATGTTTGTGAAAAGTATCACCTCATGAATGCCTAAAGAACATAGATAAATAATCTGAAAATGCAGTTAAATGTCATAAAAAAATCGTTCGCTGTATTGCTGTTGTCCGAATTGGTTTTGTTCTGCTAGGGGTGACTTCAGGCTGGTCAAAATCCACAAACCGATGCCCGTGGCAGGGCGAAACCGTTCCGGTAAAAAGTAAAGAAGTACTGAAAGTTGTGACATTGTTTTAATCATTTTTTATTTTATTTCAGTCACAAATTCAAAGAATCAAACAAAGCTTTATCCAAAAAGAACAACTACTGTATTTAATTTGAAGTAACCAAAACAATCGGTAAAAATTACTGCCTCAACACAGGCTTGCCTAGTGAGGCAGATTACGAGAAAACAAAAGTAATAACTGTATACAAATATACAAAAACTAAGTTATATGTACTAAGCAAATACGGATAATGTTCTATATTTCTATATTCGTAAAAAGCATTAACTTTGTGGCTTGCCATATTTATAAATAGAACACATATACTTTGTTTATAAAAAAGTGGTTAAAAACAAAGTATATGTGTTCTATTTATTTCTATATTTCTATTTAATTAATGTTTCTGTAATATATATTTATACTGTTTACAATGTATAGATCTCTTGTTAAAATATATAAATGTACCTACACCTTTATACACCCTATGTATTTTATATGATTATTCTGCTTTTATTTTTACTATCTTGCTGTTATTACTGTTAACTGTATTTAAATAAAGATTTATTATTATTATTACTGATACGTAACTTAAGAAAAAATAAGAGATAAATTAATGATCACCAGATCCGGGTTTTATTATTTAAGGTAGCATAACTAAAGTGTTACCGAAGCACGCAATAAATTATTGTTATGGAATTAGATCTGGATTCGGTTCATTCTTGATAACAATGAGGTAGAGTGGCATTGTAAACAGCTTTCATTTCCTCGTCTGACATAGTTCGTGACTGAAAGAACTTCACTACATCCGCGGAGGAAGTGCCTAGACTCCCTAGTACCTCTGCAATGTGATCTCTTCTCACGTAGGTTGTTAATTCATTGGGAACCAGAACAAATAAAGAAGGGATATTTCTCCTGTTATGAGAGTTTATCGCTCGCCAAACCTTGTGGCATGGCTACGAAGATACAAACACTACAATAAACTGCATTGAATTAATGCCTTGCCATGTTGGTTGTGTTGTTTTGAGACTGTGGAATAAAACTGTAGGCATTCACACTATAAGAAGTAGATGTATTTGTTTTGATGATTTTAGTATCTCAAAACCAATGGAAGGTATTACGTTGATTAACTTTTGAAGTATTGAGTCAAAGTTGAAAGAAAGCAGTCTCCGAACATTAGTTTTAAGCAACTTAAAATATTCATTATTATCGTCTCCAGTAAATTTTTCACTTTATCCCTTTTATCAACTTGCTTTTGACATACGAGCATGCAAACTAAATATAATTTGTAATCCCCAATATAATTGAAGCTTAATTACTGGGGAGGATAAACACATACCAATATCTCCTAATTACAGAGATGATTAAAATGGGCTATTGGTAAACATTTAACATTTCTTGGTACCCGGCGTTGAAGGGTATTTCCAAGAAGCTGTTGGTGGAGCCCATTCACTAGCATTGACTGCTACCTGATACCAAATACAGCTGATACACGAACAAGCATACAACTATCTATACAGCTATACACTACGCGTCTACCCTGATGACGGACACTGCAAGGCTGTCCGAAAAACTAATTCGAGAAGGAGAAAGTAACGCAACATGGCTAAACTTTATATCAGAAAATCTGTGTGAATGAAAGAGCAAAAAGTGTGATAAAAATGCATTTTTTTTCTGATTGCAATTTCCAGGAACTCTTAAACCCACAAAAATATTAAAAATAAAAGCCAAATAATTTTGAGATATCCATTTAAATGTTATATTTCCAGACAAAGCCGGGTAGTATCTAACTACCAGTTACAAATAAAATTGACGATCTCTTGGTAAGGGATATTGACTACTCTCGTTTTCATCGTATATTTATTTATTCAGGTCTGTTTCAATATTGTATGACTTATAAAATCTCCCGATACAAAATATCGCACCCCTTTTGCGCAACGAAACATCTAACAGAATAAAACATGACCATCCTCATAATATTCCAATGCACCCTGCAGAATCTCCGGGTCCATGTTAACATGATCACAATATTCACCTATCATCTCGCTTCTTTGTTCGGCGGATGAAAGCAGATCAGCTGTGAATAATTTACGGCGTCTATGATCGCGATGGCAGGTCAGACAATTGACTTCGGAGGAATCTCGCATAACGGAGCTACACTTTGTACGTAGTTTGTACTCCATTGAGCAATCTTGCAGCCGTACACACTGGCTATGGTTATATCAATCAACAAAAGGTAAAGTAAAAAACATACCAGCGTAAAAAAGCTTCGTTTCAAAGCTCGGCACATTTTTTTCAGAAGCGTATGAACTGTTTTTTCTACTGTGAATTCATAAATAAAATCGATGTCAGTTTGTTGCGTACTGCTGGGGTTCGAACTATCGAAATAGATACAGTACGAAATAATCTCGTGTAAATGTGAATGGAGATGATAAATACGACAGTTGGTTTTCCAATAGAGCAACCGTTATTTTCGCACAAGATATTATTAGTTGATTTGGCAAATCAAAACATGGCGGGCTATTAAATACTTATTTTAACGGCTTTTAAACCGATATTAACCACGTTCAAGTTCTAGGCAAATCCTTTTTTTTTAATATCTACGCACTTGATTGGTCCTTGAAGCAATTCTAATCAGCCTTGACCTTAGGGACCTAAAAAAATTATTTAATGAAATGAAAAAATAACTTTGTATAAGACCACAGATTTTATTTTATTTTTAATGAACGATCGGTTACGCTTAGCCTAAACATCACCAGACAAAATTAAACTCAGCAAAAAATACACAGTTTGCGGACATATATATATACAAAGGGAGAACACAATATAAAATAAAATAAGAGAACAGTGAGAAAGCAAAAGCATAACATTTAAATTATAACAAAGAAACAGAGATAAAGATACAGATAATATGAATAGAAAGAGACAAAGCGTCAACTGAGAAGGTGATTAAGTAATAATGAGTTAAAATTAAAATAAAATCTGTGGTCTTTTACAAAATTATTTTTTCATTTCATTAAATATGTCAAACCACAAAGTAATTGCTTTCCACGAAAATATTTAAAAAAAATATAAGTTAAAATATCTTCTAACATAACATGTCGAATTGAGAGTTAACAGAGACATAATATTTTATGAAAAGTTTATTAAATAATAAACATATTTTGATACAGATCTATTAAGGAATAATATTTTTATTTTTTTTCGTAAGAAGCAATCACATGGTGGTTGGACATTATACTAAATAAAAGAATACTTTGTTTTAAAACCACAGAATTTATTATGATGAAGGCCAACCGGTTTCGCTTGGATCAAGCTTCGTCAGGGCACATATAATAACTGAGTTATTATATGTGCCCTGACGAAGCTTGATCCAAGCGAAACCGATTGGCCTTCACCATAGTAAACTCTGTGGTTTTAAAACAAAGTATTCTTTTATTTAAAATACTATTTTTATTTTTATAGTACTCCATTATAATATGTTATGTAGTTCCGATAGGAATACTCATTTCCAGTACGAACCACTTAAGAATTTAAAAAGCGGAATATGATTTAAAAAGTATTCATGAAAATTCGAAAATGTATTAGTGTTCTTATTATTTATTTTTATAAACTTATTAATAATCATTGCGAATTCATCGTGGCATGCGATTCTTATCATAACTTACTGGACCAGACGAGTAACAAAATAGAATATAAAAACCAAGTCCCTAGGTACTCTAAGGTTGAAGCAAAAATATTAAATTCAAGGAGGTCGTGAATACACTTGTATTAATCCAGTGGGTACAATTTATGTGAAAAATTCTCAAGTCAGTAGTTTATTAATGCACCCAGTTCATTTTAGGTTAAAAATAAGTTTGTAGGTATGTTATTTTTATCGAAGGAAGCAAACACTTTGTAGCTTGACATTATAATTTAAATAAAAAATAATTTTGTTTTAAGCCACTTTATTTATACACATATAACAATTCGACCGGTTTCGGTTAGACTTAACCTTCATCAGGAACGTATAAGTATAAACAGTTTATACTTATACGTTCTGATTGTTATATGTGTATAAATAAAGTGGCTTAAACAAAATTATTTTTTATTTAAATATGTTATTTTTGCATAAGTGAACTCTTTTAAAATAAAACGAAGAAACAAATTCTAATAATTTTAAAAGTTAGAGTCACAAACCAGGTGTCGTTGTTGAAAATAAAACAAATAAAAATGTTCATCAAATGAAAATAAATTTACCTTATCGGTAAGTTTTTTTTAGACAATAACAGTTTACCCTACGTATCTGATTATTTACAAAGCCTTCGAAACATCAATAAGTTATTGTATTATGCCTCGTAAATTCCATGTGAGTAAGTTCATACGTATATTTCATGGTAATTTAACCTATTTTGTCAAGTTGTTTTTCTAGCTTTGCAAAGCACCCTTGAGACGATATTTCTCAGAAAAGAGGCACTAACAAATAACATTATAATTACTGTATGACAAGGATATTGAAAGAAAGGTGAATGCAGAAAACTCGATTAATGGAGGACTGAACGCTGTTGGTACTAATAAAAAATTGTCCAAAGAAGGGAAGCTAGCAGTTCACAATGGAGTGCTTATACCAACCCTGATGTATGGCAGTGAGGCATAAAACTGGCAGAGGAATGATTAAAGTATACTGAATGCTGTGGAAATGAGATTCCTGTGACGTGTGTGCGGTAAAACCATGTATGACCGTGTTGAAAGTGTGGATATCCGGAAAGAATGCAAAGCTGATGTAAGCGTAATGAATAGGATCAATAAAGGGACGCTTAGATGGTTTTTAAGTGGTTTGGCATGTAGAGCGAATGAACGAAGAAAGGAATGTGAAAAGAATATATGATACGAAAGTGAATGGAAGGAGAAGTCAGGGACGCCCGAGAAAGACATGACACGATCAAGGGAATCAAATACTTAAATCGGGCTACGTGAAGAGTCAGAATAACAGAAGAGTATTTATGAGAAGATATATGGATGTGAACGAAGCAAGGAGTGTGTACCAAGACAGAGTTGTATGGCGGTCCTTCCTCTCTGCCTACAAACGGCGTGATGGTTAGTTAGTTAGTTAGTATTAAATAATTTATGATGTTACAAACGTAATGTATGGAAGGATTTCCGTGTGATTATTTGCGTGTGAGTTCATAAATCAGGTGAGAAATTCGATAAGCAGTATGTTGAGAAAGGAATCAGAAAGGGTGGAGATTACCAGTGACCACAATTCTGTAGTTTGTTGTGGTTGGGTGTGGGTCTCGTTTGGGTCCTGGGAAAAGGACCCGAGGGACCACTCGGTCAGCGAGGACCTTGTCACGGATCTAACTACTTTGCCATCTACTTTCCCCGAAACTGCTTGATACTTTAATGTTCGACTGGGCATTACGTAATGGTCGCGGGCCTACTTGCGTGTTTAAAGGATCGAACGAGAATAACAACTCTGTAGGTACCTACCCAGATTCGAGAGATTTAGGTCGTCTTTGTATAGATAGCATCCCCATAACAGATGTAAGAAAGACGGAAGACATTCTGACGAAGCATTCACATCTGAATATAATAAAATAATTTATTTGTGGGTTCATACGTACGAGAAAGAACTTTTCAATATTAGAATTGATAGATGTGTTGAGAAAATTATAAAAATATATTTTTTAAATCCAGTGAAGCGATTTAGTACCTTCATGTAATACACATATTTTACAAGAACACAACTATTATTTCGTATTTGAAATGTGTTTTTCTCTTTTTTTCTCAGTTTTCATTTACCAAGTCAAGTAACATCTTGTGGGTGGGAACTAGTAATAATAATTATAATACCTGGCTAATTTATTTTGCGCTATTTTTGTGAAATATCACCTCAAGGGCTCTTTACCAAAATTAAAAGCTAAGGCTAAATTTACCATAAAACTATCGAAATACCTAAAGCTATAGCTACAATCACCTTATTGATATTTACATTTGTCGCGGGCTGTGAAAAATTGACGAACTTTTTGTTTAGTAGTAGATCGAAGATTGAGGATTGCGGATCATTGCATAAAAATATATTATTATACAGGTGTGTTTAGATGCTAACGGGTTAGCCTGGCTGTGTGAATTAGGGCAATTCTGTTATTTATGGATATTATTTTCTGAAAAGATGAGTTTTGAGCTTAGCCCTGAAATTATTAATTAATTATGTTTTAATTATTCTCAGATCATGCGGTAGTCTATCGCTATTGGCTTTAGGACCTGACACTCTGAAGGCATGCTCTCCGAACTTAGTGTCTAGTGTGCGTTTTGGTTCCTTCAACCCTCCGATAACCGATGATATTGCCGATCTAAGGGTTGACTGTCGCAAATTAGAATTTTCAGGAACACACAGTTCCGATAAATAAGCCGGAGCCATTCCATTAATTCATTTAAATACCATCCAAGGAAATGCAGTCTCTGTGTGGGTAAGAACTGTCAAAACATCGGAAAAACTGCAGAACTTTGACGGATTTGATGGAGGCTTATGTACAAAGCTTCCACGATATTATTTCCGTTTTTCTTGTGTATTTTTTATTTTCTATAATTATGGTAGTATTTATTATGCACTTAAAAAATAACTATGTACACTCAGCATCCCAATTACATAAAAGTGACAATTTTTTAAACACACAGACATCAAAAATACGCTGCGTCACTTAATTCCAGAGAACAGGCAATCAGTCTGGTTAGGAAATAATAGCAAACAGACAAAACAATAGCAGCACTGGTATTTACAAATTAAAAAGTTGAATGTCAGAAGTTTCGTGAAGAAAAAGAAGAAGGTTTTAAGATATCATTTTAAAAATAAACCAATAATTCTCATCAAATACAATGATTTAATTTGACAGGCATGGGAGGTTGATTATACAGGATAGGTAAAGTTAAACTGCAATTGTTATGCTAAATGAACCAATAAAAAAGAAAATCAAATAGTAAAATTCTTTGCAGAAAATAAAAATAAATAGTTGAAAATCTATGACAAATATGAGTTATAACGTATGTCGCTAATGTGTTTTTAGACCCACCCAAATACAACAAAGAGAGATATAATACGGTACTATACCAAACCTATGCAGTACGACTATATCCAACTCTGGTAATTTGGACCTCAACGAATGCCAGTTTACGAGAGACGTCGTCAAGGTGCACCTTTAAAAACTAAGCACCCGAAACATAAGCGCTACTTAATGTCTGCCTCTCCTCAATCTAAGGCGTCCTTATCGGCTCTAATTGATTTGTCCAGTTCCCTGACAATAGCCGGCTTAATTGCTCCCGCCCTGGAATATTTGAGATTTCCTTTGGCGCGGCACCTTAATAAACACATAAACGGGAATAAATGAGATAATCGGCATTCCACCTTTGAGGGCAGTACGAGCCGGTGGTAAAAGTCATCGGGCGACAAAAGGTCCGGTCCTCGCCTCTCCTATTAGAGCTTTAATAGGGTTGCCGGTAGCAAGTTGACAGATTCTACTGTACCGGATTTCATGAATAATTTACTCGAATGTATAAAATCAATCAGATTCTAAAAAGACGTAACCAAGGCAATCAAATTTTATTTTGTAAAACTAGAATGGTTATAATTGCGTTTTGTCCCAATATCAGAAAAGCCGTAATAATTTAATAATAATTTTATTCCATAAGGTAAAATAATTACCAATAATACAAAAAAAAAAATACTAAATAACAATACATAAACACAAAGTAAGAATTGTTATACATATATGCAATAAAATAATAACAATAAATTCATAAAAATAAAATAAAAACATAATGATAAAAATAATTTAAATCGTGCGTGCTTTAAGTTTTAATAGTGATAAATATATATTATGATTATTTTCATAGTGATCATCACATATATTTTTATTTTTAAAAAATTCATTCTTTTTTACACACAATGTTTTTTCTTTATACACGAATTAAACATACCTCCAAGATTTATCAAATAATAATGAAATTACAGGTAGTGGAGAAGATAGCGTCAATAAAAAGAGACTCTTTCAAGAATCAATAGGATTTCTTCCTCTATCTAAAATAATCTCTCGTCACTGACGCAAAATATGTCAATATTAGAAGATATTTTGTTCAGGAGCAATATACCTTTCGCCACCGGGAGGACCATTGGCAGGTTAGTTTAACTGGCATGAAGATAGAATAATCTGTGATGACCCTATCTTAGATATTCATCAGGAATATAGAGACTTATGCGCTTCGAAACAGTTGAGTTCTCTCTACAACCTTGCAGCAGTCTGAAAAAGAGTGGAAAACTCTTTTCTGGGCTGTAAAGGAAGAAATCCAAGCATGTCCAGAAAAAAAAATATTTGAGTAGAGCCACGAATAGTGGCCGCACTCCCTTATGTAGACCAATGTCATGATCTTTTTTCGAACTCTCTCCAACATGAGGGAGCATCTTACCTCATGAGGATTCCAAATAGACGAGATGTGGCCCTAGGATTGACCCTTGGGGAATCCCAGAAAAAATAATTAAAAAAAAACTATACGGATTGGAGGATTTCATGTGTGACTGGTTGTTTTCGAAATAAGTTACAAAAAATGCAAGTACATGAAGGAAGAAACCCATTTGCCTAAGATTTTTTATTGAAATGTCATGATTCACGGTATCAAAGGCTTTGGAGAATTCTTTAAATGAAGTCTACTTGGTGTCCACAAACTAGGGAACTACCAACACAATCAATAAATGCCATCAAATTAGTTTCTGTTGATCTTCCTCTTATGAAACCATGCTGTTTGGGAATAATGTACGCTTCTATTTGAGGCATAACGAAGTTATCAATTAATTTTGAAATAGTTTAGCAGGAGCTGAAAGTATGACAACTGGCCTATAGTTGGTAGCAATACTGTGTAGATTTCGGGAATATAAAAATCAATGAATTTTGTTCGTTCGTTAGTTCTTCCTTTGGCCACCTGTAAAGATAAGTGTATCAAGCTATAATTCGAATTAAACAAAACTACGTTCAAATAAATACATACTTACGTGGACGTATTATGCATAGTCCTGCTTCAGAGAACTCCATTGAACCCTTTATTTCTTTCACATAGAACGCTTGTGATAAAGATGGAGAGATTGTAATGGAACTATCAGCAGTTTTATCATAAAAAACAGTCAGATGATTAAACAAATAAAAATCATTGTTAGAACCCTGCAATCCATGGTCAGGTAAGGAGCTCTCCTACGAAATTAAATGTCGCGGGTTCAAACCCGGTGTGCGTCAATAACTTTTATTCAATTGATATGTGTCATTACACATTTAATTCACATAAAATAATATTATATTTGCGACACGTTCCAGAGTGGTAGATACTCTAAGTATCGTTCTGGTGAAAGACCACCATTCAGAATCGAAACTTTGCTTGAAACGGCTTTAGCCGTGTTTGGCGACCAGATCTAAATAGTCAGATACTTCCCAACTACCTCTTCCCAATCTCCTTCTCCTCCCTACTACCTTCAGCCTCAAAACATACCCGAATTGGGGATGCCGTCGTCTCACTGGCTCTAGACAGTTGGGAGCAGTTAGGGCTTTTGTGCGGTATTCACTTTAAAAATAAAAATAAAGTATTTATTTCTAAAAATTCTGTGACGACGGAAGAATGCAAACAAATCGCCAAAATTAATCAAGTAGATATATTAGGGAGGTTTAATACTGGCTTTATTAACCACCCTAATATCGATCGGGTCTCTGTAAAGAAATATATGCCATCCCTACCTTAAATATTCAATTTCGTAAAATCCAAAAACCCGTTAATTGGATTGGTTATTTTATTACCTGGCATAGGCGATAAATAACCAACAGTAGGACAAAGCAAACGCGGTAAAGAATGCGATAAAGGGGACATTAGAAGTATAAAACGCACGCGGATACGTCACAGTTAGGGACCCACCGTTTTGTTAAGTCGGAAAAGGTCTACTCGAGATAATCTTCATGAATATTTTATTACGCGATTGCTGCAGTATCATCATATATTATTATAGTGAACGAAGGATAGGCATTTTTTAAATTTTAAATTAATGACGACCTCCGTGGCAAAGTGGCGAGCTTTTCTCTTCTTTCAGACCCACAGGTCGCGTAAATAAAATTCATTACACTTTTGTGTTATTTACGTGCAATTAAAATAAATGACTTACCCTTAGAGTACATAGAGTAGTATCTATCCAAGGCAGTGAAGTCAGTTTTGGACTTGTTTTTGATGATTTTAACATGACTCGGCGCAGTTGGGCGTGGCTAAGACTAAGGCTACGGTATTTATACATCCATTCATATCACATATCGACATAATGTTTTTGTGTATTCGTATAGCCACTTTTTCACAGTATTTTTATCAACAATAATATAGCATCTAACCCAAAAAACCGTTTAGTTGTGTCAAGTTTAGTGGCATAATAAAAAATGTGGGCGGAGTCCCGCCAGTGTTACTTCAAGGAACCAGCACCTTAAGATCATTATGACAGTATATAGAAGCGGGCCAAGAAATTTGTTGTCTCTTTTACTCTCATGGTGTACGCCGTAAAAGCCCGGAGAAAGTGATTTTTCGCAAGTTTGTGTAGGTTGGGTAAAAATAATTAGCTCTCCCTCCATATATTGTTACTTCAAGGACTTACCCAATGGTACATTTACTTACAATATCGCCCCGGTGAAAAACCACCATGCTTGGTGACCAGATTTGAACACTCAAAAAAGATAGCAGAAAATTCAAGACCTTTCTTTTTTATAGTGAATACCAACTGACGGCCTCCATGGTCGAGTGGTAAGACGCTCGACTACGAATCCAAAGGTCGCGGGTTCAAGCCCGGCGTGCGCCAATTACTTTTTTTAATTAATATGTGTCATAACACATTTAATTCATGTAAAAAATAATAAAAAGTATATTTGCGGCACGTTCCAGAGTGGTAGATACTCTAAGTGTCGCCCTGGTGAAAGACCACCATTCAGAATCGAAACGTTGCTTGAAATGGCTTTAGCCGTGTTTAGTGACCAGATCTGAATAGCCAGGTACTTCCCAACCTTCCCCTTCCCAATCCCCTTCCCCTCCCTACTACCTTCAGCCTCACAACATATCCTATTTGGGAATGCCATAGTCTCACTGGCTCTAGACGGTTGGGAGCAGTTGAGACTCTTGTGCGGTATTCATCGTCTGGAGCCAGTGGGACTATGGAATAGAATTGGAATGTGTTGTGAGGTTTGAAGGTAGTGAGGAAGGAAAGGAGATGGAAATATTCAGATTTGGTCATCGAACACAGCTAAAGCCATTTCACGCAACGTTTCGATGGTTTTGAATAGTGATCTTTTACCAGGGCAATATTTAGAGTAGATATCTATCTACCACTCTGGAACGTGCCACAAATAGGCTTTATGTTATTTGATATAAACTAAATGGGAAATAAAATAAATTTATTTAATTAAACATTAATTGAATAAAACATATTATTCTTTGCGCGCGCCGGGATTTGAGCCCGCGATCTCCGGATTCGTAGCCGGACGTCTTCGCCACTTGACCACGGAGGCCGTAATTTCTTCTTTTCCATCTTCATTCATTCCTCATTTCATTTGGGACTCTTGTGCGTTAGTCTGTTTTTTTAAGTCACGTATTCTAAGAAAATAACATTACAATATTAATATTATTTGGTTACAAAGTTCAGCATTTTAAAAAAGGTGCTAAATTTTGTAATATTGACATTCAATATCTTAAGCCAATGATTTAATATGTATATATATTTGTAACGTCATTGAATTTTTTGTTGTTGATGTTTTAGATAAATCGAGTATTATAATAAATCATCAATAGACTAGCTTATTGTCTACTGCAACGCAAACAAAACTGCCTAATAATCCAGTGTAGAATTTCAAATGTCAATAATCATTGTAAAAGTTCGTAATTCCGTAGCTAAACATTCAAAGCAAGTAGCGAGACAAAAGCTCTAGGCCTCTGATCTCTGACTGATATTTTTTTATATTCTTATTTAGTCTTCGATAAAGAAAATACTGACAAAAATAAATATTTTTACTTGAACAAAAGGTAAAGTCAGTTTATTTATCTTCTACAGAGAAAGCATGAAATAGAAATTACAAATAAAGGGCGAATAGAAAGGAAACAAACATTTAAAAAAATGGAGCAAGGAGAATGGGAAATCTCATCTAAATCACCACCGCTGACGTTTTACTATCAATAACTAAAAAATAATATGGAAATAATAAACTATTAATAACTTTATATTTTCATAGAAAGCAAACACTTTTTGGTTTGACATATTCAATTAATATTAAATAATAACTTTGTACAAGATCATAGATTTAATTTTGATTTTTATGACCGTCCGTCCGGTTTCGCTTAGCCTAAGCATAATCAGGGTGCAAAATAAAATAAACAGTAAATATATGTGTATATATATAACCTTGATGCTTAGGTTAAGCGAAATCGGTCGCTCATAAAAAAATAAATTAATATGTGGTCTTATACAAAGTTATTATTTAATTTTCGTTATTAATAATTTCGTTGGGAACACGTACACACGTATGCGTCTGAACTTTTCGAATATAGAACTGATGTTAATTGAAATCATTATTTTTTCTGATTATCTTTTAAATCCCTACCTACCTTACGAAGTACCTACCTATAATGCATTTGAACAATTATTCTATGTTTGAAATGGGTGAATTAAATGGACTAATATTTTTCTTGGCAAGTCACGTTATATCTCCTGACTTTTCACAGGGAGCAACTAGTAATACAATAATAACTTTTTTTACAATTAAGATTTAAGGTATTTTTTTTTTTTCATTCTTAACAATTTATACCATAAATCTCAACCCCAACAACTGGTAATTTTACAAATAGTGTTAACAAATGAAAAAACATTTGAAAATTCCCGTTATATAAAAAACATTTCACGGTGTATATTTTTTACATAATGAATAGGTATATTTTTTAAAACCTAATAAATAAAATTGTAATTTCGTCCGAGAAATAAAAACTCCTTCCCCAAATATGACAGAATCTGTCAAGTGTAGACGACAGCTTTTTTGGTTAGCTGATATTTCTGACGGGATATTAACATAAAGTAGGCTTTCTTTGATGCGATTAAAACCACCAGGCTCAAGAAATCTTATTTCATTTCTAGCAGGATCCATCTCAAAGCTGACAGCCGAAAAACAAACTTAATCAAAAGCTACGTTTGCTTATAATATATATTTTTTACATTTCATTACGTCATACTTGAGTTATTACAGCATTTCAAGTCAATTTATTTTTTAATCTTAAGTAATAATAATAATATTTTGATGATTTTTGAAACACACTTTTTGCGAAATAAATCACCTCAAGGGCGCTTTACAATTTGGTCGGTCTAATCTACAACTTATCACAAAGTCTAATAACTAGTGACTTAAAAACGGGGACTTGTAACTAATAACTAGTGACGCAAGTTTGGGACATTTTTAGTTTTTTCTCGCTTCAGTCAACTCAGTGAGAGCATTGAGTTACCCGAGTTATATATTTTTTTCAAAATCCATCCAGCTACTGAAGACTTATGAATTTGATTGTAAAACAACAACGAAAAATTCAAGTGCTCTGTTGTAAACTTCCTAAAATGGCGAGAAAGTCCTTTTATTCATTATAGCCTATTTACAAAAGTTTTTTTTTTAAACACCCTGGTTAAAGACGAAATGAGACATTGAGAAGCATGTACAGTACATCTGTATCAAATGGAGTTTTTAATAATATGTGCCGTAAAGTTTACAGCAATTTACTTATATGAAAGTCCCATTCAAAAGCATTAAAACTAATGCTCGGCTCACGTTCCCAGGCAGAAACGTTGAAATTGTGTTTTTGGGACAATTAAGCAGCAGGATCAGGGACCAAAAGGTGTTTGTTTTTATTAGGTACGGCAATAAAACAGAAAAATATTGTAATAAAATTTTACATACAGGTAATACGTGTCAAAAGTCGGGCGCAGTCTCGGCTGTAAAACATATAAGACCACAATGGAATGGCAGGCAACACGGTTGCTCGCACTGCCACCGCACATACGTCCAAATTGCGATTTCAGCTGGACAAAGTTTATTTTTTTCAATTGGAGATTCTAACTTTATGGAGTTTAAATATTCCTTGTGATTTCAACCACATATAAGTATGTGTATCAAGAATCTTAAAAAAAATCTACCAAACTTTTCTCCACAGGATTAAAGTCACATTTTTTCCATACCTAAATAGCATAGAAATGGGTAGAAAGCAATCACTTTGTTTTGTTTTTTTGTTTTGTTTTTTATTTTTTTTTTTAATTTTTTTTATTTTTTTTTTTATTTACTTTTTTATATAATTTAATTGAATTAAATTTAATATTATTATTATTGAGTTCTGCTATTTTCAGTTTTTTATTTTTAGTGACAGCTGTTTCGGCGTTTAAGGCCATTGTCAAACTGTCTTTTTGGCCTTAAACGCCGAAACAGCTGTCACTAAAAATAAAAAACTGAAAATAGCAGAACTCAATAATAATAATATTAAATTTAATTCAATTAAATTATATAAAAATTAAAATGGTTTTCTACAAATTGAACACAAAAACTATAAATAAATTAACCACTTTGTG
The DNA here is from genome assembly GCA_022651775.1 of Drusus annulatus. NCBI lineage: Eukaryota > Metazoa > Arthropoda > Insecta > Trichoptera > Limnephilidae > Drusus > Drusus annulatus. The sequence goes on from JAGWCC010000057.1 coordinate 1,623,484, forward strand.
GTTTGACATGTTTAATAAAAATGAAATAATAACTTTGCGGGTACAAAATTGAACTAAAAAAAATACATAGTGTGTGGTTATATTTACTCATACATACAGAGGGAGAACACAACATAAAATTAAATAAGAGAAAAGTAAGAAAACAGAAGAATAACATTTTGTTAAAAAAAATCAATTTTTCAAATAACCTGATGATGCTCAGGCTAAGCGAAACCAGTCGGTCATAAAAAATAATATAAAATCTGTGGTCTTATTTAAAGTTATTATTTCATGTTCATTAAATAAGATTTATTCGTATCGATATTCCTTTGAGTAAATTTGTTTTGTTGCTATCCTAGGTCTCACTTGTTCGAAAATTATTTAGGGAAATTGTAGATTTGTCTTAAAAATAATAATTCATTGAAAAACCACGTTAAATTAGATCACATACCTGAAAAAACATAAATAAATAATTTACCAATATTAATAATACGGATTTATAAACACTACTGAATAATATTTGGCAGGACTTATATAGTATCTAATAATAATAATAATACTTGGATAATTTTTATAGGGCCGTTCTTGTGAAAAATTACCACAAAGGCGCTGTACAGATCTTATTTTCTAGTTCTCTTTGTACGTTTTATTGAGTTAATTTCATAAGATATTTTCTTCCCTACCAAACAACGGGACATTTTCATACAATGATTCACTGAAAATTGGAAAAAAAGTCATAAAGAAAATTCCGCAAAAACTAAGATCCATAGAAAAAAGGCGGACTATGTACTTAAATCGGACCAAATATACGCAAGTGGTTGTTTCAAAGACATAGATAAAGTGGATGAAGTGTACTGTGCTGCCAAAATAAACGTATTTATTATATCTGACTGCCCTTCTATCAGTATTGATTGATTTTAATAAAATTATTTTGGCCACCTAACGTTGCAATCCGGACGATTGTGCGCCTTGTCCTGTATGTATTGGGGGTGAAATACCTTTGGCATCACGAAAATATACCATAAATACATGCGTTGAAAAACATTACCTTTCGTAACTGTAATCAATTCAACACGTTAACTGATTTAGAACCTTACAATCAATAATTCCGCATGCTTCGGGTTAGTGTGAAATTAATAGCTTCAAGCGATCTTACTTTATATCAAATTAATTTGAGTATGAAATAAAATGTTAATATATATATATATATATATATATATATGTATAATATTACGTATGACGAGCAGCAGTGAAGTTATAATAATAACACTTGGCTAATTTATATAGCGCCATTTTTGTCAAATATTACTTCATGGACGTACCCCGTAAAGACTAAAAGTTCGGCATGTTTCGTAAAATAGAAGGAATTTTTTATAAATTTTAATCGTGATATCCTTCTAAATCGTAACTAGTAAATATAAGTTAATTCATTTCTGGCATGAATGTTGTTGTTTTTTCCCATGGAAACATCTCTGTCAATTTATTTGATCGTTATCAAACCCATGATTGTATAAAAAAAAAGTTTACGGTATATAGTTCCTCATTATGTTAGCGAATGAACGAAAAAATGAGTGTGAAAAGAGTATAATATGCGAAAGTGAATGGAGGAAGTCCAGGATGCTCGAGGAAGACATGGCACGATCATGTGCATAAAATGAATACTGGAATTAATTAAGGCTCTAAGTGCCAAAAAAATTAACAACTTTTTTTTTTACAGAATCGTATTTTATGATGGAAATAAAATACGATTCTTTAAAAAAAACAGTTTTTAATTTTTTGGTACTTAGAGCCTTAATTAATTCCAGTATTCAAATACTTGAATCGGGTCATGTGAAGAGGCAGAATAACAGAAGAGTATGTATGAGACAATGTATAAATGTGAATGAAGCAAGGAGTGTGTGCCAAGACAGAGTTGTATGGCGGTCCAACCTCTCTGCTTATCCTTGTGGGAAAACGGCGTGATGGTTAATTAGTTATGTTACAAATTAATTAAACACAAATTTGAAAAATAAACCCGAACCCGATGCATTGGACTACTCCGTAACAAACCAGTTAAATTGTGTTTTTTTTCAGAATTAAATAAACCAGCTTCGCTATTCATTGTCAAATAAATTATTCAAATCAACCACTGAAAAGTCATTACTTACCCATGGTCAAAGAACAACGCACGTCACTGGTGCGAATACAGAAATTTTAGACAATAATTCCTCACCATAAAACATAGTGACTTCTCTTCAAGCAGAAATAATGCAATGATTTGTTCGTTCAGGCCGATGAATGATTTTCTTCCAAGTCACGACTGTTCTCATATTATCATGTTCTAGAAAAATCGATTGCGGCGCGGAGTGTCAGATAGATTAATTACAGTCAAGTAGTATGGCCTCGGTACCAACGTATCGAATGACGTAAAATAAATAGAAAGGCGAAGGCAAGCAAACATCTACGGTAAACACCAGCGGAATAGAGGATAGATTTCCTCGGCGTAATTCACTGAATATCTTGTGAGCTTTCATGTTTAATCCGATAGAAACCAACGTTAGTGAAAGCAAACGAAAGATTGGGTGCCTTGTAATTTCGAAGTGTTAAAACCAGCCCTAAAAATATCGGAGAGAAATATCCGGGAAACCTTCACAGTTTTTATTTCAATTCTAATACCTGCATATTAAAATAATGATAGCAAATTAACACAAGTTTAAAATTCGTGTAAATCATTAATAACGTATGTTCCCCACACAATAGATTTTATCTACAGCTACCCGTCATAGCAAAAATAATATGCTCAAAGCACGTAGATTTAGAGCAGTATATTTTGTTGAAGAGTATAACTTTAACCACAAAGACGGAAAGCGAGAGTCCCCCAAGTTAAATCATATCAAAAGAGCATAAAGAGCAGTTATGAATCAGACAGTTAAAAAACATCAAAGCTCCATGACGATGGGCGTTCGGAATTCCCGTTACATACTTCAAACAAAGAGGGCTTTAAATATTTAATTAATGGAGCAGCCACCACACACGGGAAAGGCTTAAGTTACTCAAAAAGTTTGACGGTGGACACGGGGAGAACAAACAGGGGTACAGACCATAATACGGGGGTGGGCCGCATTCACAAAGTACGGCGAAGGGATGATGTCCAGAATTAGGGATCGACCGCCTACCCCCGGGCTGGACACGACTGACATAAATAGGACAAAGACTATTGTGGGACGGGGCGATCCAATTGATGTTCGCGAAAGTGACTCATTTTATCAGTTTCAAAGGCGACAACTCATTGGTATTTAATGGGATATCGAGGCGATAAATTGCTCGGACGCGGCCCTAAACAATACCCTTGATGAATTCCCGCAAAGGCTGGCACAGAGATTATCATACACGGATCCGCGTTATCAACATTGGGAATTGATATCACGGTGAGAACTCCACTGCCCCAGCAGCCCGGCGTGGAATTAATTTACATCTATGAAATAATACTGCTCACATACATGCTCAACTAAATGGGGCAAATTCATTGGATAATGCTCCAGGCTGGCTATGTATATCTTTTTTCAACAATAAAAATAAATACCTGTGAATATAAAAGTTACGAAGTCTCTCTGGAATTCGATCCAATACACTCATAAAATTAATATTGATAGACGTAGTAGGTACGTACGTGACGTAGGTACAAACGAAAATATAAAATTTCACATGCTTATTCGGCGTATTGAAAAATTGCTTTTTTTTGTTTCCCTTGAGTTTGATAGGAATGCTATAAAATTCGTTTGTGATATAAAACCCACACGAATTGTGTACAAAAAACTTTTTACGAACAAATTTGGGAAACACCAATTTGTTGGTTATTTATGTTCGAGGCGACTTTTATTCGCGTGATAATTTTTGTCAAAGCGTCTTTTTAACGAGCGTCCTCAAACATACGTGCGAATTTGTCCTATTTATATATTTCATAAGCGCCCTTGGGGTGATATTTCATAAAAATAGGAGCTATATAAATTATTCAAGAATTTTTTTTTTTAAATAAAATCTTATAAAAACGATCGCAGAAGTTACTCGACTTTTAAAATGTATCCTCTAAATATAAATTTGATTTTATTCGAAACAAAATTCTTTTGAATACTCATATCGTTTGTGTCAAGATTATGAGTCACTTATTTGACAAAATCAAAGCTATCGTGTTATGAAAATATATTTATTTTCCATTGGGAAGTTCTCAAAGAAGAGCCACGTCAATAGGTTTCACGCTGGCTTTTATTAAGAATTAGACATGTCGTAAAATAATTCACACAACGGGTCGTCTGGTAGAAATAATTATTTTTTAAAGAAAACATATAATATGCATCTCAAGCAGAGGTATGTGAGCAAACAGCATTTTAATTGCTTTTGATTTTAAAACGTATTTCAATTAATCAAATGTTACTTGCGAAGTATACGAGTATATGTATTACATAAAATTTTGAAAAAGATTTTACTAAATTTTAAAGTTATATAAGTATGTATGCAAAATGAGTTGATGATGAATGTAAGTAAGTCCAAAGTGATGGTGTTTGAAAGAGAGAGTACGAGAACAGCGTGCAATATAGTTGTGAATGATGAATACTTGGAGCAAGTGGATGAGTTCGTGTATTTAGGAAGTATGTTTACAAGAGACGGAAAGGCTGATAAGGATATGGAAAGAAGGGTGAATGCAGGAAACTCCATTAATGGAGGACTGAACGCTGTTGGGGCAAATAAGAAATTGTCCAAAGAAGCGAAGCTAGCAGTCCACAATGGAGTGCTTATACCAACCCTGATGTATGGCAGTGAGGCATGGAACTGGCAGAGGAAGGATGAAAGTAGACTGAATGCTGTGGAAATGAGATCTTTGAGACGGATGTGCGGTAAAACCATGTATGACCGTATTTATTTATTACAAATGTGGATATCCGGAAAGAATGCAAGGCTGATGTGAGCGTAATGGATAGGATTAAGAAAGGGACGCTTAGATGGTTTGGGCATGTAGAGCGAATGAACGAAGAAAGGAGTGTGAAAAGAATATATGATGCGAAAGTGAATGGAAGAAGAAGTCGAGGACGCCAGAGAAAAACATGGCACGATCAAGTAAATCAAATACTTGAATCGGGTCGTGTGAAGAGTCAGAATAACAGAAGAGTATGTATGAGACGATGTATGAATGTAAATGAATCAAGAAGTGTGTGCCAAGACAGAGTTGTATGGCGGTCCGTCCTCTCTGCCTACCCTTGCGGAGAAACGGCGTGATGGTTAGTTAGTTAGTTAGTTAAAGTTATATTTTCGCTTTCTAAAGCGCCCTTTAGATGACATTTCATAAAAATGGTGCTATAAAAATTAGCCTGGTAAAATAATGATACCTTTTTTTAAGTATTATTATTGTTAAATAAAATATTGAAGTTTTTAAAAAATATAAGCAACTGTAAAGATGCAATAATTTAAGCGCAATTGAGGTGATATTAATAAAATAATAAAAATGGTGCTACATAAATAACCCAAGAATTAATTTCTAATGGATGCGAATAGTTACATTATCGTTCTTCATCCCTTTAAAAATCTTAGGTCGTAAGAAATTTAAATAAATTACAAAAAGGAAGGTTTTGTTTATTTTAACCCGTGATTTAGGCGGACGAAAAAATCAACAGAAAAGGGCTCATTTTATTAATGATCTCTGTTCCTATTCGAGAAATAAATTGTTGTCAAGTGTCACAAAAGCGTGTTAGTAAAAGGGAGTCTTAAAAAGGTAGATCTCACTATATTCTTTCTCTCTCTGACAAGAATAAATAAGCCTTTAATAATTAAATTAATTGGAAACAGTCAGTTTAAATAAAGAACAATTAGGCTCGTGATAATAATACTTATATCATTGAGGCTTATTGACTTATATTGATTTTGATTGTAGCTGATATTTATATTGCCTAATTTAAAATATTATCTAAGAAGTGCTATTTCAGAGGTGGACAAAAAATGTGAACTGTAGTTAATAACATTCAAAAAAACTTTTATTATTGTATTATTAGTGTTACCCGTAAAAAAAATCACGGGATTTCGACGTTATTTGCAAAAAAAAACATTAGTTGCTTTAATGCACCCATTTCAAATATATAAATGTCTGCCAAAATATATTATAGGTAGGTTCTTTATTGGGTGGGTAAGGATTTGAAAAGATTACTTTTTAATGGCTTAATATTCCCGGATAGAGTAGAGGTTCCGAGTTCTAGTCTCGGTCATAACTATTGTTATTTTTAATTTCTGACTTTTTTCTGTTTCATATTTGTGTTTTACATTATTGATATTATTTAAATATTTAATAACAAACAAGCATTAACGCTTTAAAGTTAATTTTAATATTATTATTATAAGTATTATTTGTGTAGTGAACCATTTAAATATGTATGAATAAATAATTTTATTTACGTGTAATTAAATAATGCTTCAAAGTCTTGCGGTAGTCGTTTAGTAAGTTAGTGTAGTTCGTGGGTGAACTATTTATGTGTACCTTGGAGTTCGTGTGGTGTAAATAGTTTTACTATCAACATCACCAGTAAGACTGGTTTTAATTTGTGAAGTTTAGGTGACAGCCATTAGGAACTCCAAGTAGGCGACCGGCTCTTTAATTGTTTCAAAGGTTTTGTTTATACATTTTTGTACGTGCTTCAGTATGGGCTGCGCCTAATCGCATTTACAATTAAATTCCAACACAAATTATGTGACTGCAAATGGTAATATTACTAATAAGTTTTATTCGAGCGTGTTGTGTGGTACGTTCAATAAACAATTAGCCAAATCAAAATAATTTCGAACAAAAAAATACTTTTACTACCGGTTCGTGTTTCGTGTTTTATAGTCGTAACTTTTGTTTGAACGCAGCCATTTTTGTTAAATTATTTCATGCTAAACAACATTATGGAATTTTAACAATTATTGCGTTTTTTTCCAGAGACCAGCGATCAAGTGCCTCGGGAGGAAGGCAAGATTCGAAACGCTGCAATAACTCGGGAGTTCAAAGAGAGATCCATATTTAAGACATGGTTAATTTTTGTGGTGTCATTTTTAGGAAATACCATCTGCAGTGGATTATTATTATACTCATTTCATATTCTGTCAAGATATACCTCAGGTACCTGACTTGTTTCTGTACTGCTAGGAGGAAATATTGTCAAGTCATTTCGTTATTATATTAATAACATTAATAATAATATTTGAATTATTTGTATAGCGCCGTTTTTTTGTAAAAAATCACCTCAAGGGCGCTGTACAGATTTTATTTTCTAGTTGATATTAATATTTATTTAAAGAGAAAATATACAGGAACATACTTACCTGGCAGGTCCCATCAGATAGACACACTTCTTAACTTAATATTATAATTGAGATTTAAATTTTGTTTTTTAATTGTTTTTAAGGATAAGGTATATTTATTGTTAATGAGCTAGAGATTAAAGATTTCCGTCAGGTTGTGCTTTCTGGCTATCAATAACAAAGGAGAGAACAAAAAAAACCCCCACGGTTTTAACACGTTCATTGCTGACACAGCTTAAATATTTGTAACAATGTCAACTTCTACTTTCACACATTTCGATTGACAAAAAATCACCTTGCCGATTTTTTAAAGTTATAGAATATTTTTTAAAAAAGCTTATGAAATTTTAATACTTACTGAGAAATCAATCCTAGTTTATCAACCACGCGTATAATTTAACGCTATTAAACTTTTCCAAAAAACGATTTCAAGATAAATAAATGTATGTTGGAGTTTACTAAGCGAAATAATTTGTATTGGCAAGTTTGGGGTTAACTTATCAGATTCCCAGACCCTCGGGGAGCGAGATAAACGAGGCCCACATGCGAAGTAAAGTCATCGAACGTGTGACAGATTTATTATTATTATTATTGTAAACAGACGCCAAAAATCAAATCGTTTTCGTGGCCCGTTAAATAAACAAATAATATGACCGGGCCGCATAAATAACCCTTAGTGACAGGGGTCCGGGGCCCGTACCTGCAGATGATTTAGGGCCCTAAGGTCGGGACAAATAAAACAATTCATTCTTCGGAAACACACGTGGATGGGAGCCTACATAAATAAGCTTATCTCCGGTGACTAGGGAGAAGCTCGCGGAACAAAAAGCCTTCGTCAAAACAAGAGGAGTAATTGCTCACTGATCTTGTGCAGTGAAATGAAATGATTATCCTTCAACAAAGTATCGCGTGTCACCACGTCTATGTGGCAAATTGCATGCGGAATATTGTTTTGGTTATTTATGAATATGCAGGTAAATTTGACTGTGAAGAACAACTTTACCTTTGTCAGTATTATTAATACATCACTGATTTGGCTTACATACATCACTGATTTGGCTTACATACATCACTGATTTCGAAATATGTTTTCTGATTGAACATTTGAAAATAAAATTTAAATAATAGTATTTGGATAATTTGTACATCGCCGTTTTCGTGAAAAATCACCTCAAGGGCGCTGTGTATATGTATTATTTTTACAATGAATACCGTACAAGAGTCCCAACTGCTCCCAAAAATCTAGAGCCAGTGAGACTATGGCATCCCAAATTGGGGTATGTTTTGAGGCTGTGGGTAGTGGGGAGGGAAGGTTATGTGGAAGAGGAATGTTAGAAGCACCTGGCTATTCAGATCGGGTCACCAATCACGGCTAAATCTATTTCAATTAACGTTTCGACATTGAATGGTGGTCTTTCACCAGGGCGATCTTTTAGAGTATCTACCACTTTGTAAATCTGGAAATATAAAAGAAACAAATAATAATTTAAATAAAAATATTTTTGTTTTAAGCCACTTTATTTATACACATATAACAATTCGACCGGTTTCGGTTAAACTTAACCTTCTTCAGGAACATATATATATAAACAGTTTATAAATATATGTTCCTGAAGAAGGTTAAGTTTAACCGAAACCGGTCGAATTGTTATATGTGTATAAATAAAGTGGCTTAAAACAAAAATATTTTTATTTAAATTATAATGTCAAGCTACAAAGTGATTGTTTCCTTCGATAAAACAAATAATACATCAAAACTCAAAGCTCGTTATGGAAAAGATTTTGGAAGCCTGAAATAGTTGCACTGATCCTAAAAATCCAGACCGAAAAACGGTGAAAATTTCATGACGCCAAAGCTCACCGGTTGAGTTATATTTTTATTGAAACCAAAAAGAACTACCAACTTTATGGAAGATTAAAATCTAATTTTAAATTAGAAGAAAACTGGGTATTTGATAAAATGTCTTCTTTCAGTTCAATATTAAATGCAACATTTGTCCACTGAATAATTAAGACTACCTCATGACTTTAAAACAGTGATCTTCCCATGCAAACTAGAATACAGATAAACCATCGGATTAAATTTTATCTTGCAGGTCATAAATCAGTGGACGTTTTGAAATTAGTAAAACATTTTGCGTAGGTAGGTAGCCAGAATAATAAATACAGCAAAAATATACATTGATGATATCACGGATCGTGTTAGATATAAATTAGCGAAATGAATTGAATAAAAAGTATAAATATACAAACGGAATACATTTGCATAAACCGTGCAATCGTAGATGGAATCTTACAAATATATTTAACGGTACATTAGTAACTTTTTACCATTTAAAGGTAATATTCATTTTCAGTAACAAATTTAAATCTAAAAACAAAATTTTATAAAAAGCTCTTAAAGCTTTATTTGACTAACTAAGATGTAACGATCTCTGTGGCCGAGCGGTGAAGATCCTCGTCTACAAATCCGGAAGTAGCGGGTTAGAGACCCGACGTGCTAAATTAAGTTTTTTTTTTCATTTCCTAGATTCTTATTTGTCATTAAATGATGAATCATTTAAAGTTAATGACTCTAACTCTTGTTCCTTATACCAATAGAACGGCGCTATGCGCTTTAATTCGTTACCTTATGTGGGTAAATAAATGCTTTTATGAGACCTTCCACATGTATATACATAGAGTTGGTAGAGTAGTATCTATCTAAGGCAGAGAAGTCAGTTTTGGACTTGTTTTTGATAATTTTAACATGACTCGGCGCACCTGGGCGTGGCTAAGACTAAGGCTACGGTATTTATACATCCATTCATGTCACATATCGACATGTTTTTGTTTATTCGTATAGCCACTTTTTCACAGTATTTTTACCAACAAAAATATAGCATATAACCTAAAAAACCGTTAAGTTGTGTTAAGTTTAGTGGCATAATAAAAAATGTGGGCGGAGTCCCGCCGTGAACCAGGACCTTAAGATCATTGCGACAGTATATAGAAGCGGTCCAAGAAATTTGTTGTCTCTTTCTCTCTCATGGTGTACGACGTAAAAGCGCGGAGATAGTGATTTATCGCAAGTTTGTGCAGGTTGGGTAAAAATAATTAGCTCTCCCTCCATATATTGTTACTTCAAGTGTATGTAAAATGTAGTACGTTTGCAGGACGTTCCAGAGTGATAAATGCTAGACGTATCACCCTGGTGAAAGACCCACCATTCAGAACCAGAACGTTGCTTGAAATGGCAATAACCATGTTTGGTGATCAGATCTTAATAGCCAGGTACTTTGCAATCTTCATCTTCATCTTCCTCAACTCCTTCTTCGCACTCCCTTCAGCCTCACAATATACCCCAATTGTGGATGCCATTGTCCCACTGGTTCCAGACAGTTGGGACTCTTGTGCGGTATTCACACAAAATAATAAACAAAAATGTTTATCTGAAGCAACCAAAACTCTATGAGTTGTGATATTTTCACAGTTTTTTTGTGTAATTTTTTGATCAACTATTTTCAGCTGGTACCGTCATTTTCATCGTGATCAAGGAAGCTTTGTAAAAAAATAATGCCTCAAATTGTTCAATCAATATTTCTGAATACGAATTAATCGCGAAGCCGGGTTAAAAAGCTAGTTGGCAAATAGACATTTGGAAACGTGCACATAATTTATTTCTCACAATTTGTACACCTTACTCGATACACGCGAATCGTAGATAGTCTGATGCGGTACATTAGACAAGCCACGCGATATGTGCTATAGTTCAAAGTTTACAATCTTTAAATACACGGGTATACTGAGCAGACGGCCGTTGATATTTTTAAGCTAACTAACTGACATTCTACGAAAGGCTCGAATTACAAAACAACAGTAAAAATTCAAGTTCGGCAATCTGGTCCCGGATCAATAAAACTCAAACTGTCAAAGTTATGGCCATGGTGAAGGAAACCTGTTTTGCTTAATAGGTATTCTATGTTTATTGTTCATAATTAATTTGATACATAAATGTGTCGCGGGTGAGTGCCACCAGTTTTTTCGGTCTTGTTTAAAAACAACGCTCCAAAATGATTATTTGAACATAAAATTCAACAAATTATTCCCATAAACCAAAACATTTGTTCAATCTATCGACCGGTTTACAAGTAACCCTTTCTTCGTCAGGACACCCGATTAAATTGAGTATTTGATTAGTTTAATTGTGGCCAACTACAACATAACTGATTTAACGGATACCTACATTTTTTTGCCTTCTGTGTTATTATTAGGAAAATGTCAGAGAACTAAAACCCATAAAGATATACAATCATCTAACTGAAGAAAAGTGACAGCTGAAATATAGTTGTGAATGATGAAAACTCACCCACTTGGAGCAAGTGGATGAGCTTTTGTATTTAGGAAGTATGTTTACGAGAGACGGCAATATTGATAAGGATATTGTAAGAAGGGTAAATCCAGGAAACTCTTTAATTAAGGACTAAACAATGTTGGCGCAAATAAAAAATAAACTGACCGAAGAAGCAACGCTAGCAGTCCACAACGGAGTGCTTATAACAACTCTGACGTATGACAGTGAGGCATGGAACTGGCAGAAGAAAGATGCAAGTAGACTGAATGCTGTAGAAATTAGATCTCTGAGGCAAATGTGTGGTAAAACCACGTATGACCGTGTAAAAAATGTGGATATCCGGATAGAATGCAAAGCTGATGTAAGCGTAATGAATAGGAACAAGGGACGCTTAGATGATTTGGGCATGTAGAGCGAATAAATGAAGAAGGGAGTGTGAAAAGAATATATGACGTGAAACCGAATGGAAAAAGAAGTCGGGAACGCCCGAGGAAAACATGGCACGATCAAGTGAATCAAACAGTTCAAGTCATATGAAGAGTCAGAATAAATAACCATCACGCCGTTTCCCCGCAGGGGTAGGCAGAGAGGACGGACTGCCATACAGCTCTATTTCGGCACACACTCCTTGCTTCATTCACATTAATACATCGTCTCATACATACTCTTCTGTTTTTCTGACTCTCTTACATCACCCGATTCAAGTTTTTGATTTACTTGATCGTGCCATGTCTTTCCCGGGCGTCCTCGACTTCTTCCATTCACTTTCGCATCATATATTCTTTTCACACTACTTTCTTCGTTCATTCGCTCTACATGCCCAAACCATCTAAGCGTTCCTTTCTTGATCCTATTTATTACGCTCACATCAGCTTTGCATTCTTTCCGGAAATTCACATTTTTTACACGGTCATACGTGGTTTTACCACACATTTGCCTCAGAGATCTTATTTCTACAGCATTCAGTCTACTTGCATCTTTCTTCTGCCAGTTCCATGCCTCACTGCCATACATCAGGGTTTGTATAAGTACTCCATTGTGGACTGCTAGCTTCGCTTCTTTGAACATTTTTTTTATTTGCGCCAACAGCGTTCAGTCCTCCATTAATGGATGTATATCAATTAAGAATGTACATCATTTGTAAGCAATCAAATGCATCACCTAACACAGCATTAGAATGTTCTTGAAATTCTGTTTGACATTAGATTCCTTTCAAACAAAAAGCGTTTAAGAATAACTCGCAACAAAGCGAGGAAATAAATGTAATCTTCGCTTAGTTAACCGACAGGTCAATCTCTGGGTTGACACCAGCGTTCCTGTAACTCCTTTGAAGTTAATTGGTATAAATTTTAGATGCACAACTTCTTTTGAGAATACTGTGTGTGTCTTTAGTAATCAGATAAAATCACGTTGATTGTTTTCTCTGACTGAACGTTTTTGTGCGGTGTGTTAAAAATGCTAACTCAAATAGTAAAAGAGTCAACCTCTGTGTAATGTCTGAATGCACATATAGAAGAAGAGAATTACTAGAATTTTCTTAATAACCAAGTAATAAAAAACGATGTTTATTAAACCGCGTTCGAGTAATTCTACAACATAAATAATGTCAGTGAAAATCCCCATGAATCATGTTTTCGTCTATGATTTATGTAACTAACTTAAGGGGTTAGTTTTTTTTTGAACAACGAGTTTTTATTAAAGAATTTAACAATTTAGAGCCGATTATCGTCACGCCATTTCCTATTGAAAAACAAAACCGTTATAGCATCCTAAACACGTTGGAATTTACGCAAAATTGAGTCCAATAAAAATTTATTCTATATTTTTTTAGGTGCAAAATAATGGTTCCGCATATTTAACAATAAATAATGTTTTGTTGCTAGCTAATAAAAAAAATACTTGGCTAATTTATGTAGCGCCATTTAAAAAAAAGACAAGAGGATGGAATGCCACACAACTGCCTTGGTATACAGTTATTTCTTCGTTCACACTGATGCATCGTCTTATACATAATAATATTTGGATAATTTATATGGCGCTGTTTTTTGTGAAAAATCACTTCAAGGGCTCTATACAAATCTCAATGTCAAGGCTTCATCTTATCACTAACTACATTTAATCTATGGCATAGCGTCGCCGAAAAGGCAAAAGGGTTGAAACATTATTTTGGGAAGTTTACACCGGAGCACTTTACAGTTTTTTTTTGTTTTACAGTAAAATTCATAATTCTTCAGTATCTGGTTGGATTTTGATAAAAAAAGTTAACTCAGGTAACTCAATGCTCTCACTAAGTTACCTGAAGCGACAAAAAATGCCAAACTTCTGTTTCTTGAGTCAAGCCTTCTGCCAAATTGTAAATATATTTTAGTTGACTAAAGGGCCATAAAAGTCTTCAGAATCAAACAAGTGTCAGAGCTTTCAATCCAGAAAAAAAGAACTGTTCAAAACTGCATATTTAACTCATTTTTTACCAAAGTGTCGCATAAGTCCTTTTGCCTTTCCAGCGACAATGTGCTGTTATAACGAATCATAATATTTTACTACATAATAAATAAGATATTTTATTTTATTAAGTTTTTAAACTGCTTACCATGGACAAAACCAATTGAATTTTATCAGTTTATGGATGTAGAAACTCGAACTTACCTGAAAAAAAAAGAAAAATTATTAGAATTACAAACGAGGAAGTATTTTATTTGGGGGTTTCGAGTTATTTCCATATTTAAAAGCAAACGTTGCTAGCTAGTTTTCCTGTAATAATATTTCAGTTCCATCAATATTCATTCGGTTTTATTCGTAGGAAACAATTACGGATCATTCTATCCATAAAACCTTACAACGAGGCGAACTGGCGGCGAATGTTTTTTTATCAAAGCCCTCGAAACACAGTGGCTACTAAAAGACATGCGATTGTGAAGTAAAAACCGGAAGCTAAACTGGAAAATAATGGAGAAGGATAATTAAAGGTTTTTAAAGACATTCCTTATTTGTTAACGACGGCAATTAGAAAACATTCATTAGCATTGAAAGTGGTTTTTCCATCAAACACAAAAATGCATTAAAATGTTGTGAATTTTTCACATGCGTTTCAGAGGTATACCTTTTACTTCATTTCATCATGATAAAGATTTATGACTCGAATCATTGGCGGTGTTCGGAAAGCCTTTAGTCGTAAATATTAAGCTTATGTGTCATACCACATTTAATTAAAATAAATAATATTTAGTATATTTGCGACACATTCCAGAGTGGTAGATACGCTCTGGAAAAGGACCACCATCCAGAATTGAAACTTTGCTTGAAATGACTTTAGTCGTGTTTGGTGACCAGATCTGAATAGTCAGGTACTTCCCAACCTTCCCCTTCCCCATCTCATTCTCCTCTTCACTACCTTCAACTTCACAACATACCGATTGGGGATATCATAGTCTCACTGGCTATAGACGGTTGAGAGCAGTTAAACTCTTGTGTGGTATTCACGGTATTTTTTTTTAAATAACCGGCTACTGCTGACCGGACTGTTTTCGCCCTACAAGAACATCTTCGGACTGATATGTTTAAACCTAATCAAAACAGATAAACAAGGATGTTGTGCATTTCCTTTTGTTTTTTTAAATGTACCGGTCCGAAGCTTCACATTGCAGAGTGAAACTGATATGAAAAAAAACAATAGCGAATGGAAATAATGTTTCAATGGAAAACCTTATTTTTGTATTTCTGCTGAAAATACTATTTTCTGTATATGTTTCTTTCTATTCATCAATTACTATTTTCTCTTAATTCTACTTTGTATAATATAACGTTAACACATTATTATGGAGTTATGCGGCAGTGCACACAGTGATCAGATGAAATTAATTTTAATCATATTATTACAGTATATTTGTACATCATTTCAGAGTGAAAGATATTCTCGGTATTGTCGTGGCGAGAGACTTCCAAATCTTAATGTTGCTTACATAGCTATGATAACAGTAATACTTAGATTATTTATAGAGCACCGTTTTTTTATGAAATATCACTTAGCAAAGCTAAAAAAACTAGGACTTAAATTACTATAAAAATACTTGAACACCCTACTTAGATTTTAATATGCCATTATCGTTAATTATTGATATCGCGGAACTGTGGAAAAGATTCGGAGTTTTTGAATAGCGGTAGAGCAAAAATTCACCGGCCAGTGCATGAAATAATATTACGAGTTTAGTTACTAACGGGCTACACTAGCTATGCAAAGTAGGGATACTCAGTTATCCATTTTTTTTTTTTTTTACATGAATACCGCACAAGAGTCTCAACTGCTCCCAACCGTCTAGAGTCAGTGAGACTATGGACGATAAGGGTATGTTGTGAGGCTGAAGGTAGTGGGGAGGGGAAGGAGATGAGGAAGGGAAAGGTTGGGAAACACCTGGCTATTCAGATCTGGTCACCAAACATAAAGCCATTTCAAGCAACGTTTCAATTCTGAATGGTGGTCTTTCACCAGGGCGATACTTGGAGCTCTGGAAAGTGCCGCAAATATACTATATTTATTATATTTATTTATGATACGATTTCATCGTACTACTATTTGTTAAGATAGTTGAGCTCCATTGTGGTAAAATATATGTAAATATATATATAAATATTTAGATATTAATTTGTAAGGTATTATTTTGTATATATTATAAATATATATATATATATATATAAATATATATATATATATATATATATATATATATATATATATATATATATATATATATATATATAAATATATATATATATATATATATATATATATATATATATATATATATATATATATATATATATGTATATGTATATATATATAATATACCTTACAAAAAATGTCCACAGAAGTGAAGCTAGCAGTCCACAATGAAGTGCTCATACCAACCCTGATGTATGGCATTGAGGCATGGAACTGGCAAAAGAAGGATGAAAGTAGGCTGAATGCTGTGAAAATGAGATCCCTGAGGCGTATGTGCGTAAAAACCATGTATGACCGTGTTGAAAATGTGGATATCCGGAAAGAATGCAAAGCTGATGTAAGCGTAATGAATAGAAATTAAGAATGGAACGCTTAGATGGTTTGGGCATGCAGAGCGAATGAACGAACAAAGGAGAGTGAAAAGAATATATGATGCGAAAGTGAATAGAAGAAGAAGTCGGGGACGCCCGAGGAGGACATGAATCAAAAGCACTTGAATCGGGCTATGTGAAGAGTCAGAATAACAGAAGATTATGTGTGATACGGTGTATGAATCTGAATGAAGCAAGGAGTGTGTGCCAATACAGAGTTATATGGCGTTTCGTCTTTTTTGGATACTTCTGCGGGGAAACGGCGTGATGGTTAGTTAGTTATATACCTTACTGTTATTGTATAATTAACTTAAAATGTTTTCTTTATTCTCGCACGATTGCAGTACAATAATAATAATATTTGGATGATTTGTATAGCGCTGTTTTTGTGAAAAATCACCTCAAGGGCGCTGTATATTCGTATTGTCAACTCGCGGTCGTTGTGACAACGCTTTTGGTTTCTTTTCATCCCACGCCAAGCGCCAGTATACAAGATTCATCCTCGCAATCCAGAAACGAATTTATTTTTAAATAAAAGGACACCGAGCAGAAAAGTGCTGAAAATTCCCTTAACGTGGAACCACGTTAACGTGACTCTTTTTAAAATCCGTCGAGATACTAACACACAATGAAGGTCGGAAGACACGACGTAAAAAAATATTATCATTCTATTTTCAACATTTTAAAGAAGATTACTTTATTTTGCGTGTTTGATGAAGGGTGATAATTTTAGTCGACTTTATTGCTGTGGTTTCAAACAAGGTCCAAGAATTCGTATAGGGTTACAAAGTCATAATGTCAGAACATTATTCAAGGACAAGGCAAGATCGACGGGACCACCCGATGGTTTTATTATTTACATCCAGCGTTCAATATAAAATTATCTCCTGGGTTCAGGAAGAGCGAAGGCGGCCACCTTATTATAAAACCACGTTACTTTCTTGCAACTGCATTCCGATTGATTAAAAGTTGTCACATTTATTCAAGCTGATCATATTAAAGTTCATGTTGAATAAAGTGAACAAAAATCAACAATATAAGCAAGAATGTTAAAATTGAAATTTTTAAATGCCAGGAAATATTGTGGTAAAGGAAATATAAATGTGACGCCAGTATAAAATTGTTATTTAATATTTTATCCTATATCATTTCCTCCGAGTGTAAAACTGTATATTTCTCTAAACTAAAATAATGAATTTATCATTATTCTTTTATCGCCTTCTCAGTTGACGTTTTGTCACTTTCAATTAATTTTATCTGTCTTTTTTTCTTTGTTCCTTTGTTATAATTTTAATGTTATTCTATTGTTTTCTCTTTTCTCATTGTTTTGTTATTATATTTTATATTTTGTTATTTTATTTTATTTATTTTTTTTAAAGTAAGACAAACATTCCCGGGTTACGAATAACCTGACAATATTTGAAAAACTCCTACTGCCATCATAAAAAGCGGAAGATGTTGCTTGTGCAATGATGGAGGACTTAGCCAGCAGAGGAATTGAACGCACGACGCCCGGGTGGGAATCCGACGCGTTCTCCACTCAGCTACCGACCGGTCAAATGTTTATTATTACTTTGTATGTATATATAACCGCACACTTTGTATGTTTTTGCTTCGATTAATTTTATACCCTGATGATGCTTAGGCTAAGCGAAACCGGTCGGTCATAAAAATTACAATTAAATCTGTCGTCTTGTACAAAGTTATTATTTCATTTTCATTAAATATGTCAAAACACAGAGTGATATTGCTTTCCACGAAAATATAAAATAAATAAGTTTTTTTAAGTAACCTGCCAGGTAAATATGCTTCTGTATATTATTTCTGTACTTAATATAAGTAAATATTAATATATCATATATTATATGTAGATAGTTATAATATAGAGTTTATTCACAAAAAACACAGTTATACAACTTATCCAAATATTATTATTGTTAAAGAAACATTGCAATGTTCTAGAGGTTCAATTATTGTACGTTATGAAACCAGAGTTTCTAGATGTCTAGTAATGACATTTTATTGCAACTGTATAATGTTTGAAAGGCGATCGAACTGTATTATTTAATATAAGGCTACTTCCAGCAATCAGCATGGATCAAACACTTTCAAACGTTAAATTACAAGCCCTCATCATCGATTGAACATTGGAGTAATAATGGATATATTTATTACCTACCCCTATTGAAGCACTTAAACGTTAAAGGTGCCATTATGGAATAAAAAAAACATACGTTTCTTTACTTGTTTAGGTACTCGGTACTGTCTTAAACGGTTCTTAGTTTTATGTGACACTTACTCGACAATGTTTTACAACCAATTCCACTTTCATGTAGGTACAAAGTAGAAGGAATAGTATAGGAATGCTTGTTTAATGTGAAGGTATTACCATGAATTAAATGACAAGTAGCGTAATTCGAGCTTCTCTCAGAAACACCTCTTCCGTCCCCGAGTTTATCGCGCAAGATGAGAGCTTATTTCAAAATATTTAAATTAAATTTGCCGAATTATGTTGCTATACGCTCAACGTATTTTTTATGCTTCAGAGGTTTTTCGCTGGGTAAGTCGGTAAGTATGTTTATTTTATTGTGCTTAAAAAGCTTTGTTCCGCATTGTTGCATTTTTCCAGAGCTTTCTCCTCGTAACTTCTGAATTTCTGTTCTACGTCTGAATCATCTACGCAGCATTTTGGGGTTAATTATTGACCTTATGTAAACATTGAAATACATGCATCACAGGAATGCAGATGGTTTAACGGGTGTTAAATTTATGTTGTTGACTAGCTAACTAATCAATTATCACACTGTTATACTGCAGGAAACGGCACACAGCTTTGCTTTACACGTGCATCGGCTCATATTCTTCTGTTATTTTGAATCTTGAAATGGCCCGACTCAAGTATTTGATTCACTTGATTATGCCACATCATGTTTCCTGGAGCATCCCTGGCCTCTTCTTCCATCTACATGCGTGTCATACATGCTCCTCGCCCTACTTTCCTCGTCCGTGCGCTCTACACACCGAAATAAAGTATGAATTTGTGAATAAAAAAGGCTTTACGAGTCTTCATCTACAAACTAGACAGTGATATTATGAACATAATATTGTTGTGGAAAGTAAGGTAACCATGTAGATGAAAATACTTGTTGAATCTTTTGAACAATCAATAACCTGTAACGAGGTGTATATATGAGAAAGATATGTATGTCATTGTATTTTGTTAGGTTTTACACGGGTTATACATCTAAGAATCGGTGCTTTCTTATGATAAATTCATTATCATAAGAAAGCATCGATAATAATCTTAATGATCATTATTGGTTTTAGTTCTTAGACTTTAGTCTGTGGGCTGCTGAACATTTGACAACATACAGAACCTGCATCGGGATGTACAAGTGTCTATGTTGGAATGATGTGTGTGTTATTATATATGTATAAATATATATATTTTATATGAAAACTGCACAAAAGTCTCAACTGCTCCCAACCGTCTAAAGCCAGAAAGACTATGGCATCCCGAAATAGGGTATGTTGTAAGGCCGGAGGTAGTGGGGAGGGAAAGGAGATTGGGAAGAGGAAGATTGGGAAGTACCTGGCTATTCAGATCTGGTCACCAAACACGGCTAGTTATAATATTTTATCGTCACATTTTGTTATAGTTTAAATACTTCGGTTACTTACCTACAAATCGGTACCTACGTTGAAGAAATCTCTACTTTAAGTTCTTAGGATTTTACCTGGGCGCTGCTGAATATTTTACAATTTTGCATTCCTTATTGAAATTTTCATCCTCAATGATAAGCCGCATGATAACCGCCAAAGGAATCGTATATTCACTGCGAAAGGACCTTCATATCACGTGAGCCTTACAAACTAACAGAGCGGGCTACGGGCGGTTATTCAAGATAAAAGTGTTACGTTGTATTATGGGGCGTAGGGGGTTTCAAGTTGTGAATATTTGAATAAACGAAAATAATTTGTTAGACATAAGAATAATGAATACTATGGGAAGAACTATGAATACTATATAGTATGGGATAAAAGCATAATGACAATAACTATATATTTTGAATTTATATTTTCACAAGGTAAATATAAATTCAAATGATATACACACCTTCAGTTTTAAAATTGGATTGAAAATTCAAGGTAGATATCTTTATAAAACATTATATTACGAAAAATATTGTACAAATAAATCCTTAGAAGTAGGTGTTACTTTCATTCTTATTCTTACGGATACTGTGACGGTCTTCGTAGTCGAGTGGTAAGACGCTCGACTACAAATCCAGAGGTCACGGGTTCAAACCCGGCGTGCGCCAAAAACTTGTATCTGATTAATATGTGGCATAACACATGATTAATTTATATAAATTAATATATCGCAAATATACTATTTATTATTTTATATTAGTAAGAGTAAATAACACATAGTAATAACATTTCTTTGATATATATATGTGTATTTATTTATTTCGCGAACTTTGGATTCGGAGTCGAGCCTCTTGACCACTCGACCACGGAGGCCGTGGAATGTCGTTATTATTACTTGCTTATAAACTATGGTAGATATCATATAAGCGACTTATCCACCTCAACAGAAAATCATTAAGGAACAATTCAGCACGCGTGCCAAGTAATAGCCACCCGTTAAACGTGAATTGTTTTCTATTCAAATTTGCCATTCGTCGGGCTACTTCTTGCGTTTGAAAGTAATGAAGTACACAGCCGCTTTAGAAAGTATGGGATATACCATACACACCGAGCTTTACAAACAGAACGGCTATCGACCACGTCCGCAGACGACAGACCTATGTATGTATATTCGAGGCCCATCAACATCGGACTTCATGGTAATTAGTTTCCTGAATTGAGTATACTTGACTTTTCATCCATTCAATCAACGGACGTTATACTTGATATCGGTCATTATGGACATTGATAATGGTTTTGGAATTTCTATGCGGTTAATTAGAATAAATTAAAATAGGATGACAATACGCGGCATTCTATAATCAAGTCATAATAATAAACAACGAATGAAAATAAACAATTAAAAAAATAATATTCAAATTAATTTAAGCAAAGAAAAACATTCTATAATTCACATTCAGACTTCACTGGAAAACATGGTGGCGGAGTTGGAACTTGATTCCAAACAAGGTACCCATTTTTTTTTCCTAAAAATTAAAATATATATTTAAAACACCATATCGTCAAAGTTCATGTGGTAGAGGAAGTACTGGTATATAGCGAACAGAGTCACAATCAATTACAATCCAAGCAACAACTGCGCGATACGAGAGCGAAGAGCTAAAACTCCCAGTCGATGTTGGCAAAAGTCTCGCTGAATGCCTCGCCAAGAGCGTAGAGTAGACATAGGTAATATTATGTCCAGATTGGTAGAAACTATTAAAATGGCTTTTAGCCGTGTTTGGTGACTAGGTACTTCCCAACCTTTCTCTTTCCCATCTCATTCCCCTCCCCACTAGCTCCAGCCTCACAAAATAACTCAATTGGGGATGCCATAGTCTCACTGGATCTAGACGGTAGGAAGCATCGGAGACTTTTGTGCGGTATTAACTATAAAAATACAAATTGTAAAAATCGTCACACGAAACCTACAAACATCTTTTTTTGCTTTATTTCATTGAAAGCTTTCTCTTCGTCGATGTATTATATATGAATTGAGATTCAAAAAATAAATCTATTAAAGTTTAGTATCCTTTTTTAAAAATCTTGGACAGTTAGTTCTGACATCATGAAATTTGCACAGCTTTTTAAGTGTGAAATTTCTAGGTCAACCCTACTACTTTCAACTGGCAATATTACTTCAATCGTGAGCTTTTGGCTTTGAAACTACACACTCTAAGCTCTGAGCTATCGCGTTAATATTTCAATCCCGTCGTGTTTCTTCAGTACGTATGTTGCTTTGGTCATGGACAACAGGTTCAAGAGAAAATCTTCCAAGTTCTGCAGTACACAAATATCGCGCTCTGCAAAGATCTCGCCTCCAATGCACATATTGCATATGGGATTCTCGGTAATGCAGGGAGCCATACTTATAAGTTTTCGGATCAGATAATGTACGGAGAAACGAGCGCACTCAAAGGAGAGAGAGATAGCCCCGAATGTGTTTACCCTCAACGATGCACGAGTATGGCAAACACAAGAACTGTACAACTAAAGCTAATACACCGAGTATCATCTGCTCCGAATCGCAACAGTTGACAGAACCTATTTTTAATATGCAAAGTGAAATTATATCCACTCGTTTACTCACTGCCCAGACAGTAATAAAAATAAAAGCATTTTTGAGTCCGAACTCAACCAAACGAAGAATGAGCGGGGTTCAAACAGAGAATGGAGAATATCTGCAGCGGAGTACATAATATATGTTGAGTGTCAATTAGTGCAATTAGCAATCATTGACGGAAACATACTTAGTTTAGTTGTACATTTGTACAGTACTCTTAACAAACAAAATCTCCTCGTAAACGAGAAGTCGTTTGATCATGTAATCCTAACCGCTGTCTAAAATCTAAATTAAAAACCGGTGGGTAATTAATTGTAACGAATAAAGTAAAGCTCCAATCTCGTACTTAACTCTTTACCAGAGAATTTACCATAGTGAAACTACTAAAAGCTTTTCAAATGGAAACTTCAGTTATAATTTGAAGTGCGTAATAATAAAAATCAAGCTCAATAACTGCAGAAAATACGAATTTAATAAGAATTCGTGAACTTTTCGACGCGTCGGTTCCTAGGGACAAATTAATACTGACGGTAATTATTTTTTTATACATATCGGATGTTACTTCACACTATTATTATTCAAAAAGTAAAATGATTTACCTCAGTTCATGTCAACCCTTTATTTGGGATACGGTTTTTAAAAAAACTGAGAAGTTGTTGACGTATAAATGGTGTTAGGTACAAGGGTTTCAATCAAGTCCATGGTTCTTGATGATTCATGAACTTGAGGTGAAAAATATCACGAAACCGCGAGATGTAAATGCAATAAAATAATTATTATAATGTAGTTATTCAGTTAGTTTGATAAAGATGTATTCGTACCTTACTATGTAATGCGTAGATGACTCAAAAAACTTCAGAGACAAAATAAGTAAAGCCACAAAAAACAAGTTTTGCTGACCTCCCTAGATGCATTTAGTGTGGACTACCACATGCTGCTCGTCGGGTCTGCTAACAAAAACAGTTTGTGGTTTACAGGTGATACAAATGCATTCAATTCTCACGCTGTTGCACAGCGAACACCGAACACTTGCCTCCAAGAGTTACCTACCAGTTACCAGTGCTAATGCGGGTAACTTTAGAAGCTTTGTTTGGCCAGGAAATATACGCATGCCACCTTTGTCGGCTCGGGTTACGAAGGAAAGATGATAGTGCAGCGTTAATTGTTGAACTTTAACTGGTGATTCACAATAAAGCCACCTAGCTGAACGAAAGAAAGATTTAAGCTTGCGCGATGAAAATAAAACCGTCTATTCTAGGAGAGAGAGCGATAACTTCGTTGTTAATTTGATTCTCAAGAACGAAATAAAAAAAATATTTTGGTAGAAAGCAATTACTTCGTGGTTTGACATATTTAATGATATAAAAAAATAACTTGGATAAGACCACATGTTTTATTTTATTTTTTATGACCGACCGGTTTCGCTTAGCCTGAGCATCATCAGGGTACAAAATTAAACTTAACAAGAAAACAAAAGAATAACATTCAAATTATAACAAAGGAACAGAAAGAAAGAGACAGATAATATGAATTGAAAGATGCAAAACGTCAACTGAGAAGGTGATTAAGGAATAAATAATCACCTTCTAAGTTGACGTTTTGCCTCCTTTGATTCATATTGTCCGTCTCTTTCTCTCTGTTCCATTGTTATAATTTAAATTTTATTATTTTGTTTTCTCACTGTTCTCTTATTTTATTTTATATTGTTTTCTCCATCTGTCTGTATAAATAATCGCACACTATGTATTTTTTGTTTAGTTTAATTTTGTAGCCTGACGATGATTAAGCTAAGCGAAACCGGTCGGTCACAAAAAATAAATAAAATCTGTGGTCTTATACAAAGTTATTTTATCGTTTTATTGAATAAAATATTGGTAAATTGTTTATTGGAATTGAAGTTTCTTTTTCAATTCAGTGTCGTAACTAGTTTCATAATCTCTCTTAATTTTTCTTGTGTTAAAGCCTATAAATTATTGTAATTCATGTAAATCAGAATAAAGTAAATAATTCGTTAATGGCGATTAATAAAATTTATTCAACTTCCAAATTTGTGATAGTAAAATAGTCATAAACAAGGCGTACCCATTCCTTCGTTCCATTCGAAAACATCTCTATATATTACTGCATTGCTGAGATGTTAATTTAAATGCTAATTAATGGAAATCAGGTGGATTATTCAAATTAACAATACCTTCAAACATAAGCAAACAGAACGAGATTAAAAATAAAGAAATTCCGATTTCTAAAACAGCTCTCATCTTGTTAAATTAGAAGAGTTAACGGGGCAGGCTAATGAACCAAAACGTTTTAACCATCTTTAAAAATCCATTAGTAAAAACTAAGGTAGATACAGTTTAGTGAACACAATTAAAAAAAGGGAATTCTCTCTTGCACCATGCACACGAACTTTAGGGTGAACCGTCAAAGTTATTTTTCGAGGGGTATAAAAAGTTGCGCATTTGAATAAAAATAAATGTAAATAACAATACTTTAGGCCCTGTACCAGAGGCTGAAATTGTGCACATCTTGTTTTATATCATACCTTAAATGTATTAGAACGCATTTTTTCAATGTGACTTTTGGTAGCACCCTGCCAATGGAGATTTCGACCTAAACCGTGGACAACATGTCGTGGAAAACCTATATCCAACCCTAAAAAGATGAAATCGAGAAAAAGGAGTTTGAAAATATGACGATACAAAAGCATTAATACGCGTAATTGGCATTTGTGAAGTGAATATCGGTGTTTTTTTTTCTTTATGCGAATTATTATAGGTGGGTTATTTATTATCTATCAAAGCATTTATTTAAAAAAATGTATTTCTTGTGTAACCCTACTTTTTGAAGTTTTTAAACTTCAATTTAAGTCAAATATCTACAGTGTGCGATAAAAATTGAATTACCAAAAATCTATTGCATTTGGAGCTTGGATGTTTTCGGCAGATAGAAATCTCATATTTATCCATAGTAAAACATTTAAAACACGTTTTTGGCAAATTGTGGGTTGGACGATTTCTGCATAACTACGCCCTATTGTCTGTTACACTCAATTCGCCAAACTGCTGAAACGTGAGTATTTTGAAAAAAAGTTTATATTTTGCAAATTTGTCGTCTTATTTGTCTCACTTTCAAACCTCGGTAGAGACCAAAAGTACTATTGAATCTAAAAATTGAAAAGTCCAAATAACCATACGCAACTTTTGAAACCCTTGAGAGAACGATAACCTTAAAAAACATGCTTAAACTGCTCACCCAGACACACGTTTCGTTTTGCAAAACTAGAAGGTATGTTAGTCTCTAACATTTCAAACCAGATTTCTTATATTTCTTCTAACTATTTTTCTACTCAACATTGCATCATTACCGTAGTATTTCTCACCTTTCATCCACTTCATTCGCGCAGTCATTATCAAGCCGAGCGAACATCTCATTATTCGTGCAATGTGGACATGAAAAAAACCGCATAGGATGCAGCTGGTGCAACCAATGCAGGTGGCGTGGCATGCGTGCAGGCGGTGGGTAGGTGCCGCAGTAGACTTAGACAGACAACATGTGGATGCAAATAGGGTGCACTTGAGGATGCAAACTGCACTCGAAACCTGCTCAAGAATTTCAGGTTACATATTATTTAATAAGTATATTTAAAACCTTATTTTCAACGCTAATTCCGTAATAAATTCAGATTTCTAACTAATTTCAGGTTTTATATTCTTTAAGAAGTACATTTTAAACCTTGTTTTCAACGCAAATACTGCAGTAAGTTATTTATGTAAAACGATATTTTGTTTTTTCTCTATTCTGTCTCTTTAATTATTTACTTTTTGACGGTTCACTCAACTATGTTAAGGCCTGCTAGAAATATCATTGAGGTGTATAAATACATACCTCAATGAAAAATGTATGTTTTCTATAACATTTTTTTTTTATAAACCCTAATTGATCCAAGAAAAATAAGAATATTTAAGATTTATCAAAAAGCCAATAGTTTTAAGAATTTTCCTTGATTTCTAAGGTGATATTTTTTTATGAAATATTGGAAATATCACATTAGTTTAGCTAATTATTATTATTACCTTTTGAAAAGTGGAAAATATAAGTTGATACATTTATTGCAGTTCTAATCCGCTAATAGTTAGTTTGGTTAATAGACATTGTTGGACAATTACTTGCCTTCAAATGAATATGCAGTTATTTACCTCACTAGTTTAAGTCACTAGTTATAAGTGGTAGTATCGCCCTGGTAAAAGACCACCATTCAGAATCGAAACGTTACTTAAATTGGCTTTGGCCGTGTTTGGTGACCAGATCTGAATAGCCAGGTACTTCCCAACTTCCCTCTTCCCAATATTCTTCCCTTCCCCACTAATAATAATAATAATATTTGGATAATTTGTATAGCGCCGTTTTTTTGAAAAATCACCTCAAGGGCGCTGTACAAATCTTAATTTCTACTTAATATTTACTACCTTTAGCCTCACAACATACCCTATTTGCCATAGCCTCACTGGCTCTAGACGATTGGGAGCAGTTGAGACTCTTGTGCGGTATTCATATAAAAAAATTAAAAAGTATTAGGCATTGAGGTGATTCTGTCACGAAAACGGCGCTATATAAACCGGCCAATTATTATTATTATTACCTTCTTACCTTTATAATAGGGTTAAAAAGACGGTGTGTTTTAAAATCACTTTTGCTGATTGAATTTAAAAAACATTTACCTCTATTTTTCAAAAATAAAATTGCTCTCTCGAGCGTTAAATCACGAAACAGCAGAATTAGCAAAAGGCGTTTACAATACCCCCCACTCTTTAATACAATGTGTTGGTCCTGAAATGTGAGAAAAGTAATTCATTGGAAACAACTGGCGATTTATATTGTTCCAGAATAATTATCCAGCCCAATTATTTCACGCCAGTCTTTAGAAATTAATTCCCTAAATTTAACTTCCATAAAGTAATCATAAAAGAAATGCGCACTTTGATAAAATCGTTCAATTCGATTGATGGTGAAACTTTATGCAAAACCATCTACAATATTCAAGCTTAGAAAATAGCACACAAATTGCAGTGGACATTTTGTATTTGTTTCGGTCTTGAACCTACGGTCTAAGTCTTGAAGTAACAATATATGGAGGGAGGGCTAATTATTTTTACCCAACCTACACAAACTTGCGATAAATCACTTTCTACGGGTTTTTACGTCGTACACCATGAGAGAGAAAGAGACAACAAATTTCATAGACCGCTTCTACATACTGTCGCAATGATCTTATACAGAACCTGGCAGAGTTCAAACGAGTCCTAAAAACTAAATTGTTTAAAAATCCCACATACAAAACGTAACTTATTAAAATTTAATTTCTTTGAAAACATCCCTAATTTGCTTTGTTTCGGTTTTCTCCTTTCTTCTATCATTATAACTCAATGTCCTTACTATCTACTGAAAACCATATACTCATTGTCATAAAATATTTATTTTCTTTTGTTACTTGCTATATTTACACTGTCTGCATTTTTAGAATGGTTTACTTACAATACTTGAATATTAATGTTTTAAGTGCGCACATATTAACTGTCCTTAATCATATTTCCTTTTCTTTGATTCGACAAATGTGTTTATATGAATTAATTTGTTTCATCTGAATTTTTATACCCTTAGCTCCTAGTAAATTGTTTTTTAATCTGTTGATGTACACATACACATACATGTTATACCCATATCTGAACCTTTTCTCTCGTGATTTATGATAACGATCATTATTTTAGATAGTTTTAATTTGTATACATATTATGTATTATTTTCTCCTTGTTAGTTAATCTTATTAGCATAATTAATTTAGCATGAAGCGCACTTGACGTGAAATATCACAAAACTGCGCTATATAAGTTCACTGTTATTATTATTATTATTAAGCTCCAGGTTCACCGCGGGACTCCGCCCACATTTTTTATTATGCCACTAAACTTGACACAACTAAACAGTTTTTTAGGTTATATGCTATATTTTTGTTGATAAAAATACTGTGAAAAAGTGGCTATACGAATAAACAAAAACCATATGTCGATATGTGACATGAATGGATGTATAAATACTGTAACCTTAGCCACGCCCAGGTGCGCCAAGTCAGGTTAAAATCATCAAAAACAAGTAAAAAACTGACTTCACTGCCTTGGATAGATACTACTCTATGTACTCTAAGGTCTAAGTCTAGTTTTAAGAGTACCTTTGTAGTTTTTTTACATACCATAAATGCATCGAAGTTTTGGTACTCTGGCTTCGTTCTTATTCCCAACTTACCCCGCTCAAAAAAGCTGCAAGGAAGTGGGTTTACGCGTGTTTAACGGCACGTGGCATTACCGCTGGCAGTAAAACCAGAGAGCTGCACTTCAGAAGTAAAAGAAACAACAGATCACACCACACGCCACTTGTGATTGAAAAATACAAAAGTAAAAGCTGTCGCTATCAGAAACATCAACATTATCAGAAAAAGATTATTACACATAAAGAGTACCTACAATCCTACATACTTGCATATTTTTACAATGTTTTTTTTCATCTGTAGCACATTGCACATTTCATCAGCAAATTCTCGATCTACTGCTTCACAAAAAGTTCGAATTTATTTTAGAAACCCGCGAGAAATGTAAATATGAATAATGAACGCTCAGTTCTATTTTAACCTGTGTAGTGTTGTTAAGCTTTTCTAATGTTATTTTAGGTACAGTTTTAGGTGTATTGCGATAGTTTGATGATAATTTTAGCTTTAGTTTCAGGTATATTGCGATAATTTGATTGAATTTTTAACTATAATTTTATCTTTATTGCGATAATTTGATGGTAATTTGAGCAATAGTTTTATGCATATTGCAATAATTCGATGGTAAATTAGGAAATAGTTTTAGGTATATTGCGATAATTTCTCCTTACGTATACCTAGACCCAATGTAAAAAAATCTTTGGTATTTTTAAATTTAATTTAGGTGCCTTACTAATATTTTGGCAATATTTTTAAATATTATTCAAAAAATACAAACACATACACTAACCAGAGAGCTTTCTTCACTTAGGCAACGCGTGTTCGATACATTAGTTCCCCATTAAAGCTCAGAGGGGGTGTAATGCCGTTATTATGTGGCTTGACTCTCGATATTAAATTATGACTGTTTGTGCCACTAATATAACGTCAAAAGCTGTTTGACAAAGAGCAGAATGCTTTTTCGGATATACGTTAATTTCCCCGTTCGCATAAACTTGCTCATCGATGTGTGAAAATGAAATATATACATACACCGAACTGAAAATTAATAGAATAATAATATTATTAGGATAATTTGTTCAGCGCCATTTTTGTGGAAAATCACCTCAAGGGCGCTGTACAAATTTTAATTTCTAGTTAATATTAATTCCTAATTTATATAAATATACAGCAACATACTTACCTGACAGGTAACTTCTAGCAAGACACAATAACTTTATTATAATAACTTTAGCGTATTTAAATATATATATATATACAGGTAAATATAAAATTGGAAAAAATTAAAGGAAACTGATGTCACCAATTTATGTAGGACTTTATAACTCCTAGGCCCCAGACAAGACAATAAAATTGACTATCAGTTCAAGAAAGAATTTAGACATTTTTTTTTTTTTTTTTTTTTTTACGTGAATACCGCACAAGAGTCTCAATTGCTTCCAACCGTCTAGAGCCAGTGAGACTATGGCATACCCAGTAGGGGTATGTTGTGAGGCTGAAGGTCGTGGGGAGAGGAAGGAGATGGGGAAGGGGAAGGTTGGGAAGTACCTGGCTGTTCAGATCTGGTCACCAAACACGGCCAAAGCCATTTCAAGCAACGTTTCAATTCTGAATGGTGGTCTTTCACCATTTGAACATTCTTGGTTAATTTCACCAGAAGTAAGAAAAAATTAAGCTAACTCCGGGCACACGGACATGACCGCAGCTCATTTCTAGCGGTTTAGCTCTTCAGTGTATAGGTGCACGACAGCAGAGGGTCAAAGGTACCGACAACATACGCACGTATTGTAGCACTTCGGCGAATTGGTACGGTTAACTATTATGTAATGCTTATGAAGGGTTGACTGGAGGACGAAGACATTAGATATTAAATATTGCAAGATGAAGAAATAATCTTCAATTAATGTTGTTTCTTAGAGGAAATATCAATACCAATAAAAAACAGGCTTTTACCGGAAAATAATTATTGTAATTAAATTTAATTATTGCTTCTTCTTAAGCACATAAAAAATAAAATAAAAAATATTAGAGAACCAGCAATAGAACCTGTATTTGACCGAGATACAACTCTTTATTTTACTATTGAACAAATGAAAAAGATGAAACACCCATAATTAAGTTAAGTTGTATAACTTAACTTAAGGGTCAGCATCTAAAAATAGCCATTTTTGGATTTCTAGTACAAGCAATACCACAAATTATTCATCTGTTAATTCTATATGGGTAGTTAGAAAAATGTCGAACGTTTTCAGTACTTATATATACTTTTATAGCGCCGTTTTTGTGGGAAAATCATCTCAAGGGCGTTTTAATTAATTTATCAAACCTATAACTTATCATTTAAGCTTATAACTAATAACTTAAAATTAAAATTAATTACTAATGGCTTACAACTTATATTTTCAACAATTATTTCAATAATTATTAAACAGTAATCTTTTAAATTCTTCATGAAAAGCATACTAGAATTTTAGGTAAAACGTTCAAAAATGGCATTTCTAATTTCAAAAATTCACCTTTTACTGACATTTTAGTATGTTTTTCATAGAATTTAAAGGATAACAGTTTTAAATTGTAAAAACATAGAAAAGTTTTAGATACATCTTTTGTAGGATTACTTGTATTAGAATGCTGGAAAGTAACTTTTAGCGTAATTTTTTAATGCTGTTGTAATTTGCATAACATAACATAAGTTGTTAAGTGCCCTTCTTTCACGATATTCTTTCACGAAAACGGCGCTATAGAAATTAAATAACTATTATTATAATTTTTACAAGTAAATGGACATAAAATTGAAATAAAATAATAACGTAAACCTACAAATTCTCAGTAGCAATAGCCGTAAACATTTCCCAAAAGTAAAATGTTTGACAGGTATTATTCTGCTTCATTGTTAAGATAAAGTGTAAGAATATTTTTTGAAGAAGAGTTGTAATAGACTCAAAGTGTATGTATGATTAATGAACTCATTATTGATGTGTAGATAACATTCTAATTAGGTGGTTAGTAGGTTTTTATTTAGAATGAAGCCATACACCATATCAAGATCTCGAGTGGAAAATATGAAGTTGTTGTCTTTTCTATTTTTTATGCGTGAGAATTTTTCACAAAAATAAAAAGATCACACGCGCACAATAAAATTGAACATATAATCCAATTCCGTTTCACTCGCGTGAGTTTTTTTTTTATCTGCATAATCCTCGTAGATCTGCCAGATGTAAATAAACAACGTTATGAACGGCGAAAACACTTCGGAGCTTTCGTACACACGGTGATACAATGTACGAAATAAGGAGGGTGTATTAGATTGGACGACCTCCAGGGTGAGAAAGGTCGAAACGATGACTACAAATTCGGAGGTCAAAGGTTCGATGTCCGACCTTTTGAAAATGTATATTTACATAAATATTTCTTAATAACATCTTTATTCCAAAGTGAGCTTGTTTTTGGGTATTTTTCAAGAATATTTTGAAATTTCTTTACAACTGTATTAAGAAATACATATTTTAAAAAATGAATACTAGTCTTAACTGCCTAAAGCCAGTGAGAAAATGGCATCTCTAATTGAGGTATGTTATTCGCCTGAAGAGAGTTGGAAGGGAAGAAAATAAGGAAGAGGAAGGTTGGAGAGAGATAATGTTTTCTTTTTCATAAGCTTTCTAGCAACCAGCTTTAATATTTTTAACCATAAAGATTCTCGGTGGCTCTCAACCACCCAAAGATTAAGTTATTAAAAGATAAAACTAAATTAAGATTAAAAGATATGACTTTCCAAAACGGTAAAATTTTGCACTAAAACCGCAATTAAGAATCTATATAAAGCCTCAGCACTCAAAAATAGCGGAATACGTTACTTAGTAGGATTCCAAAACAAGAAAAAAAATGAAGGAAGAAAAGTCTTTTAAAAAAGATTTTTCGAGGATTGTGTCTCAATGTTGAGAAGTCCAAATTTTAGTATATAGTTAATATATTTTTTAAATGTAAAATTTTATAAATGAAAATTATTTACCTTCTTTAAAAAAAAACTACAAATGATTTATCTGCACATTCTTAATAGGTAGCGAAGGTATTTTCGAATATTTTACCCAATATTCTAGTTTCAAATAGAATTTAAATGATTACAGCCAAAGATTTTTTTTCACTGGAAACCTTAGACATTTTCTTAACACCAGTATAGAATTAACGGAATAATCATTTATAGTATTTTTTTTTTCTAGAATTTTACAGAGTGTGTGTTTTTGAGTGCTGACCCTTAAATGCGAAAAGTAAAGCCCATTAAAGCCTTTGTAACTTGCATTTTTATAAAGTATAAACGAAAGCAGCACCATCACCTTTATTATATATATAATGTTATTATCCGACCAATAAATACGAGTATAAATGGTTATTTTTTTAAAGAATAACCAAACATTCCCGGTTCACAAATAACCTGACAATATTTTAAAAACTCTTACTGCCATCAAAATAAGCGGAAAATGTTGCTTGTGCAATGTTGGAGGATTTAGGTAGCAGAGGATTGAACTTACGACGCCCGGATGGAAATTCGAACCGTTAATCCACTCGGCCACTTACCCGATCAATTCTATTTTAAGTTATTATGTATAGTTATTCAGTTATAATATATAACTTTCAACAATTAAAATGATTTGTGTACAATAATGTGTCACATTGCATACAATTTTACACCTTTTAGTTTTTGTAGTTTTATAATTTTTTGTTTAAAAGGTTATAAGCCTGTAATATTTCTTTCACCTGCGTCAAATCAAATCGATTAGAAGAAATATTACGTCTAATGGCACAAAGATGTTGGTAAATTCTTACGTTGTATCACGACTCGACTATTGCAATGGCATATATGCAAATCTCCCCAAAATACACACTGACAGACTTCAGTCAGTTTTCAATGCTGCAGCAAGGCTGATAACTGGCGTTTCCAAATATTCCCATATATTGCAACATCTTAAGAACCTTCATTGGCTTAAATGTCCTAAACGGATCCAATTCAAACTATGCTGGATGATTTTTAAGGCGAAACATGACATGGCGCCACCTTACTTGTCGGAACTGTGCATTCCAAGCGATACTAACACGAGACAAGTTACTCTTCGATCAGCATCTTCAATGGCCATAGGTAGACTCACTGTACCTAAACGCAATCCCAACATTGATTTTGGAGAGCGAGCTTTTGCCGTAGCAGGTCCCACAGCTTGGAATAATCTCCCTTCACATTTGCGAAAGATTGACAGCTCAATTTAGTTCAGAACAAAACTAAAGACTCATCCTTTTAAATTATCATACCCACAATAACGTAAATTTCCTTAACTAGAGTTTTGATCACTAAGTCCGAGTGCTACACATAGTTTATAAATATAGTTAAATATTGCTTACTCCACTTTTTTTCTACCCTAGGTCCGACAGCACGGGCAACAACCATTATAAATATGTGCTAATTTTAATATGTTAGTTGTAAGTCACTAGTTATAAGAATTAGGCATAAGTTAATATAAAGTCTTAGTTGTAATATTTTGTTAATTATGATGTAAAATAAATAAAATAATAATAAATAAAAAATAAAAATATATTTGTAAGAATCACCTAAATTTGAAGTTATTATGATATGGTGATTGTGTCCTGCCAGAAGTGACCTACTAGGTAAGTATGTTGCTGTATATTTATATAAACTAAGAAATAATATTAAGTAGAAATTAAGATTTGTACAGCGCCCTTGGGGTGATTTTTCACAAAAACGGCGCTATAAAAATTATTATTATTATTAAAGCGCCCTTGAGGTGATATCTCTGTCACGAAAACGGCGCTAAATTAATCAGCCAATTATTATTATTATTATCAATAAGCACAAAACAGATGTAAAATATTTTACAAAAACATTTACGTGATATTTTATCGTTGTAACGCGTTTTCGAAGTGATTTTCCACAAAAAACAGCATTATAAAAATAATCCATTTATTATTATTACACGTGATCTCTTTTCGCTCCACACTTTTATCGCTTTGCTGAATCCGCAGTTCCACAATCTGAGACGCCTAGATTTTGATACATTCAGCGATACCACCTACGACTCCATTGTACTTGGACCATTGTGGAAAGATAAACCTAATCTAGGCCCACTTGTGACGAGTCTTTGTTTGATATTCCCTCCAGAAGATATGTATGATCTCTCCCGTTTTATCCCTCACATGGAATACGGAGCGCTTGCTTAAATAATAACAGCCGGAGACATAACCTGGATATTTTTTCCCAACTTTGTCGGATTTTATTGGTCGGTGTATCGCTTTTTATTTTCATTTTACAGAGTTCAATTTTTTTTAAATATTTTATATTTTTCTAGAAAGCAATCACTTGGTGGTTTGACTTTAATGAAAATGAAATAATAACTTATTTTTTATGACTGACCGGTTTTGCTTAGCTTAGTTTATTTTTGTACCATGATGATGCTTAGACTAAACGAAACCGGTCGGTCATAAAAAATAAAATCAAATCTGTTGTTTTATACAGAGTTATTATTTCATTTTCATTATATTTTGTCTGATAAAGTATCATCTAACAGGAGCCATAGCAATTATAGCATCCTTTTTTTTAAAGGTTGTGAGGTTGGAGGAATTAAGGACGTGAAGAAAAAAGGGAAGAGGAAGATTGAAAAGTAGCTGGATATTCAGATATTGTCACAAAACATGTTAAAAACTAAGAAACCATTGCAAGAAACGTTTTAATTCTGAAATTGTGGTTTCTCACGTAGGAACGAGTGCAAATACGTAGTAATTATATTTTTTTGTGAAATATCAACTTCTATTGTAATTAAAAATATAAAAATACTAATATAAAAAAAAGGTTTGCATAACGGTTTTGCCATCAGTGTGCGATATATTCGAAAGGCAAAAAAATTACGCATCCATTTGCAAATTAAACAACCGCAACAGAAATTGCTTTATTTATTAGTAAAATTACCCATCCAGTCGGATTTCAGAAGATACGTACAGATACATACATCCATAATGCAATAAACAATGCACAAAGAAAGATCTCCGAAAGCAAAGCAAGGCGCCCACCGCCACTGTCGGTGCTATTCTGCGGCTGCACTCCAATCACTTGATTAACTAACGCCCGCTGTTGCATTTAAATCAAATCAGTACTGACTCATGGGAGAAGATAATGATGGATAAAGCATGGAGGACTGTTATTAGGTTAGAGGTTAGATTCATAGATTCTCTTCTTTTGCCCACCGCCCACCTTGAGAATTTTTTTTTTCTAAATCCCCCCCCCATTTTTTTTACTTACCATCTGACGCGTTCGCGGTTCCAGTTACTGGTGACGAGGAACCGGTTATTTATCCAGTTATTTTTGGAATTACTAGCAAACCTATATATATTTTGATATTATATTATTGGCTGTTTTTTCCAACGTATTTTTTCCAACGCCCCATAATTTTCTCTGGGTCTTCTACTGCCCCCCTGAAAGTCTCAAACGCCAACAAGAAGGCGTTATCGCCCACGTTGAGAACCTATGGGTTAGATTAATGCAAGGCGAATTATATAATACGGTGTCATATTGCATCTAATATCACACTCATAACTCAACGTACATAATTTTCTATTGTCGATTGATGGATTGGTAGTTTGTTATTTATTATAAGTATTAGTTACAAGTTGTTGTAAAAATATATTAGAGGTTTTTAATATTTATGCGTAGGACTAAGATGTTATAGTGAAATTTTTGTGTTGGATTTGTGTAAATCTACATTCTATTTAAGGGTCAGCACCCAAAAATACACACTTTTTGGTTTTCTAGTACAAGCAAAACTGCAAATTATTTATCTTTTAATTCTATGCGGGTAGTTAGAAAAATGTCTAAGGTTTCCAGTGATTACAATTTCTAAACAGTAAACTTTTAATTACCTTATGAAAATCATTCTGGAATTTTAGGTGAAACGTTCAAAAATACCTTTGCTGGTTTTCTAATTGCACCTTTTACTAAAATTTCCGTATGGTTTTTCATAGAATATAAAGGATTACAGTTAAAAAATTCACTGGAAACCTCAGACATTTTTCCAACTACCCACAGAAAATTTGCAGATAAATCATCTGTAGTATTGCTTGCGTTAGAATGCTACGAAGTAACGTTTAACGGCATTCTTGAGTGCTGACCCTTAATTCGATTCCCTTAAAAGCATCCTTGTTGTGAAGAAAACAGTTGGAAATAATGGGGCCGTTTTTGGTCACACAAAAACTATTAACACTGATTCAACATTTCGAAATTTATAACATCGCCGTTTTAGAGTGAAATGAGGTTCAATGGTAAACATTATAACAAGGCACATTTAATTGCAAATAAATACATTTAACTCAAGATTAGATGTACCCAAATGTAAAAGACGTATCTACCAAATAATTTTCATGAAGAAACAATTAAAGACTGCGTTTTTTTTTATTTAATCGCTCATTTTTCCAGTAGGATCAGAATCCCTTTGCTTCGACATAGCGCCTCTGTTATCAATCATAAATAATTTTTTTTTATTCTTAGTGTTTATTTTAAATGAAAAATCAAACATACGAACATCCTTATATAAACAAACCTAGCCAAAATATTACTATTATAATCTCATTCCTCATCATAAATTTTGACAACCCGTTAGCTACATACTTTCATGCCCTAAAAATAAAATATATAATAATAATAATATTTGGACGACTTGTATAGCGCCGTTTTTTTGAAAAATCATCTCAAGGGCGCTGTACAGATCTTACTTTCTATTGTTACATATTAATTCCTAGTTTAAATAAGAAAATATACAGGAACAACTTAGCTAAATTTTAAGTTATTATGATACATTGATTGTGTCCTGCCAGAAGTGATCTACCAGGTGAGTATGTTGCAATATATTTATTTAAAGAAGGAATTCATATAAATTAGAAATTAATATTTGTACAGGGCCCTTGTGGTGGTTTTTCACAAAAACGGTGCTGTACAAATTATACAAATTTATTGTTATTAATTAAAGATGTTTTTTTTCTGAACAAGCAAAATATAGATAACATTAAGAATTTCAATATATTAAGATATTTCAGAATAGCAAAATAGTATGTATGAGACGATGTATGAATGTGAACGAAGCAAGGAGTTTGTGCCAAGACAGAGTTACATGGCGGTCCGTCCTCTCTGCCTACCCCTGTGGATAAACGGCGTGATGGTTAGTTAGTTAGTTAAGCAATTTTAAACAATACATTTATGGGAAGGAAAGTTTTTTTTTTTAACTTGTAAATCTAGTTAAACCCTAGTCTGCATCCACTTCAATAGTTTTATCCAAGATTTATGCAGTCTGCACGAGTCAATGTTATTGTAATGCATACAGATAATTCAATAGCAAGCATACGTCTCTGTACCAGAGCCCCTATACCGTCGTACAAATCACATTTAAGTCGAAAGTGCACTTCAAATGGTGGTACACAATCAAATTAAAGGTCCCTTTTAGAAATTACTCTCGAGCGCAGCCGGAACAGCTATCAGTGTCAATTAACGGGGGCTCTTTGTAAAGAGCAGCTTACTTCGGTGTTGTCGTTTTGCAGCTATTTTTCACGTGAATCACTTTTAGATATACTCTGGCAAACGGAAGTAGATTTTTTTTTTTTTTAATTCCCAATAAATAAATACTTTTCTTGTTTTGCAGTAATACATTTCGTTAGTTGTGAATCTCTCTTTGATATTTTGTTTTACATTTGCATTAATATATTTTTTTTGTTTTGCTAGCCGTATATTTATTGAGAATCTCCCTTTGATGTTCTCTCAACATGTCTAATTTATGTTGTTGATTAGCTAGCGAATTTTTTTATTTATTATATGCAATGTACCCGTAGTATAAAATATCTCTCAATAAGATGCGTGATATAGAATATCAGTTTCATGTAAATGATACTTTGAGGTTAATGCTTTAATAATACCAAATTTAACACGGTAAAACTACGAATTAACAGTTTCAAAATTAGAAACTAGTGTGTTAATTAATATCACACAACCTGTGTAGAAAAGGTTAAAGTTCACATTGATTAAAATAAAATCACTTGTTGCCATTAGAGAGCCACATTATGTACGAGTATACACACTAATACATCATATTACGTAGTGTTACTTTTAATTGTTGTGTCTTATGTAATGTTTCTTGGTCTAAGGAAACTGTTTTTTACTCGTGGTATAAGAACTTTATTGTATATTGGCAACGAAATTAGATTTTTTCAACAATATTTATTGTTTTTTTTTCTACTTTACCCTGTATACATGTATACAAATTTAAACATTTCATAATGTGATTTGTACGCTATTGTTCACCTTATAACAGGTATGTAGTGACCTAGTTAGGTGAACACCGAAGTGAAAGGACAAAAAGATATACAAATTAAAATAATATACATGGTCTTATGCAAAGTTATTTTTAAATTCCTTTAAATATGTCAAACCACAAAGTAATTGCTTTCTACGAAAATTTAAAAATACAAAAATATGTTTGTATTTAACCATTTTTTTTAAATATCTTTCAGAGATTCGTGATTTTGGGATAATATTTTGTATAATATTTGTTAGTTCGATACGCAAACAATTTTTTATTTGAATAAGAAAATACAATTAAAACAAACAAAAAATTGTGTCAATATTAAATGAATTCAGATTGATGAATATTTAAAAAAAAAAAAACAACATACTCTAGACAGTCCTATTAGCGACTTTAGGGACTGGTGTTGCCATTCGATAAAAAAAAACACCGTATTAATTCGAAGCCACACACGGCGCTGTGGGTAAGTCACAGCAAAAAGTTAATTTGAATAACAAACGCGGTAAGGAATGAAATTCTTGTCAGCTTTGCTGTGATGTCGTTAACCTATCAAAGTTCAACGAGGGTAGGGTTGTAGGTTAATAAAACCAATTAAGGTATCAAAATGTCTTTCTTTTTAATAAATAAATTCTATTCAAGCATTTCAACCAATATAATCGATATTTTGAAGCTCTGATAATTTTTAATCAAGTTTCTTAGATTGATGTACTTGAAAAGATCATCGTATTTCGACGTCGGAAAGGCAAAAGGGCTTGGGCGCCATTTTGGGAAGCTTACACCAGAGTACTTTACATGATTTTGTTGTACAAAAAAATACGTGATTGGATTTAAAAAAAAAAGTTAATTCAATGCTCACATTGAGTTACATGAAGCGACAAAAAGCTTAAAAAAAGTCTCAAATTTGTGTCGCTTGAGTCAAGCCTTCTCCCAAATGGTAAATATATCTTAGATGGCTGAAGCGCCACAAAAGTGTTCAGAATCAAACGAAAGTCAAAAAAACTGATAAAACTGCACATTTAACTAATTTTCGCCTAAAGTGTTGCCTTTTGCTTTTCCATCGTCGATTTGACATCGTTACAATTCAAAGATTAGCGCCATTTTTTAAATTTAAATTTGAACGGTCACCGTGGGCATCGATTCCAAGCCCGTTTCAACTTTTGAACAAATTATGATCAGCTGACAAGCATCACAACACGATTTGTTGAAAAGCTAAAACGGCCCGACAGTCGGCATTTTAAAGGGTAACGTTCGAATTTCGAAAAAAAAAAACAAAATGAAGCTTATCATTGAAATTGTGTCGATGCCAAATGCGATAAAAGTTTGAAATAACCCGCACTCAGTTTAAAACTAACAATGACTGGCTCGATCAAAGTAAAATAAAACAGTAGGAAATACGTTTACAAAACATTGTATTATTTGCCCTTTTTATACGGAAAGCAAAAAATAACACAACATCATTTTATTCTTGTGTTTTTATCTTCGGACGAGATGGTTCATTCTTAAGTGATTGAGATGTAGATACTTTATTTAATGCGGCGAAAACTCTTGTTATGTAAACTCTGGGGTCATTAAATTTTGCATAGCTTTCCTGTGTCGAATTCTTACGTAAAGATACACATTTTCGCAACACAATTTTCTTTATAAACTGTGCATATGCCGAGTGTGAAAAGAATATATGATGCGAAAGCGAATTGATGAAGAAGTCGGGGACGCCCGAGGAAGACATGGTAGTGAATCAAATACTTGAATCGGGCCATGTAAATAGTCAGAACAACAGAAGAGTGTGTTCGAGACGATGCATGAATGTGAATGAAGCAAAAAGTGTATGCTAAGACAGAGTTGTATCCCTGCGGGGAAACAGCGTGATAGATAGTTAGTTAGCTTAGTTTAGAATGGTGCTCTCTTTTTCTGATGTTTTTTTCAATTGAAGGTTGGCAAGCATAGGGGTAACTTATACCCAGCAGGTTGCATCCCTTAACTCCTTGAAAAAATATATAGAAACAGCGTAGTGGTTAGTTTGTTATTTAACTAACTAACTAACTAACCATCACGCTTTTTCGTTTCTCCGCAGGGGTAGTCAGAGAGGACGGACCGCCATATAACTCTGTCTTGGCACACATTACTTGCTTCATTTACATTCATACATCGTCTCATACATACTCTTCTGTTATTCTGACTTTTCACATTACCCGATTCAAGTATTTGATTTACTTGATCGTGCCATGTCTTTCTTGGGCGTCCTCGACTTTTTCTTCCATTCGCTTTCGCATCATATATTCTTTTCACACTCCTTTCTTCGTTCATTCGCTCTACATGCCCAAACCATCTAAGTTAGTTAAATATCAAAACATAAGATAAGACGCCATATTTATTATTTGTTCCTTGTTCATCAGAAGTTTAGTACCTGTGTGAAAAAATATTTGAAAGAAAAAACTTTAAAATTACCAATCCAGAAATCTATTCCAAGGTTCAGCCGAGTAGCAAAACAAGCAAATGTATATAAAGTGACGATAAACAAAATAAATAAAAACAGTTGCATGCAGAAAATCGATTAATGTACCGGTCACGGTGGAACGTAATGGGGTGCGAGACAGGTAACTAACGATAAACCCGAGAAATACGGCCTTCTTTCTCACAATATTCAAAGGATCTCATTACGTTTTAATTTATCGAATATTAAAAACTAACATTTATATACCTGTATCCGTTTTACTTGAGACCTGATTATCCCGTCCCCGGTTGGGATAAAGGCGGCGCCCTATTAGCGAATCCGCCCATGGGAGAATTATGCACACTTGCCAGCTCGATGGCCGGCCGCCCACACGCTGCTAAATCATAATACGTGGCTGGTGTTGTTTGTTGAGTCTAGTTTATCTACGGTACGTGGATGCTGTTGAAATTCCCCGTGAGAAAGCGCATATTATGTTACACGGTGGTTTATTCTTCTTGATTACAAGTTGTGTAAAGGTATGGGTTGGGATCAGAAATATTCATTGAATAAAGCTTGTTTGGGTTGTTGATTTTTTCATCAATATCTCACCATAAGTAGTAGGCGGTGTTTTAATGTGCATTTACATTTGTCATTTAAGGTACAGTTGTTACATTAAAATCAGAAGTGAAATAAGAAATAATAGATATTGTATTTTTACTTATGGTCTGCTGAAAATATTATCCTTATGTATTTCAGAAGCATTGTGTTAAGATATCAATGTTGTGTTTAAATTATGAGTAATTGAATATACCCATTTAAATTTTATGACCGGTCGGTAGCTGAGTGGACAAACGCGTCGGATTCCCACCCGGGCGTCGTGGGTTCAATTCCTCGGCTGGCTAAGTCCTCCATCATTGCACAACCAACATTTCCACTTATAATAATGCTAGTAGAATTTTTTCAAATATTACCAGATTATTCGTAACCCGGGAATGTTCGTCTTGCTTTAAGAACAAAAACAAAAAACCAATTGAAATCCGCAAAGAATGCAAGGCTGATGTGAGCGTAATGAATAGGATTAAGAAATGGACACTTAGATGTTTTGGACATATATACCGGATAGTCGAAGAAAGGAGTGTAATGAGAATATATGAAGCAAAATTAAAAGGTGGAAGAAGTCTGGAATGCCTGAGGAAGACGTGGCGCGGCCAAATGAATCATGCACGTTTCGGGTCATCGTAAGAGTCAGGATAACAGAAGAGTATATTTGAGAATGAAGCAAAGAGTGTGTGCCAATGCAGAGTTGTATAGCGGTCTATCATCTCTACCGACTCCTGCGGAGAAACGGTGTGATAGTAAGTTAGTTAGTCAAACCCCATTATTACATTATACAAGTTATTTTTTTAAAGCGCCCTTGTCCTATTTTTATGCCAATTATCAGTATTTCTTACGACTAAGTCGTTAAAATCTATTTTATTCTAAAAACGAGAAAAGTCGAAACTGTTTTTTTTTTATGTTGGTAAAAACTAATAGCCAAGCTAAGCGATAGAGCGGTTTATTGGAAAAATATTTAGGATAGGACTATAAGATAAATTAATTTGATTGTTTCAAGTTATCTAATTTTTATCTTTTAATTTTTTTATGTTGGTAGAAAATTAATATTAAAAAAAAACAAGAGGACGTTTCAAATTGAAACGTCCTCTTGTTTTTGAAACTTTCAAATCGATCAAAATATTAATTATATTTTACCTATCTATACCTAGCTACCAATCAACACAATGTTGGCAATAGTTGTAAAGTCAATCACAACTATAAACCTGCGTGTTTGAAATTGCTGAAAATACCAACGCATCCCAAACAGCTAGAGCTGCAAATTGAACCAAGTTGCACCCAGACCGCATCAAACAACAACACAACACGGTTACATAGTTGTACTGCTAGTCCCTTGTTCCTTGCACGAGGTACGAGATACTCTACGCCGGGCACAAACTCCGTACTCTCTGTACTGTGGGTATTATATATCTAGTAGGCTGGACCATCAATTAATTTTTCGATTTTGAATACGTTGGGGGTATCTGCAGTTGTGCATTCGAATACAGATAACAAACAAACAAAAAAACTTACTTTTAGTCGTATACCAGGGGCCAACTTTTTCAAAAAAAAAAAATTTTTTCGTTCTACTCCCAAGCTTAATAATTACTAACAAAACTACTTTTTTAACATAGTTTAAAACCTCCACAACCAGGACACACCAAAAAATTATTAGTTTGTCTTTTTGGGTACATTAAAACGCAGATTTTAAGTGTGAGTTTTGATGGCAGCGATTAGCGATTTTCATCAAAGCCGTGGGAAATATATGAAGAACCTGTTGTTTGTCACTCTCGGGTCGTCAAACTCATAAATGTTAATATCATGAATATTTCAAATTCGTAAAACCACTCTAAACTGTCCCGTGTTCGA
The DNA here is from genome assembly GCA_022651775.1 of Drusus annulatus. Taxonomy (NCBI): domain Eukaryota; kingdom Metazoa; phylum Arthropoda; class Insecta; order Trichoptera; family Limnephilidae; genus Drusus; species Drusus annulatus. Next base: position 1,667,929 of record JAGWCC010000057.1, read on the forward strand.
GACTTGGTATTTGGCAAAAAGTACTATTGAACCTTAAATGTTTTAATGGGGATAAAAATCTGAATAGTCATAAGTTTCTTTGAGGCCCCTGAAAGAACGATATCTTAAAAATAAATCTACATACATTGATGGTCCACCTACTGTACAAGTGTACAGAGTACTATGTACTGTACTGAACTTGTACCGAGCTGCAGACTCGCCTTCATTACACAACGTGTTGATATTTCGATCTCAACTTAGATCATAAATATCCCGCGGCCTTTCCGCATAGAACAAGAAGATAAATGATATCCATGCAGCGATTGTCTGCCCAGAGTGCCGGTTCGGGCTTAGAACGATTGTGCACGCTTAGCGTGGAGCCAGTGCTTAGACTAGCCTAGTGTATTCAATATTCATAGGTTCATAGAAATTAATGCAGCATTATGGAGAGTGTCGTTTTGTGAAATGAAATTCCGTAAATAAGAAGCAGTTTTAAGCTGTCTGAAAATATTAATATTGTATTGAATCAACAACCATAGATGTCCATGACCATAGGAGGGGTATAGAAGCAAAAGCACCGATCTTTGTCATCCTAAATTATTTCTTGTTGAGTTGATAAAGCGTTTTATACACTTTTCTTCAAGAATATGTTGATACATTGAGAGATTTTGTTTCAAATTTTTCGTAGTTTAATGTACACTGTTTCTTTATAATAATCATTCAAATGTTGATAATGCTACCAAACCGTTTTTTTTAAATTGCTGCCTTTGCTTTTACGCCCCTCATGTAATCTATGCGTTTGAGTCAGGAGGTTTATATTTAGCCTAACGCAGCGCTAATATATGAAATGCGATTTTGTTAGAACGTTGTGATGTTGATCGTTAAGTTTGATGGACTAACCAAAACTTGCTCTACAGCTATCGTAATGAACACAGAGATATAATTGAGTCCCAACTTTCATAACACAGAGATATCCGCTAGCATGGCGGACAAGAAACACTAAAAATCTTAATTTTTACTACCACTGTATATACTCGTACATACCAAATTGGTGCTACCGGTTCTGTCAAATATTAATAATTACATTTTTAATGACGGCATAAGTATTTATTACAGCGAATTCATAAAAATTGAGTCGGATCAACTTTGGTGCAATTCAAATAGAGTCAGAAATCACAAAAGGTTGATAAAAGATTTTACCTAACGCTGTTCACGAGGAAGTTTTACCAAATACGCCGTAAATTGGATAATCTTAACCTTATGTTCCTCGGACGTGGAATCCCCGCAATACAAGAGGGCCGCGATAGAAACAACCACGAGATACCTCTTCCGCGAGATTTAGGTGCTAGCAGTATGGTTCTTTTATGGTGCTCGTATGGTGCTAGTTTGGTGCTAGGTGCTGGTACAAAACAACATTCAACTGTCTTTGTAAGCCCGAACATAGGGACTAAGCTGACTTACTATAATTGTTGTAAGACCCGTGTAGGATGGTCTGGGAAAGCTTGGAGCCTATGAGAAACTGAGAGAATCTATGCAATTCAAACAATAATAATACATAATACTTGGCTTATATGTACAACTTCATTTTTGTTAAATAATCACGATGATGCACTGCTAGAAATAGCTACAAACTGCACTTAAAATTAACATAATACTTTTACACGATTTCAATTACAAAAACAAAGCTTTATTTGTAAACGAAAATAACTGTATTACACATACTTAAATATATCGCGGGCGGTGAAAAGGTTCGGATGGAATGGTGAAATTCTTTTTTTAAATTTAAAATAGCACAACACCGCAAATATAAAATAGACTACTATCGCATTTAGGTAACTATTATAGGTTAGCTAATAAGTTTTTCAACTCTATTATCCATTTATGGAAATGAATTTCTGAAAAGATGTAGGTACCTAATATTTTGAGGGCCATTCGGAATTCTGTGGAATGTTTTATTAGTCTCAGTTTTCATCCCTAAGCCTTAGAAAAGAGCCTTAGAAAGAAAAGCCACTGTGAATTCCATAGTGAAATACCTTGACATTATTATGAAGTATTTGTACGAAAGTCGTTTCATATTAAACAAAGAGATGTCTAAACACATTTCTATGCATACTTACTTGATATCTGAAACCAGTCTATTATGATTTGTAGTTCTGGCTGCACGCCCATTCCTCGAGAAGACGTGATAGTCTAGTCCCAGTGGATTCGAAATTGATGTAACTTACCTGTAACAACACAAATGAATGTAATTAAAAGGCCGATAAATTTAAATTTTAATCAAATAAACAAATACTTTAATCAACGAATTCGATTTGCAAAAAGTCTGTTATTGAAAAAAAACCAATCAAGACGGCAAAAGTTCACTTCTTATGCTCAGTAATTGGAGGCTGAAGGAAATGAAAAAGATACGGTAGTTTATTCCATGTTCTATTTTAATTAAAACCGTTGGTTATTAATCACCCCACTGACAGTGTTAAATGTTTTATTCAATTGTTGGTAGGCTTTCCAGATGATAAATTAATACGCTAAGTTAACTCGGGATACCCGGGATACCAACATAAGTTCATCACGATGTCCGCCGCTATTACTAATACTAGAGACGTGTTATTAAAACTCACTTTGATCTGCTGAGCAGGATCTAAACCTTTTCAAGTTTGGAAGATTTTCTTATGAAAGTACAAAGCATTTTTTCAATGATATTAATTCAGAGTATTGCTTATAAAACACAAATTTTTCTTAAAATATGGTTTAGGCCATTGTATGTGGTGCATTATAGAAATAAATGGTTTTAGATCGAATAAAAAAAAAACCTTATTTCACTTTTATCACGATGGTATCAAGTTCAATTCCACCATAAATTCAGTTAAAAAAGTAATATATTTAAAAACTGTCTCCGCTATTCAAAAAGTTAATTTTATTACATAATATGGCAATAGAAGAAGAAGCATATCATTTTGTGGTTCTGCCGCTGAGAACTTCGTTGGAACATCTCTTTATGTTTCATGCTTCGTTCATGAGAAAATGGGACAGTTTGCAACGGAGTTATCAGCGGTATTTCTTTATAAACACACTCTTCAATTGAACAGCCATCACAGCAATTCTAGAATCGTGATAGCAACTCTAGCCTAGTGAAATTTTAAAACGTATCAGAAGATTAACTAATATTGACAAAAAAACGCGCATTGGACATGTCGTCAAAATCCCACAACTACAATGATACTTGGTAACATCATATGATTTACGATTATTAAACGTTATGAGGCAGACAGCTTTATTAAGAACTTATTCCCAAACACAATTACGGCTAACAAACTACATTACTTTACGAGCAGATTTACTATATTATTCGAGACTAGTTAACAGTTTAGTCTTTACACATACGTCAAGAGGGACATAGTGAGTAAATCGTAAAATAGCGTAATCGGAATAAAATTTTAGACTTTTTTACGTATGAGCGAAATTTAGCATTCGAATCATGTACAGAAGACGACTTAGCGTATTAATACTATAGATTTTGGGGAACTATTATTTTATTGGTCTCTTGACATCTCTCGACGTCTTTCGATCTTCAAGCTGATTGTTGTTTTAACAAAATGGTGCTATAATAAATTAAGTTTCGCCTAAATTAATTGTTCCCTGATCAATGTAGGTTACGGTGGTATTCATTATCACATAGTGGTGTGTGTATTTGAAAACAAGTCGAGTGAATTTTCATTGGAGAAACGTTTTTATGAGAATGTTTTCTCAATTAGGTAAGGCAGTCACGGTTCGTTTAGAATGTCAATGAAGCTTCGCTATGAGAAGATATTGCATTTTATGCGAAACGACAAAGTGTTTATTAGTGTTTATTTCAATTTGCTTGCCGGCCTAGAAACATCATTGTAATCATAAAATAACAATAAACTCTAGCGCTCATTTCGCACTATTGTATTTTAAACTAAAATGGAGAGCAATTTTCAGACGAAATTCTTTTAAAAATACTCGGTGCTATGGAGAAAGATGACGACCTGGAAACTGTGAAGTGATCCGAAAAACTAAATAATAATCCAAAGAAAGAACTGCAAAAATAAATTCTCTATGGTTAGAATTGAAGAATATATTATAATACTAAAAGCTGGTACATTATTTTTAAATATAGAGACTTGAGTTATTTATAACGTTAATTTGTGGTTTTATAAAATATGAATGCGTTTTGTTAAACTTCTATAATTTTCATATGCCCGTATAATATATAACGACTTTGCTAATATATTATCTAAGCCGAATTATGAGGAATAAAATACAACTATTTTTAAATATTTGTTACTCCCGGATAGAGTAGAGGTTCCTAGTTCGAGTCTCGGTCATGGCCATTGTTATTTTTAGGTTCTGGCTTTTTTCTGTTTCTTATTTGTATTTTAGATTATTAATATTACTTAAATATTTCACAATAAATAATCATTAATTCTTTAAAATTAATTCCAATTTTATAACATATTTTTGATAAAATTCAAGCGATGATACTAATTCCCATGCAACATAATAAAAGAGAGTGTAAAAATAAATTAGTTGGTTCTAAATCATTTATCAACCCTTATTTGTATTAGTGGAATCTCTGGTTAGGATTGTTAGTATGCACTTCATAGTTCAAAGAACAGAACATTAAAAGTTCAAAGTAGTTTTCAGTGGATGCTTTCATTCAACAAAGCAACTCTGGAATGAGGTTAAATGAAAAATACGTTTGGCATTGTTTAGCGTTGTCTTAAATGAAGCCACTGCAGCTGGTAACAGATAGAGTCGGGCGCCTGGTATATTACCACGAAGCCAACTTTACATCCTACAACAATGCAAGCACGGAGCACGGAACACAGAACAGAGACAAGAGAACAGAACAGCCTCCTTGGGTAAAGTAAGCCTCTTGGATCTGGCGGGGCGGAATCAGCGCCGGAGCCAACTGGGCTGAAAACCGTATTTGCATTTGAATACCGTTAGCTCCGGGCTGGAGAACCTACTGGAACTTTACACTGATACGCCGGATTTATTTCCCGGCGCCTGTTACCCATTCTGTCAGGAGATCGAGTTAAGGCGATAAGGGGTTATACGAGAATCCGAAATGTAGGACACGGCGTAAAAGCCGTAACACATTTGTAGATAGAGCCTATTTTTGTATATCTTTCGCCGGCGTTATGACCCGCCGGAGTTTTGCGAGAAAAATAAAGATGGGGAGATACCATGATTCGCTTTGTGTTAAATAAAATGAATTGTCGTAAAAAAGACACTTGCGAAATTGACAGCGACAACTCAACGTCAGGCGAAGGAGAGACATACATTATTTCTGACGAGAAAATATCAGTTCAAGTACAAGAGTCAAGCCCGAGAAAGGGAAAGCGTCTGGTAAAATGTACAACCAGTATTTCATGTTGTAACGCAGCACCGAAAAATATTTAAAGAAATGATATTTTACGAGTGGTTTCTCTGGAAAATTAGGAAGCTTATTTAGAGGTGGAAATAAAAATGAAAAATCAGTAAAGTATTGAATTACCAACAAGTTGGGCAAATACGAAGAGAAACCGACAAAGAGCGATATCCGCCGAAGAAATATGATAAGAGGGAAAGTATAAAACAGGCTAACGTCTCCCATTAATTCGCTGGGCCGCGCCTAGCCAGTTTTCTCAAATTTTATTACAGCAGGCGCGGAAAAAATAATCGCCACGCGCATATTTCACGATGAGGCCATAAAAACGATACAACACCGCATAGCGAATCATCCAACTTTTCCCCTTAAAGAGGGGCCGGCACAAGCGCTTCGCGGGGCGAAGGGACTGGGAACACTAAATCAAAATTTCATCACGTTCTTGCAAAACACTGGAAAACTTTATCCCGGTGTTTTTATGTGGGCTCAACGGTCGAAAGGTGATCCGTAGGCGTAATGCAAATGGAATATGAATCACTTTGTTCTTAAATTAAGCTTTTTTCGCTTAGTATATCAATTCCCGTTGAATCGTTGAAATTTTTAAAATTTCCCAAATACCTTTTCCGTAGTAAAAAATAACTCAACATTTTATTTGGAAGATACGAACTCTGCTAGAGCAAAAAAAGGGGGTAGATACTCTGAGAATCGCCCTGGTGAACATTCAGAATGAAAACGTTGCTTGAAATGCCTTTATTAGTAATATTAGTACTATTAGTTAAGGCGTGTAAAGTGAATGAACGAAGAAAGGAGTGTGAAAAGAATACATGATGCGAATGTGAATGGAAGAAGAAGTCGAAGACGCCCGAGAAAGACATAGCACGATCAAGTAAATAAAATACTTGAATCGGGTCATGTGAAGAGTCAGAATAACAAAAGAGTATGTATGAGACGATGTATGATTGTGAATGAAGCAAGGAGTGTGTGCCAAGAAAGAGTTATATGGCGGTCCATCCTCTCTGTCTACCCCTGCGGAGAAATGGCGTGATGGTCTGTTAGTTAGTTAGTTAATCAGATATGTAGTATGTATAATAGTCGTGTACTTACAAACTTTCTTTCCCTAAGGACAGTTGAGAAACTCTTTTACGGTATTGCCATGCTTAAAAAATAATAATCGATAATTTTTAAAAAGGAATTGTTAAGGGTTGAAACCTGCTGGGTATATTTTACCCCTGAGCTAGCGTGCTAGCCAACTTCCGATCGAAGAGAAGATCAGAAAAAGAAAGCACTTTTTTCTAATATTGTAATATTCACACCATTTTAAGCGAAATATAACAATGAAGATTTTTTTTACTTGAATGGGTAGGTACTTTAATAAAAAACATTATTGCAATATTGCATGAGCACTAACGCGCATAACTTTCGTTTATTGTCTTACCCTTATTCATAATATCAAAAACACTTAGATAAAATGTGGCGATACACAGTGGGAATAAGCTGACTGCCTTGTTAGGCAGAGATAAATAAGCGAGGGTAGTAAGGGGGAAAGAGTGACTTACACACGTGGCAGAGAATAATAAATTAATACCTAATGTGTTAAATTTTACCTCAGTGTGAACCGGCAAAGTAAATAGCAAGATAAATTCACAATAAAAGCTTTATAGCTCGTTTTAGTGTTTCTTTTGAACTTTCGCCATGCTAAAGCGAACGAAAATTATTATGAATACTAAAATGGAAATAATACATCGCCCGTATAATTTTTTTTATTATTACGGCCGGATTGTGTTTGTATTTCGCTGTGATTTTTATTATCTATTGTTGATTTATTGCTTTGCAGTGAAACTTAATATTCAACCGACTTCAATAAACCGCGGCAAATAACATTTAAATAGTTATTTAAATAAATTACGTACACAATTAAATAATAACTTTTTTTAAACTGAATTTCACCTTTTATTATTATCTCAAATATATTCGAAAAATATTTTTTTAATTTTTTTTATTAGCAGGTAACTTCGTTTACACCAATTTAATTTATAACAGCATCAGATTTGATATAATGGTACCCTCATCAGGTAGAGTTTATATCTGCCTTTACTAAGGTACGGTTTTTCCAAAACCGGTTAGCGAGTTACTATTATTATAAGTGATATTACTTAAAATAGCAGTGTTTTGTTTGACATAAGTCAAAATATATCAAACTGAAATAATGAACTTTGAAGTTTTGCATCTTCACACTGTGTACATGGGTATATATAAGTATGACTCAACATCGTATATTTGTATTAAAGTATGAATAATAACGTCATCTAGTGTTTACAAATAGAGCTTTAAATAACTATGCACCTTGACAGTTTATCTAGAAAGGTTTTCATTTGTTTATTGTAGTGAATATATTAGTTTGAGATCTAACATTTGGCTGGCTGTTTTTTAAAAGGTACACTATCAAACGTTAGCCTCCGTGGTTAAGTGGTTGAAACGCTCGACTACGCATCCAGTATTTTATCAACTTGTAATATAAATACATGTGAAATAACACATTTTATTCATATAAAATAATCTATAGCATTTTTGCGACACGTTCCAGAGTGATAGGTACTCTAAGTATCGTCCTGGTAAAAAAAACATTATTCAGAATCAGAACATTGCTTGAAATGACTTTAGTCGTGTTTGGTGACTAGATTTGAATATCCAGGTACTTCCCAACCTTTTTTTTTCCTCTCTACTACCTTCAGCTTCACGATATACCCCAATTAGGGATGCCATAGTTCCTCTTGTACGGTATTCACTATAAAAAATATATAAAAAACGAAGTACTTAACTCAAGATGTTTAACTCACAATTTGTTTTTTTTTATGGCAGTGTGGTTGTATTATTGCGAAATATGCTGATTCATATATTTATTTATAACATTAATACAAATTAAAACGGTCCAATGTGGACACGACGCAACTAAATATAACTTGGAAAGAAAAGGGAGACCAAAGCCAATAATGACAAAGGGTGACCTGCTGCCTACCGAGGAAGGAAGTGTGAATGTTACGGAACTTTCAAACCATGTTGCTTGTAAATCAAAACACGTATCGCCGACCGTCTGTCGCAACTGCTAAATTAACTAATTTCCAAATGCGCGCTCACAAATAAATCCTCACCCCACGGGCCGAAGTCTCCCCTCTATCCCCGAATAGTAGTTGGGTACGCTTCTGGTAAGTGTGAGGTAACCAGTGGGTACATCTCTGTACCCACCTGAAGTTACTACCTTCAGATTAATCACGATATCATCCCGGATTCCACGAATCCATTAACATGACAGCTATTGTTGCGTAACTATTGTCAAATCAGAAACAACTTTCTTTATTAGATGTCAAAGTTGGGGCTAAGATGCGAGAGACGTGGATATTAATAATGAGCAATTCAAGTTCTCTTCCACCACTGAGGAATTTCTGCTTGAATCCAGATTCTAGTCAAGAGATCAAGATGGCTTTCGTTTCTGCATTCAATATTGGGGCTAAATTATTTAGAGCTTCTCCGAAATAGGTTTCTGTCTGTAATATTGGCTAAAATAATAAGGTTTTAACTCATACAATCCAGACATATTTCATTAATAAAAGTCTACATTGATTCGGCTTAGATCTGGATTCCTTAATTCCAGAAACGATCGTGCATGTCTACGTCAAGAGATGGCTTTCGATTATGCATTTAATATTGGTTTCAATACATTCACAACCAGGGTAAAAATATTACTAGCTTTCCAAATGAGTTTCTTTCTATATTGTTGGATAAAATAATAAGGTTTTAACGCTTACGATCAAGAAATATTGTTCATAAACGTCTTCGTTGATTGGACGGTTTCGCGGTAAAGAGAAAAGGTTTATTATATTCCACCCTTGGAAATATTTGAGGCGAGACGGGGAAAAAGCGAAGGAAAAAGCGGTAATATGAAAACCACGAAACATTGAGACACATCCGCCATGAAGAATGAACTCTTAATACAGTCACGTCCTCTCTTCCTTAACCCCAGAGGAAATTAATATGACACCATCAGATATTTTTATTGATATATAAAAAGGCTGTAGGAAGAAAAGGAGGGAATAATACAATTTTGTTTTGTGACGTGCGTAGTAATCCAACATCCCCGATGACACGTGGATCGGACAGTTATTGAATCATTTCCTCTGGTGGGAGGAATGAAAAAGCATTTAATTACCGTAAATAAGGTTTAAGGCTGTCGAAATGTTGACAATGAAAATTGTTTGTGAAATTAATGCCCGTGGAGATTCTACATTTAAAATATTTACAGAACAAGAAGGTATTGAATAGTTATAGTAGACGCAGGTCCATACAAGTATGATACTAAAAAATAACCATTAAAATTTATTTTTTAATTGTAGATTTATGTACATTATCGTTTAATATTATATTTCGATTCAACATTAGAAAAAAGTATTAAGCAATACAAAATCCGAACTAAAATGGGTTATGTATGTGGTGTGGATATGTAATTCCGAAGACAGCCTGGATTCAGTATACGAAGGGAGATAGTAAACTCACTCAAGAGCCTCCGCTTCATGGTGAATGGTGATTCCGTCAAACCTACATCGATCATGAAAAGGAATCAGTCAAGCGAAATATTGGGATGATTTGCATAGTTATTATGTGTGGTGAAGGATCAACAAAGGAGTCATCATTTCCCCTGGCGGAATTGGAAAGTCGGAATCTGTCTACCATTCCTTCTGCGAGTAAGTATGTGCGTGATCATTTTATAAAATTAATTCAACGTGCGAGCAAACACGAGTCAGGGTATCACAAATAATTATCAGGTCGTTATTACGAAATAATTTGAGAAATTGATTGAATATCAGTACCTACCAACATATCGTTGCCATACAACTAAGGTTGAATAACTGCAAGCTTTTGAAAATATGTAACTTCGTTATAAATAACCTATCGCGTGTCTGCTGAAAGTGAGTAGAGTTGAGCAAACTCTTAAAGTATCTACTAAAATTGAATAAGGGACGTTTAGTTGCATACATCGAAAGCGTTCTCATTACGACAAATATGATCAATTTTATGTTTTATCAAAAGTTTTCTCTTTATAGTTCCAATAATTCTGAACGATTTTTTTTAATAATAGCATAATCTTTAAATCGTTTTCCCAAATTGTCACTTTGGTAAGTTATTCAGTTTAGCTGTACGGCGACGATATATTTAATTCATAGGAAGAACAGAATACTAAATGCGATTCCATTAATAAAACAAGATGGTCAGAGTCCTGAAGTTTTGAGTAGTTTATTGATTCAAACTTAATACCATAAGTAGATACAAGTATTATCAATACAGATATTTACTGAAACACGATACCTAATTTAATTTCACAGAGTTATCACAGTTTGAAGGTCGAAGGTAACTTATATTTGAACGATGATCTTTGCAAATCCGGTGACCAAAAAAATAAATATATGCCTTTAATATGATTAGTACACGTTTTATTCAAAGCTCTGGTTTGGTTTTTTGTGAGAATTTTGTCAATGGTTGGCAAATTTCACTCGGCTTAGAATCACCGCTTGCTTCTTCTTTGAAAAGTAATATTCTTTAACATGTCTCTAGTCACATAACATATTCGGTTGGAATTTATTCAAGTCACGCAAACCGGCGCGAATGAAAAGTGTACCTCAGAAAATCCAACGAAGACACGGAAATTTAAATTGACAAGGAAAAGTAAAATTTCCCCTTCAAGTGTTAAATAACTAGACTCACCGAGATGTCAAAGTTTTCTGTCGTGCGTACGAAATATTTGTAATATTTCATTTTGTGTTTTTCATAAGTTTTTCGCTTAGAGTAAGTAGCGTTGCGTGACTAAATTGCTACAAACTCACGGGGAAACGAACCAGCTAAGCGGGTTACGATTTGGGACCATTTCGAAAGTTTAGTATTCATTTGTAAAAGACTTTGCTTTAGTAGTTACGCTATTTTTTATAAATTATAAAAACTATGGCATTGTATAAGTTAGTACAGTGGTTATTTCTCGGCTGGCAGTCGGGTGAATTGAGATCGAATGCCGCAGCGGAACCGACTGCAAATTGAAAGTTTTAGAATGTAAATCTTACGCTTCATAATACGAGAATAGCTAGAAAATATTACGCCAATACAAAGCTATAGATTTGTTGACATAGAGTGAAATAATGCACTTAAAATCAAAATATTTATACGTGGAGATAAACAGGACGTTCGAGAAAGACATGGCACGATCAAGTAAATTAAATACTTAAATTGGGCCATGTGAAGAGTCAGAATAACAGAAAAGTATGTATGAGACGATGTATGATTGTGAATGAAGCAAGGAGTGTGTACCAAGACAGAGTTATATGGCGGTCCGTCCTCTCTGCCTACCCCTGCGGAGAAACGGCGTGATGGTTAGTTAGTTAGTTGGAGATAACCAAAAAACAAATAATAACGCCAAAGTTGTTTTTTCTCACAACGTTCCGTATACAATCCATCATAAATTTATAAACGCAGTGTATTCCACAGGGCGAAATAAATAACATGTTATTTAATTGTTTCTAATCTACATTACTTGTGGAATAATTGTTTCTCGACTTAAATAATTGATACCATTCAAATAATTAGTCTCTTTTTACGCACCTAAACATAGACATAAATTAATATATGTAAATAATGATTTAATATAATTAAATTTTAAATAAAAATAACTTTGTTTGACACCACTTTATTGGATACATATATACATAAACCAACCGGTTTCGGCTCTACCTGAACCTTCTTCAGGGCTGAACAAATATGTATTCAATACAAATATGTATATATACATATATATATGAACAAATATGTATTCAATACATATTTGTTCAGCCCTGAAGAAGGTTCAGGTAGAGCCGAAACCGGTTGGTTTATGTATATATGTATCCAATAAAGTGGTGTCAAAACAAAGTTACTTTTATTTAAAATTTAATTATGTCTTTCCACAAAGTGAGTGCTTCATGTCAAAGATTTAATATAATATTAAATATTAATAGATATTGTGCCTATGCGTAAGAAGCTCATAGCTGAAATTCCGAAAAAAATATCAGTTCATAAAATTTATTTTTTGGTCATAGACATTTTATTAAGAAGTAAAATATTTTCCACAAAACCAACACATTCTTCTCACCACAAAAAAAACTTTATCACTTGCTAGTATTTATTTTCTTCTTCGTCACGTGACGGAGACGTATTATTCCCGCGACTGCTATAAAATACGATGACTTGTATGACTATAAAATTCAGTATGCAAAATTCTAAAACCATTTGACAGCTGAGCCACGCCCGATAAACTTTATAACCACAGGATGTTCAAGAACAAACATTCCAATAAACAGTAAAGTCGACCGAAAAACTTTACGAAAACTAGGTCACTTGAAAGATTGATTCATCTTTAGCTACTAAAAATACCGTAGTAAAAATATGATGTAAGCGTTATATTTATAATCTCATGGAGATCAATGGAAAAAGTGGTCAAAACCAGGAAGCATTTTTGATAAGAATTGTACGGTAGTGTGGACGATTTAAATATAAGGGTTTATTTTATTTATTTATTTTTATACTAACGGACCATTGTCCAATTACAAAAAAATACATAACACGAAATGGAAAAAAAGAGCAACAGAGAAAGAACAGCACATACATAATATTTTATGAAGCAATGACAAAAATATACATTTGAAATAACATTCAAGTTAAAGCTAAGGTCATGTCAAGGTTTTGGTAGATTTGTGAAGAATGACAAAAATCATTTAGACTGGTACCAAAAATAAGACCACGGCTTGAGTTAAGACGTCTCGACATTCTGGACAGTAGAGATTGATATCCATAATTAGTAGAGTGATGATTGAGGAACAGCAATTCATCGTTTCTAAGTCTACTGCGAGGAATATTGAACTGGACGAGTTGCAACAAAGAAGGTCAATTAATAATTTTGATAATGCAAATTAAATCAAAGTCTAATATGAAGAAATTTTTAATGTTTGTTCAATTTCATCATACGAATAATCGCATTTAATACGTATTTTATTAACTGAAAATCTTTGCTGTATGGCCATACCGGACGCATGCATACTACGTAGAACTCGAAAACTCACGAAAGTACCCAAGTACTATCACAAACTCAAAACTCATTTTTTCAGAAAATCATATCCATAATCAAGATGTAACAAGCCCAATAGAACCAAGAAAACTTTTCAGACTCTCATTCCTAAAATTCATTAGAATATTATTACCATTATCTGTTCTTCACTACGAAAAATTAAAAATACCTCCGATATACTTTATTTTAAATTTGCTCTCGTACCCTAAAAATAAAAAAAATAATAATAAAGAAAAAAAAAATTAAAAAAATTAAAGTTATTATGATATGGTGATTGTGTCCTGCCAGAAGTGACCTGCCAGGTAAGTATGTTGCTGTATATTTATATAAACTAAGAACTAATTTTAAGTAGAAATTAAGATTTGTACAGCGCCTTTGAGGTGATTTTTCACAAAAACGGCACTATACAAATTATCCAAATATTATTAATATTATACTGGAGCAATACGTATTACTTCAATTTCACTTTAATGGTAATTTTATTTACTTATTCTTACAATTATTTATTAATACGCACAACAATCAGCGTGAAAGCTATAAATAATGTATTTCAATAGGATGCAAAACTGTACCGATTTAGTTCGTAAATATGCTTGAGCCTACAATATGCTTGTCGAGTGAATATCTGTTGCCAAGTTTACATATTTTGTGTAGCGTGGGTGGGTGACATCCCGGGTTTACAAATGAATGCCGAGTTGTATAACATCAGTACCTACTTCGTGTAAGTTGGAAAGTAATGAGAACCTATTAATTTTAAATATAACGAAGCATGCATCGAAACTTTAAATACGAAAAGATATCGTGTTGTTTATTCAATTTTACATTCAATAAACTACAAACTTCGGTAGGGGAAAAATATTATGCCGAAAATAATTGTTTTCAAACTAGCTTTGCAGTATTTTACTCACGAAAACTTTTGTTCCAAGCTAAATCATTAAAACGTAGGCCCACGTAGGAATATATCTTTAGATTAATTATCGTTTTTGACAATGTTCAAAGCATGAAAAATAATCTGGGTAATCACCGTACACAAATTCAGAGGAAAATTTTCCGATGGTGAGCTGGTGAAAATCAATAGAGAGGCTGTATGAGTAGAGACTGAGTGTACAAATGACCGCGGTCATCAGAGTAACACAGTAAAAGTTCGCCTTGTCCCAGCAATGGGTCCCAAAACGGGATGAAAATGACGAGTCAAGTGAGTGAATAGCATTTTTTTATACGTTAAATGACTCCCTAATATTAAAATTTATATTTTTGTAGAAAGCAATCACTTGGTGGTTTGACAAATTCAATGAAAATTAAATAATAACTTTGTATAAGACCACAGATTTTATTCTATTTTTTTATGACCGACCGGTTTCGCTTAGCCTAAGCATCATCAGGGTACAAAATTAAACTTGACGAAAAACATAGTATGTAGTTATAAATACTCATACATACAAAAGGAGAACAGAGTATAAAATAAAATGAGAGAACAGTAAAAAACAGAATAAAATTTAAATTATAACAAAGGAACGGAGAGAAAGAAACAGATAATATGGAATGAAAGAGGCAAAACGTCAACTGAGAACGTGATAAAAGAATAATGAGAAATTTCATGAGTTTACAGGAAATATACTTAATATTGAACTACTGGACAAATTTAATTAAGAAAATGACTATTAATTTTAATGGCTTTCTTTGTTTCTAGTGCTTCTGAATTATGTAATCTGTTGCCATGACCATTTTTATGGATAATATGTGCACCGGTGCTTTTATTGAAGGTAATGATCTTTTTCAATAAGATGATTGTCGAATTCAGAAAAAACCGTGTTTATTTAAACATCTAAGATGCTCTTTGATTTTTCCATTGATATTACGGGTTTTTTTACCAATTTAAAATGCAAAACAATCACTGCGATCCAATTAAGAAATTCCCGAGTGACTCAGTTTGTCATCTTTATCCTTAGAATTGATTAAAAAATTACCCTAATAATTGTTCTTATATTTTATCTACATATGGCTACTTTAATGAGCTACAACCTCAATGTGTTTTTGATTACAACTTTATTGTTGGTATTAAAAACGAATAAGGCAGCGTTTAAAAAGGAATTAAATCTTAGCTCGACCAGTAATAAGGCATACTCATCGAACAATGTACTAAGTCTTACAACATAAAATGTAATATTATGGCAAAGGGCAGATAAATACAAGGCACCCTGTACTCTGATATAATTTAGGAGTGCAAGTTTCCATCTTATGGGACAATCATGTCGAACATATCATTAAATGTAAATAGCTCGTCTTACAATGGTAAAATAATTACTAGACTGCCGCGGGCGAGCTGCAGGACTGGCGTTGCCTAACATTATTATTATTTATATATGACCAAACTCACGATAATGGATTATTTTGAACATTGTGGGCTGACTTCATTGATATTGGGCACACGAGATGGTATTTTTGTACTTAAACGAACACATAATTATCAGGAGGACTGATACACGTAATTAAGTAGACGTCTTGGTTCAGGACTCAATGGTTAAGACAAAATTATATATGAATCAGTTTTTAAAAAATCTCGATCAACAGTCAAAAATACTCTTCGTATCGTGCAGGTGAGAGACTGCCATTTACAGTGTGGCGGATATTCGCAGTCTCGCCCTGGTGAAAAGCTACTACTAAACGATGCTTGAAATGGCTTTAGTCGTGTTTGTACCAAATAACGACGCTAAACGTCACTTTGTAGCATTATAAAATAAGCGATACTACAAATTTTCTATGGGTAGAAAAATGTCCGAGGTTTCCAATGAACATATTTTTTTAACCGTAATCTTTTAAATTCTATGAAAAAATACTAAAATATCAGTAAAACGTGCAGTTTAAAAACCAGCAAAGGCATTTTCAACGTTTTACTTAAAATTCAAGTTTATATTTCAAAACTAACTTTAAAGATTACTGTTAAAGAATTGTATTCACCGCTACCCTTAGACATTTTCTAACTACCCATATAGTATTGATAGATAAATAATTTATAGTTTCGCTTGCACTAGAAAGCCATAAAGTGTGTATTTTTGGGTGCTGACCCTTAAAATACAGGTAATTTCCAACATTTCTCTCCATTGTATTTTTCTTTCCCTCACTTCCTTCAGTTTCACAATATAAACCAATTGGTCATAGTCCTACTTGCTTCGGGCAGCCGGGAACAGTTGGAACTCTTGGACGATATTCACATAAAAAATAAAACAAAATCAAAACGTTGTTCGGATGGCATTAGCAATGTATAGTAGCCAGATAAAAATAGGCAGGTAGTTAGATTCCTTTAACTTCCCCTTTTGCAACCTTTTTTCACTTTACATCACCGAATACGCAATGTATAGATATTCACGAACGGCAGACTACAGTGTCACAACTGCAAACGATAAACTATGTTTCCTTTATTCTTAAAAGTCATTTTTGGATATGAACAAACGAAGACACTTTAAAAGGACATAACACTCCGTTTGCCTGAGAGTCACATCTGATTTAATTTTTATTATCTGTCTGAAACATTAGTTTTATTCCGAGGATGCGTTTGAGAAATAAGTTTTTTATATTTTAGGTTATTAAAAACTGACCCCTACCATTCACATTTTTACCGTAACAATTTCAAAATTTTCTAAAATTAGCGGTAAGGATCGGGTTTCAGTTTTCTATAGGATGAATTAATTAGCATCCGAGAGATTCATCCAAAACATTTGAGATTATAATAACATGCTCATCAGAATTAATTAAAATGTACACCTCGGGCAGAACACTCTCCTAGGTCTGCTACAGCAAACTCAACAGAATGCCCTTTTCATGTTAGACCGTTTTTTGGTTCAGCCGCCGCTAGATAGTGGGTCAATAAACATGCCTATGCTTAACGTCCGCGTGAATTTTCAACGAATAGTTAGTGAAATCTTATGTTTTTTTTTACATTTTGACTTCACCTACTTGTAAATAAAAGTTCAATGTATTTTCCGCAATTTAATGAAACATGCATAGGAAAATGTAGAATTTTTTGTATTTTTAATTAAGTACTTTTGGGGTAATTTTCTCACAAAAACGGCGCTATAGAAATAACCCTAATATTATTTGACGTTTCAAAAAACGAAAAATAAAATCAAATTAAAAAAAAACACTTGGCAGTTTGACATATTTCATTTGCATTGTTCATTTAACGAAGTACATGTACCAAAATATGACTACTCTTTAGATTGGATAAACTACGTATTATAATGACGGTGGGCTGATCTAGCTTAATAAATATCGATGGTCAATTGATGAATTTCATAAATTATTATGCTAATTCTGATTGCCCAGAATGTCTAAACGAGCATATTCGACATTTTCCCATCAGATGTAGACCATTAAGGTACAGGTGAATCACGTATCATAGTTTTAATTCTGATATAATTATTGTCCGTTGAATCATAATATTATGGGGCCACTTTATTTATTTTTAGCACTGGCTCCAACAACGTCGTTATTCGTCATCTTACCTAATCTACGCCGTGGGGAAAAAACAGATTCATTAGAGAGGATTATTTATTTTCATTTGTGTCTAAGAAATGTTGACTTTTAAATATACGATAAAATACACGGTTATCCTTTTTTATTCTCGACGGAACCGATTTAAATGTGTAACAAGCATAATCAAACACAAATTTATCTAAATCCAAGTTCGGAGATAATATAAACGAAATGAAAAAAATAACTTTATATAAGACCACGAATATTATTTTAATTTTTATGACCGATCGGTTTCGCTTAGCCTAAGCATCATCACTATCAGGGTACAAAATTAAACTCAACAAAAAATACAAAGTGTGCGGTTATATATACATACAGAGGGAGAACAAATTATAAAATAAAAATAAAATAACAAAACAATGAGAAAACAATAGAATAACATTAAAATTATAACAAAGGAACAGAGAGAAAGACGCAGATAATATTAAATGAAAGAGACAAAACGTCAACTGAGAAGGTGATTAATAATTATGATAAATTTTATCAGTTTACAGAAAATAAACCTAATATTATAAATTAGGAAAATGACTATTAATAATTTCTAGTGCTTCTAAATTGTTTAATCTGCTGCCATGATCATTTTTTGTGAAGAATATGAGCACCGGTGCTTTTATTGAAGGTATGATCTTTTTCAATAAGATGATTAGCGAATTTAAAAAAAACGTTATTATTTAAATATTTAAGATGGTTTTGATTTTAATATTAAAACTACGTAAAAAATATCATAAAAATTAAAATAAAATTCGTAGCCTTATACAAAGTTATTTTTTCAGTTTCTTAAATATGTCGAACCACAAAGTGATTGCTTTCTGCGAAAAAAATAATATAAACGTTTATTTCTCGTTAGCTAAGGTTTATATCTTATAGCACATTTTCAGTGTTAATTATTTGAAACAATAAAATGTAAAACAAAATGAATGTTATGTTTTTTGTGTATGATTGATGTACATATTTTTAGCTTAACAGATTGATTGTATCTCAAGCGTAATAAATGTACCGTTGTTACAACGCAATCCAATCCAAGGTATTGGATTATCGACAAAAAAAATGATTAAATTTTACAGTCTACCGTTTTTAGGCAGTCAGACGCTCTTCTATTTAAACTTATTTGTGCGACTTGCTCGACAGTAGAGAATGTAACTGAAGACGTTGACGTCCTCCATTTTGACACAAATTTAATATTATTTGTGCCAAGATGACGAAAAATATGGATTATTCGATAGGTCATATAGTATGGTCACATAGTGGTTCTTCTAAGGCAGTCGACTCTTAGATCAGCAACGTCATCGGCTATCGGAAGGTTGATAGAACCCAAACGCAATCCAAATACTAAGTTTGGAGATCGCGCTGCGTAGGAGTTTCGAGGCCGAAGGCTTGGAATAAACTCCCTGCGGAACTAAGATGTATAACGAGCCCAACAGAATTTCGGTCCAAACTGAAAACTTACCTTTTCAGACTCTCATATCCTTAAATTCTTTAAAAGAATCTAAACATAATCTGTCTCTCGACGAATCACCTTAAGATATGCAAATTTTAACCAAATCCTGTACTGTATGACAAATTTAGAAAGTCCATTTTTTTAATTTCGCTCCCATGCCCCAAATCGGAAAAATTAAATAAAAAAATAAAATCATAATTATAATTGTAAGTTAATAATTGTGTCTATCTGATGAGACCTGCCAGGTAAGTATGTTCCTGTATATTTTCTTATTTAAACTAGGAATTAATATGTAATGATAGAAAATAAGATCTGTACAGCGCCCTTGAGGTGATTTTTCACAAAAACGACGCTATACAAATCGTCCAAATATTATTATTATTATTATTAAAGTATTATGTGAACGAAGACCTTTTTCAACAAACTGTTAAAAATCTTTAGAGATAAACATAGAGTAACTTCCAATCTGAGATTCTAAATCTGTCAAAATTAACGACAAACGTGTTTTAACGTGGGCTATCGAATCAAAGTACCAAATACGTGTTTTAATACCTTTCATTTGGAATAGATTTTTTCTTAGACTGTCCAAAGTAATCTCGGAGCAGGTTATTAGAAAACTCCTATTAGGAATCATACAAACATTGTTATAGTGTCTAAAATACCAGTAAATCTACTTCTCTTTCACTACCAATGCTTTGAATGGCGGTTGAAGTCAACTCGACAATTCGTATTTCACGAATGTTTGGCTTCTAGCTGTCTAAGTGACTTTCAGTCATACCGACCGTCTTAAGACCTTAGATAAAACTATAAGATATGTAAAAAAATACATGTATATATTAGGAAATATATTTACTTGTTGTGGTTTAGGCTACTGACCACGCTTGTAATAAATTCCATGGTATATCAAACGAAAACTGAAAAAAAATATTTTTGGGTACTAAGGCACATAGGTATTTCACGAATTTACGTCCGACAATACTTTAAAGTTGTTGACAAAAGGACTTAAATTTCTCATTTTTCCCTTAATTCTGTCCAGGTTCCGTCGTCGGGTAAAGGAATATTTTATGTTTAATTAAATTACAGAAGTTACCCTCGTTTCTCAGTGTCATTTAAAGGTGTTTCAAATTTCTTCCAAGCAAATAACACGAAAATCTTCTTAAATTCTTCCCAAGACGAGGGGGTCTCAAATACAGCTTTATATTTTACGCAATAATTAAGTCATCATACTTGCAATTAGAAAAGGGTTAAGATTTAACGGTTTTTCTACGTAGAAAAAAGACGGAGGTAAAATATATTTTCCACTTTAGGATTAAGCTCGTGAACAACAGGCGAAAATTCTTCGTCTTTTATCTATTTGTATGGTTTGTAAATACTGGGTGCACAGACAGGGTCTTTTGTAACCTGCTCTCTCTTTCCCACAAACAACGCACATAAAAATAAATGTTACAAGAGAGATTCAGAAGCAGGACGATATAATGCCAAAAAAACAATTTTTATGCTGATGGAAATTTGAAAAGTCTTTATTCCCTGCCTCAAACTATCCAGAGCCGGTGGGACTATGACATTCCCGACGGAGGACGTTGTGAGGCTGGGGAGAGTGAGGAGAGTGAAGAGGAGAAGGAGACAAAGAGAAAACAAAAATAAGAGATTATCCGGCTATTTAGATCTGATCATCAAATACAGCTAAAGCAATTTCAAACATTTCTGATTATTCTGAATGAATTTCGTGTGAAATAACACATTTAAAAAAAAATGTTGCGTACGCTGGCATTCGAACCCGTGACCTCCAGGTTCGTAGCCGAGGATCTTAACCACTCGACCGCGGAGGTTATTTTAATGTAATGGAATTTCGGATAACCACAGAATATAATATGGCCGGACCCTGCCGCAGTGCGTACGATACATATGTTTAAAAACGAATCCATTCTCAAACAAGGTATCAATATAACACGTTTGATATATATGATTTTGCAGCATGAAAATGCTCGACCCTATGTTGCGAAAGTGGTCAAGTCATACTTGGAAACGTTGAAATGGGAGGTCCTACCCCGCCCGCCGTATTCTCCAGACGGTGCTTCTTCCGACTATCACTTGTTTCGATCAATGACGCACTACCTGGCTGACCAGCACTTCCGGTCTCACGAAGAAGTAAAAAATTAGATCGATTCGTGGATCGCTTCAAAAGACGACCAGTTTTTTCAACGCGGGATTCGTACGCTGCCCAAAAAACGGAAGAAAGTAGTGGCCAGCGATGGACAAGCCTTGAAATCATAAATTTAAAACCAGTTGTACACGTAATACATTAAAAAAATTGTGGTTTTGAACCAAGTATCTTCTTATTCAAATTGTAATATCTTTAAAGCATCATAACTCTGTTTCGTATGTGCTTTTCAAAGCTATAGTTCACAATACAACAATGTAACCGCTAGGGTTAAACGCGTTGAAATCGCTTTCCGTACCTTTGTGCAGTGTATTGGCCAACCGAGGTGCAGGCGATAGAACGCGGCGACCGAATCACAATGAAAGATCGAACATCGGGGCTAGTAATTATACACCGCTCGTTCGTTACCATACAAAGGGAAGGGTTTATCATACGTGATAAGAATGAGTCTGTAGCAAAGGCGTAGGATGAAATGTTACATGTTGTGTGGGTCCACACCCCAACGCAGAACAAATACCAGATATTAGCGAGCCGGTTTGATCAACCTAAGAGTATCGAAATGGAGAACATTCAAATAAAAGATGACAGAATTATATGCAAGATAAATTAATATGTATGGTAATTTGATCACATTAAAAAGCCAAACGCAAAATAATAGAGTCGAGCGGTTAAGAACTTAATAATAATAATATTTGGATAATTTGTAAAGCGCCGTTTTTGTGAAAAATCACCTGAAGGGCGCTGTACAAATCTTAATTTCTACGTAATATTAATTCTTAGTTTATATAAATATACAGCAACATGCTTACCTGGCAGGACAGAATCACCACATCGTAATAACCTAAAATTTAGCTGATTCTTACATATATATATATACTCGTATATTATTTATTTTTTATTATTTTTTCATTTTTAGGGCATGAGAGAAAATTTTAAATCGAGTATATCTAACTTCTACTACGAATCCAGAGGTCACGGGATCAAATCCCAGCGTGCGCATATAATTTTTAACCAACTAACCATCACACGATTTTCCTTCATGGGTAGGCAGAGAGGACGCATAGGCACACACTCCTTGCTTCATTCACATTCAAACATACTCTTCTGTTATTCTGACTCTTCAGATGGTCCGATTCAAGTATTTGACACTTTATCGTGCCGTGTCGTTCTCGGGCGTCCCCGACTTCTTTTTCCATTCGATTACGCATCATATATTATTTTCACACTCCTTTCTTCGATTATTCGCTCTACATGCCCAAACCACCTAAGCGTCCCTTTATTGATCCTATTCATTACCCTTACATCAGCCTTACATTCTTTCCGGATATCCACATTTTTAACACGGTTATGCATGGTTTTACCGCACATACGCCTCAGGGATCTCATTTCCACAGCATTCAGTCTTCTTTCATCCTTCCTCTACCAGTTCCATGCCTCAATACCATACATCAGGGTTGGTATAAAACTCCATGGTGGACTGCATTTGTTATTAATGTGTGTACTTAAATATCCCCACATTTTTTCTTTTAAATGATGTATGAAAGAATGACATTATTTTCTTGACGAAATTTTTTGGATTTAAAACATTTTTTTGTTAATAATTATTTGTTTTATGAAGAAACATTAAATAACAGGCATCGCAAAATATTATGATTTGAGAAAATATTCTGTTTTAATTGAAAAAAATTATTTTTTAAATATATATCGTCACCAGAAAGCCAAAAGGGCTGAAGCGCCATTTTGGGAAATTCAAACTAGAGCACATTTTGTTATGTTGTTTTATAATAAAATTCACAGTACCTGGTTGGATTTTGAAAAAAAAATTAACTCAATGCTCTCATTGAATTGCCTAAAGCGACATGAAACTAAAAAAAAGTACCAAACTTGTGTCGCTTGAGTCGAGCCTTCTCCCAAATGGAAAATATATTTTCTATGGCTGACGGGCTACAAAAGCCTTCAGAATCAAACGAGAGGCAGAGCATTCGATACAGAATAAAAACCGATAAAAATAGCATTTCTAACTCATTTTTAACAAAGTGTCGCTCAAGCCCTTTTGCCTTGCCAGCGATGATATAGTTTATTTTCCCGTTTCATATTATAACTGTGGTAAAAAATAATGGAATAACGTTATTTTTCAATTTTTCGATTTAACTATGTACATTGTGTAAAATAAATAAATGTTAAATCTCATAGATCAACAAAAAAACCGTGTGTTCATTAGTAGAACGGGTTAAGAATTCGGAAATAATTAAAAAGATAACAATTCAGTTTATCACTTCGTCGTGTTATTTTTATTATGTCAATTATGAATGTCTAATATCCCATATCAAACGTCGTTAAGTTTGATTAGCTCGATAGAAATATTTTTTCCGCCCATTTCCGCTGTTATTTCATCATTTTGCCAAGTTGGTCTTGCGACAACATCTTAATGTTTGATGCTTATCTCTTAACAGTACACTTTGCAAATAAAACTCCCATCGTGACAGCCTCCTCGAAGCGAGTCAAATATATTTTAATTGAAACCGATAAGAAATTCAATCCAGATTCATAGCAATAATTACTTTAATTGAGTGTGGAAGCATTCCTGTCTTAATCTTAACCAAGCGGGGGTGTAACGAACTGCAATCAAGAGATTCAGTCACATGGAGTTTATAATATTACAAATAAAATGCAAGAATTAATCAATGCTTTTTAAATGATATTCACCACATAAAACCGAGCACATATTTAATAATAAAGTGCTGATATCACTTGTTTACGAAGACTTATTACGTGATTATTTTTAATGATCTCTGTTTCAATTTTACTGCTTTCTAGGTTAGATAATATGTTTATGATATTTCTTGGTATTTCTTAGGTGCAGTGCTCTCGTGAAGTGAAGTAGATACTAGTAAAATAACCACATAAATAATTGTTTTGAAAATAAAGAACCTCACTTTTTTTTAAATAACCACAACAATGGAATAGTAGGAATGGTAAATTATTTAGTTACTAACTCGGATTGAATTACATGGCTATTTTGAAAGCACATTTATGTAAAATACACCTCTATGACGTTTGAGAAATTAAAACAGTTTTTAAAAACATAAGCATTGCCATACGAGTACACAGCTGCAACAAAGTTCAAACTTGTGGTATAAAAAACCATATTAAAATTTATAGAAAGTACAAATTAAACAGATAAAATATTACTAATATTATTATGTTAAGAATTTAAGTAGGTGGTAATCCTAGTACTAATTCTTCAATTGCGAATTGTGGTGTATATACAATAAACATTATGATGACCAGTTGGTGGCCGAGTGGACAAATGGGTTGGGTTTCCATCCAGGCAATAATCCTTTGCTAGCTTAGTCTAGTTAAAAAAAATATATATTTATATAATTTTTATAATTTTTACTCTTTAATATTTGCTTAGATGGTTTGGGCAAGTAGAGCGAATGAACGAAGAAAGGAGTGTGAAAAGAATGTATGATGCGAAAGTGAATGGAAGAAGAAGTCGAGGACGCCCGAGAAAGCTATACAAATGGCACGATTATTAAGTAAATCAAATACTTGAATCGGGTCATGTGAAGAGTCAGAAGAGTATGTATGAGACGATGTATGAATGTAAATGAAACAAGAAGTGTGTGCCAAGACAGAGTTGTATGGCGGTCCGTCCTCTCTGCCTACCCCTGCGGGGAAACGGCGTGATGGTTAGTTAGTTAGTTAGTTAGTTTTACATTCTCGTATATATAAATTAGTAAAAAAAATAAGTTATTATAATAATGTGATTCTGTCCTGCCAGAAGTGACCTGCCACCTGCCAGGTAAGTATGTTGATGTATATTTATATAAAATAGGAATCAATATTTAAGTAGAAAGTAAAACTAGTACAGCGCCCTTGAGGTGATCTTATACAAAAACGGCGCCATACAAATTATCCAAATATTATTATTATTATTAAGTCCTCCATCATTGCAGAAGTAACATTTTCCGCTTAAAGTTATGTAAGTAGTTTTAAAAATCATTTTATTATCGAGAAAAAACAAATAAGACTAAAAGATGATCGTTCAAGATACATAAGTTTATTTACGAATCCAGATTACTTTGTCGGAAAATCGAAAGTTTTTTTTCCCCAAGTGGTGGTTCCCATATATATCACTCGGATGCTGCGGTCCGCGTGGTACAAAAGATTTCAATTAAAACGAGCAAACATAACGGGAGCGCTTTTACTTGAGTCCGCCCGGGAACGGATGGCTTCAGTGCGAGAACGAGTCCTCACGGAATTATGACATGAAAATGCACTCCGCAGCCGGCGCACTAAACTGTGTTTACAGTTTATCCTACCAGCAAGCCATGAACAATAATTTGCCGTTTGCCGTTTTAGCGAAACAACCACCGTCGGATATTATAATGTACAATCTCAAATGGCGGCGGGCAGAACTAATAACTTAGAATTACCCGAGTTTGCCCGCTGAGGAAAAATTACTATTCACAAAATAAAAGTGTGTAAAGCGCTGGACGCAAAATAATATCGGGATTAGGCGCGGAATAAACAGTGTTGTTTGTGGTTGGACAGCCATTGAGGAGGTTAACATAGGAAACAGATACAGTCACAGACATACAGGTATTTGCAACGTACTGAATTTACACAACACTCATGATTGTTTTGTGACATTTAAATAAATTACATAGTATTCTATTTTAACTTATTCCAGGGTAAGAAAATCTCTTGCTGAGAAAAAACTATTCATAATTGGACGTAGTTATGTTATTAGCGTTCAACCCCAAAAATATGAAACTGAAAAAAAGGCGTTTGAAAATATGACGATAAAAAGCATTAATATGCCTAATCGGCATTTGTAAAGGTAATATCAGCATTTTTTTTTCTTCATGAGCTTTATTATAAATAGGTAATTCATACTCTATAAATATCTTAATAAAATAAAAACTTATTTCTTATGGTATCCTACATTTAATTATGTTTTTAAACTTCAATTTAAGTCAAATATCTGCAATGTGCGTTAGTAAAAAAATGAATTACCACAAATCTATTTCATTTTGAGCTTATTTTTTTCAGCAGATATAAATTTTGTCTTAACTTACATATAGGAAAACATATAAAAGAGATTTTGGCAAATTGTGACGTTTTCTGCATAACTACGTCCAATTGAAACTTTAAATGATAACCATAGCAATGTTTAGTAACCAGCCCCAAAATATTTCCCAAATTTTGGATGCCATAGTCCCACTGGCTCTGAACAGCTGAGACTGTAGCGGTAACACATTAAAATGACAAAAATAAAATGGAACCAGGATTCAGGAACGTAAAGAAATGTACCTATCCTTTCCTCTACGATAGAACAAAGACTTGATCCGAGAGAAAATATATAGCGGACTTCAGGATTTAGCCTATTGCCAATACGTCAATATATTTGTCGGTGCCTTAGAAAGCTCAAGTTAGGCCTTACTTATTGCCAATCTTAGCTCGATAGATCTACTACCAGGACGCTTTGGAGCAATGCATAATTTTGTAGCATTTTTAAAAATGTAATACCCAATCTACTTTCTTTCCTCAACAGTGTGTTAAGAATAACTCCAAATTGACAAAGTCAAGACTATTTATTTAATAAACAATAGTATGAAATTATAAAGACACTAACATCTATCATAAATCGTAAACAAACATTTCAAACACCCTGGTTACCAAAACGACAACAAACTTAGATAATAGAGAGTTAATTAGTAGTAGATTTTAATAAAATCATCCCTGATTAGAAAGCTTACGGCATCCGTAACTCAAAAAAGCTTTCGATATAATTTGCTTTAATATATTTTCTACGTTTTATACCAACTCTGAATCTATCTTCCACCTATTCAAGGAAAATGATACAACAATATACGCATCCGTTAAATTTCCATTTTATTATTTCCCATTCAAAATTAATTTTATACCTTGAACCTAATGAGCCCATAGAATAAACAATGGTTGATTATTTTTATATGGTGGTGGGCGGTGGTTGCCCACCCAAATACAGACTTCTACAATAATGCACGTTTGTAGGTAGTAAGTAGGTACTATGTAGGCCTGCCAGAACATATCAGATTTTAAAATCATTTTTATGATTTTATTATTCTAAATAATAGATAAGACAAACAACTTAATTTGCATTATTCAATTCGGTTTGTAACAAATTAAACTTATTCAAAAGGAATTTTTGAATGCCCACATTAAATGATATCGTATTTCAAGTATGTACATAATATTGGTTATGTACATACTTGACTAAAACCTCTTTATGGAACGTTTATAATATTGAAGAACCTCGTCAAAATTTTCAATTTCAAATCGATGTACGTACAAGTATAAAAATGAATTTCGGAAAATCTTAAATCATATCTGATTTATTTTTTAAATCGTGACTATTGATGCAAATTTAAATACAAAATCATATCTTTGGAAATCACCAACTTTTAACATGTTGACATAATCTACTATCTTAAACACATAAATATTAATTTGATCATTGATAATTTAATTATGATCACCGAAATCATTTTGCTTTAAATTGGAAGTTTAACTTAGCAGATAAACATCAGCTGTTTATACACGGGTTAGATAAGCTCAGAGCAAGAAAATTTAATTTTATTATAAATATTATTAATAAGATAAAATTTAGATTAAAATCTTTTATTTAATATACTACCCATTATCCACGTACCAACTTTAAGATATGATCTGTGGTTATGGTTTGATCTGGTAGTATAATGTCTAACCAGTTGCCAGTTATATGGAGAAAGGGTTGTAACGTCAAGCATCACCCAGTCAATCCCTTATCATCCTGATTAAGTGAATGTGTCACAGTAGAATGTCAGTTGGAATTACGAGACGTAACAGCGAACGTAGATTCAGTGATGTTTTTTTATTAAAAGTGTTAACTTACGTAAAGCTGTATATTATCTTATACTATCAACAGCCCGTGTAAGGTAGGTTTAAGCGTTCAAGTGATAAATGCTTTAGCACTTAACATCTAAAGTTACTGTATTGCCCTGTTAATTGTCCTCAGGAACTCTTTTTGCTTAATAACGATGTTTCAATGGACGCCTTCCATTTCGAAGTATTAGCATCGTTGGTCCCTTCGGCATTGGTGCACAGTAACGTCACGGAGTAACAGCCTTTTTGTCTTTCTTACGCCCACTTACTGATTTAGTTTTAAAAAAGGTAAAAGTGGATTTTTGTCCAATTTGATTTTTCCAACAAGTTTTACATTGTTTTCTTTTTAATATAACAGGTAAAATAACAAAAACTTTTTTTTTCAACTTTGGCGGAATTTTCTTTTCTGTAGTCAAACAATAAGTTTGAAATATGCTGTATGCAAGCAAATGCATTTGTGTGAGTACTGTCAAAAACTCTCCATTGATGCTAAGAAGGCACTGTAAAAAAACTTTAAAAGGTCTGCAAAATAGTATATATTTTTTAAATTTTCGTTTATTCAATTTCCGTAATCCATAAAAAAGACCCATCAGCTTTTATCGAGACGAAATTCACTAAAGATGTTACTTTTATGTCCTTAGGTATAATAAGAAAGATATAAATTGAGAGTTTTGATTGGAACCTATTAATAAATTATACGCAATCAGTAACAAGAAAAGTAATAAATTGTCAAGCCAAAATATTATTTAAAAATTAGTCGTAAGAAACAAGTTCAATAATTCAAGTGCATGTTTCTACATTGAGTGAATATATAGGTACTAACCTGAGAGCAGAATACATATGAAGAGAGAGCTAACATATTTTTACTTAACCTATTCAAATTACGATAAATCACTTTCTCCCGGTTTTTACGTGGTAAACCGTGAGAGAGAAAGAGAAAAGACAAGTTCACAAACAATATAGCTCCGCTTTTAGGTATGTAAGCATGTTCTCCGTCTCCTGCGTCTCCAGTGACTCTGCCCACTACGTTTTGTTATGCGACATAACAGTAAATAACTCAACGGCTTTTTAGGTTATATCCTACATTTTTGCTAATAACAATACATATAAAAAAAAACAAAAATATTATGTTGACATGTGCTATGAATGGATGTATAAATACCCTAGCCCTAGCCACGCCGACCCAGTCAGGCAAACATCATCAATACTGACTACACTAGCGCTCCCTCCTGGTATATTATTGCTCTGAGGTATCAACTATGTATTATCATTAGTTTTAATTCACCGGTAGTAACTATTTGTTTATGGGTGGTAGGTTTTTAATTGGACATTTGAACACATTATTGTAAAGCTAGGGAGATTATTCTCAAAAACGGCGCCGTAACAATAATCAATTTAGTATTTGTGTTATTAATCCCACGGCTTGTTTATTTACAGTGTCATGTATCTCGCACTCGAAGGCAGCCGGAGGTGAACTCGGGAGACTGCGAAACTACTAGAGACCCGTGTGTTGTGAGGCGAGACATCTCACAACAGGTTTATGTAGCGAGCTCGGTATGCGGTAGGTCCAGCGCGAGATACAAGCCACGGCAGACTCAAACGGAGATACACGGAGACAGAGATACAGGTAGACGCAGCCGGGTTCCCACTGCTAACACTTTTCTCACTGCGGTAAAATCCCTCACACATCCATTGATGTTATTATTTATCATAGCATCAGTAGAGACCGCCGTGTGTAGTGGTATTGTTGGTTGAAAATGAAGGAAACAATCAATACGGCCGAAAATTACAAGGAAAATCGCTAGACTGGAGCAATCGTATTGGATAAAATAACTGCTGAATACTTCTGATCTAGAATAGATTGAGCTTAAGTGCTGCTCAATGTTGACTTGGCGATCTCCGTGACAGACCGGTAAGATCATTGGATTTGCATTTGAATCAGGCAGGTTCAGAACCCAAAAAGGGTTATTAAAAAAAAACATGTTTTCGTAATAACCAATTACTTTGTGGTTCGTAACAATTCGCCAATCTCTCTTAAAATATCATACCTTCAATAAAAGCACCGGTGCTCATATTCTCCACAAAAATGATCCTGACAACATATTAAATAATTTAGAAGTACTACAAATAAAGAAAGCCATTAAATTAATAGTCATTCTTACTAATCAGTCAAATTTGTCCAATAGTCCAATTTTAGGTATATTTCTTATAGAATCATAAAATTTATCATTATTAATCACTTTCTCAGTTGACGTTTGGCCTCTTTCAATTTGTATTATCTGTATCTTTCTCTTTGTTCCTTTGCTGTAAATTAAATTTTATTCTTGTTTTCTCACTGTTCTTTTATTTTACATTGTGTTCTCCCTCTGTCTGTTTATATAACCACACACTTTGTTTAGTTTAATTTTGTACCCTGATGATGATTAGGCTAAGCGAAAATGGTCAGTCATAAAAACTAAGATAAAACCTGTGGTCTCATAAAAAGGTTTTTTTTTTAATACAAAATTAAAATAAGTATGTTTGCACCACTTTTCTGAGTAGAAAATACTGCCAGTATGACTTCGTGAGAGATCACAATTCAGAATCCTAAGAGAGACATTGCTTGAAATGACTTTACCTATGTTTAGTGAGCAGACCGGAATAGTCAGGTAATACAACCTTTTGTTTACCCATTTCACCTCAATACTGATTTCAGCCTCACAAAATTCCACAAAATGAGAGTGCCATGGTCCTTTGGTTCCGGGCATTTGGGTTCTTTCGCAGAGTCGCATAAAAATGCTTGTAAGTATGGAGGAGAAATATGAAAATTGATACGTGCTTATCAGCCTGCTTCCTCACAGACACCACGTAACGTTATATTTATGCTGCAGACGTGTGTCCATGAGCTGAAGAGAAAAATAACAAAAATAAACAAGCATTTTTGGACTCTTCTCAGATAAATCATTAAAGGTTAGACAACTAAAAATTCCAAGGCGAATTCCCTTGGGTCGTCTACCCAACGTCTGTTATGATGGCATTATAAATATTTTAATGACTTTACTTAGGTTTTTTCTGAGGGTGTTATTTCTGTTTGGTTTTAGCCACGGAATGTCAAATGTTAAACAATCATGCGGTTGGGTGAGAAAACTGACAAAAGAATTAAAGAGATGGAGGATTCTAATTTTTATGTAGATTACTGCCATTATATTTCAGAGATTTTTCGTTAAACTTGAGGCAAATAATACTTTTAATCAAAATATAACTACAAAGCAGAAAGCCTTGTTTTTGTAGCAGGTTAAACTCTTAAATGGTGAGTTCTGGTGTAGTGAAATTTGCACAGTTCTCTATTTTTCCTGCATATCTAGGCGAGCACACATAATTTCAGCTGGCAAAGTATTTTTTTATCGTGAACTATAAAGAATACATAAATTTAGAAGTAACTTTAAAGCTTTTATGCTTATTATTATTTTTTATATTGATAATTGAAATAATATCAAAAATATCGATAGTTCATCTTAGACATTACCTAGGTATGTAATATGTGCTCGGGTAGAGCTTTGTATACTGTACAAAGATGGCGGCCAAATCGGAATAATCGGATAAATGATATTGAAGAGGACGGAACGTGAACAATGTCGAATTGGCACGTGGAATGTGAGAGGAGGAATGGAAAGGAAGATGAATGAACTATGTGATATAATGATGGCTAAATGTTTGGATGTACTCTGTCTAACAGAGAGTATGAAAAAAGAGAGCGGTACAGTGCAACATAATGACACGCTCGTCATCTGGTCCGGGCGACCAGAAACAGAGAGGGCTTGTCAAGGTGTTGCAGCGTTACTGTCTCCTAGAATGGCTAAATGTATGTTGCAGTATGAATGTGTAAGTGCGAGAATAATGTGGATCCGGTTCAAAATCGGGTTGACAAGGGTGTTTCTTGTCATTGGTTATGCTCCTGTCAATTCTGAATGCGACGAAGTGAAAGATGCTTTTTGGACTAGTGTGAATGATGTAATGAGGCTTTAAAAATACGAATGAAAGGATTATTATGGCAGGGGGACTTGAATGGGTGGGTGGGAATCAGACGAGACGGGTTTGAGTCGGCTTTAGGTATGTTTGGGGATAAAAGGACGAATGATAACGGTAAAAGAATACTGAAGTATGTTTAGAGTGGAACCTGTTTGTATCGAATACTTTCTTTGATCATAAAGGTATCCACCAATATACGTGGGAAAGGGGGACGAAGGTCAATTATCGATTTTAGTAATTGACTCTAGGTTGAGAGCCAATACCGTGGACACGAGAGTTTACAGAGGAGCTGAGGTTGAATCTGACCACTTCTTGGTAGTTTCTAGATTAAACCTCTTTCGCGGCTGGCGAACTAAAGTGAAAACGGTGTCGACTCCAACAAGAGTCAAAAATAGAAAAACTGCAAAACGATAATGTGAGAAGTAAGTATGAGAAATGTATGGATACAAGATTGAATGAGAAGGGAATGGATGGTCTAAGCATAGAGGAAACATGGAACCATATAAAAGTGAGTCTATGCGAATCTGCTAGAGAGGTTTGCGGAATAAGCACGCAAGGTAGGAAGAAAGGTGACGCATGGTGGGATGACGAGATTAAAGCACTGGTCTCAGAGAAGAAGAAAGCATGGTTATGTCTGATAGCGACTGGCAGTGCTTCTAGCGCGGAGAGGGATCGAGCGAAAGAAGTATACAAGGAATGCAAGAAAAGAGTAAGTGTTGGAGTGAAAGAACGAAAGAAACGCCTGGAAGAAGAAGAGGGAATAAAAATGACAAATCACTTCCAAGAAAACATTAAATTGTTTTGAAGGAGGTCAAGAGGTCCCGAAACGGCCCAGAAAGCGGATGCGTGAAAGTTGTAAAATCGAAAGATGGAAAAAATGTTGACAAATGAGGAAGAAATAAAAGAAAGATGGATGAAATATTTCGAAGAGGTTTTTGAAAGCACCCCAAGCGACAGTGTTCCCAGTGTCGAATCAGGTATGAATGATGATGAAGTGAATGTCGAAATCAGCATGGATGAAATAAAAAGATCGATTAAATGCATGAAGAATGGTAAAGCTGTTGGATTCGACAATCTCGCTGCTGAATACTTTAAAGGAGATAGCCGTGTAGTTCTCACATGGTTGTGCAAACTTTTTAACCAGTGTTTAGAGGGTTACGCCATTAGATTGGAGAAGGGCTGTGATCATGCCTCTGTACAAAGGTAAAGGGTCACGCATGGAATGTGGGAACCATAGGGCTAAGCTTACTAAGTTCAGTTGGCAAGCTGTATGGTAGAATATTGATTGAAAGGGTAAGAATGAAAACAAAAGACAAAATTTGGGACATTCAAGGTGCTTTCATGAGTGGAAGGGGGTGCATGGATCAAATTTTCTCATTGCGGATGCTTACAGAGAAGTTTTTGGCAAAAACCAGAAACTTTTCTGTGCTTTTGTCGATTTGCAAAAGGCGTATGATCGAGTTGATAGGGACAAATTGTGGAAGGTATTATCCATGTATGGAGTTAACACAAATCTTATACAGGCAATCGCGTCCTTGTACGAGGGAAGCGTTGCATGTGTTAGAGTGAACGGTGATTTTACGAAGTGGTTTAACATCACAAAAGGTGTAAAAACAAGGCTGTGTAATGTCATCGTGGTTGTTCAATTTGTACATGGATAATTGTATGCAAGAATTGAAAGGTGGGCTTGGGCGCGAAAATGAACAGTGTGAAAGTATGTTGCCTATTGTATGCGGATGATGCGGTGCTGATTGCTGACAATATGGAAGATCTACAGTTTCTCGTGTCTAGGATGAACCAAGTATGTATGCAAAATGAGTTGATGATGAATGTAAGTAAGTCCAAAGTGATGGTGTTTGAAAAGAGAGAGTACGAGAACAGCGTGCAATATAGTTGTGAATGATGAATACTTGGAGCAAGTGGATGAGTTCGTGTATTTAGGAAGCATGTTTACAAGAGACGGAAAAGGCTGATAAGGATATTGAAAGAAGGGTGAATGCAGGAAACTCCATTAATGGAGGACTGAACGCTGTTGGGGGAAAATAAGAAATTGTCCAAAGAAGCGAAGCTAGCTGTCCACAATGGAGTGCTTATACCAACCCTGATGTATGGCAGTGAGGCATGGAACTGGCAGAGGAAGGATGAAAGTAGACTGAATGCTGTGGAAATGAGATCTTTGAGACGGATGTGCGGTAAAACCATGTATGACCGTATTACAAATGTGGATATCCGGAAAGAATGCAAGGCTGATGTGAGCGTAATGGATAGGATTAAGAAAGGGACGCTCAGATGGTTTGGGCATGTAGAGCGAATGAACGAAGAAAGGAGTGTGAAAAGAATATATGATGCGAAAGTGAATGGAAGAAGAAGTCGAGGACGCCCGAGAAAGACATGGCACGATCAAGTGAATCAAATACTTGAATCGGGTCGTGTGAAGAGTCAGAATAACAGAAGAGTATGTATGAGACGATGTATGAATGTAAATGAAGCAAGAAGTGTGTGCCAAGACAGAGTTGTATGGCGGTCCGTCCTCTCTGCCTACCCTTGCGGGGAAACGGCGTGATGGTTAGTTAGTTAGTTAGTTAGTTAATAATTTTCAAATGAAGAATGAGATCGATTAAAAATGCCGGTTTCTTATAAGGTTTCGGTGGCTGAATTAGCTAAAGTGTTACTCCCGGATTGAGTAAAGCTTCTGAGAACGAGTCTCGGTCGCGACCTTTATATTTTTTTCGTTTCATATTTACGTTGAAGATTTTTGATATTTATGAAATAAATTTCAATTATTATTATTAAAAAAATATATTGAATCATTCATTCAACCATTGAAAAATAAGACTCGATGCCCTTTTTCGTTCGTTCGGTGAACAAGACGTCGAAAAAAGAATTTTCAAACTCGGGCGTACAAAGGCTGGTTATAACAGCTTGATAAGCTTATCTTTGCAGGCGGGTAAAGGAGGAACTAATGAAATATCATCATTTTAAACAAATCCACAAAATCTATACTTATGACGTCAAAGAATTCAAAGTTAAGGGTGTGGATCTGTACATAAAATATAGATTTAATTATATGGACGAGTTGGTATCGACTATGTCAAACCTTCACACTTACATACTGTGCTTTATCTTGAAAATTTTTAATTTTGAGATGGCGAGATGTAGAAATTCTTCAACACCTACATATTATACTTAAAACGGGCCATGAGAAACCCAGTATGTAGTAGTATAACATCTATGTTTACTTAATCAAAATTGCATTAACTAGAGAAATTATTTTAAAGCATGTGGGTGAAAGCTTTTGTCAATAGATTATGTAATAAAAACGTCTGAAAAACGATAACAACGTGTTTTTTTTCATTCTGCGTGAATAAATTGTTGGAATTTTGACCTAAAACAAACTGTTATAATAAAATATACAATTAATTGATTTATTCCAAAACTTAAAGAGAAATCACGGCTATGTCAATATTCTTCTTGGCAATATATACTTAGTATAACATATCTGATGGAGCAATTTAGTGATTTTTTTTAACACAAATGCGTTTTTCTATAAGTCGTCAAATAATACATTTATTGACTTAGATACACCATTCAGGGTGATTTTCTTTCTTAAAATTACTCCCTCAATGGTATTTATATGGTATTAATCAAACCATATTGTGTTGTAAGTATTATTTACGCAAACAATGAAATTAACAATTTTCAAAAAGTAAAGAGATTAAGGGTAAAAAGTAAAACTTCACAAACATAAATCAGAAATAGATCACAAGGTTCACTTAATGCCAGCGCCTTTGGGTGATTCTTCACAAAAACGGCGCTATACAGATGATTAAAATATTATTATTATTACTAACGCCATTTAAGAAGAAAAAATGTTGCTGTTACAAACATTAATTGTGTAGGTTTCTAAAATAGGCTTTAATTAACCGAAAATACTACTTATTTATTCAGAAAAACTCTGAATGAAGTATAATAACAATGTGTGGCCTACCGTTGTTTGAAAATAATGTAACAACGCGTTAAAGTACAAAGTAATTAAATACATAGGTTGGTTCAAGTAAGTACCTGCCTGCTTTTGTTGAACAGAAAATCTCATAACAATGTTATGCTAAAATGATTAACACAGGTCTGCCAGCGGTTATTCCGGTGTAACGACTTCACCAAAATGGGAAACATTGCATGGGCCATTCGCCATTCGCCATGGAGTGACCGCAAAAGCCAAAAAACACAAAATTGAAAATTTGCGGTAAAACGAAAATTTGAACGGATCCGATGCCGCCACCAAAGCGGCCAATTAAAAGAGTAAGCACCCAGGGCGGGAGATGGAGCAACATTTATGCAAATATCACGGACGATAGAATAGTCAAGCGTGAAATTCGTAATCAAAACGAATCCATTTTGGCCTCTGGCCTATCGAAAATTACGATTCAAAATCTTTACGTAAAGACGTGAGCTTCATAGTGAATTATGTGCGAGCAATAGGTTTGTGGTGCATGTATGTTTTCAATTGGCAAGGTCATGAACTGCATCATTTATAGATGACTCTGCTTTTTACTAACAAAAATGTACAAACATATAAAAATCTTCGTAGGAGCATTTGCGTACCTGCACGTCTTGGCTCTGGTGGTGAGATGTCGCTGGCGTTCCCGCACGTCATTTGCGCTTGAAGAGTTATTTAATATACCTCATAATTCAAAAACATTATTGACTTGGTTCTGCTGTTTTTGGGAATTGTTTACAAAAAATAAAAATATCTCGCATTGATATCTAGAAATTTCAGGAATGGACATTACTCCTATCATGGTATAGATTAAAATTTCATCACCCATCAGTGGTCATTAACCTGATATATGCGGCTGTATCACATATGATACTTTAACGACGTACCTCATACGCGTCTGTATCAAATACGATCCGTGATGTTTCACAGTCGGTATAGTTGTAAATTTTTGGTCAACATTAGTTTCATAGAATTTCAACATTTTTAAATTTCGTTTTATTTCTAAATTCTTATTGACACAGTAGTATGATATTTTTATATAACTTAAATCATGGATTCTGACTTTGGCTTGATAATATCTTCCTAATGTACATTTTTGTCATATTTACTATTGCTTTATTTATATTTATATACTGTTCTTACTCTGTAATTTTTGTTTTTTTTTTATTTTTTGTTATGTTGTTAATGGACAATAGTTCATAAATATAAATAGTTTAAAAAGTAAGTAAACTTATTGATCAGCATCTAATAGCACTAATTGCTTTCCTATAATGCAAAAATCTTGTACCTTTGCCAAAACATGTGAGCATTATTTATACCTGCTACCCGCTAAAAATAATTGAGTTGAAATATTGAGAGAAAAAAAAATCAATATGAAAATATCTTCAAAATAATAAAATAACATACAAATATGATTGCAGTGGGTGGATAATACATTTTTATTACTTACATCAAAATAATCTAAAAAGACAAATTAAAAGAAGATAAATGTAACTATAGTATACATTATATAACTAGGATCAAAATAAACCACAAATATATATAAAAAGAAGATATCGCAGTAATAATTTGTGGAATTAATGTGGGAGAGAAGTATTACAAAAATATGCATTGGTATATTTAAGAAAGGTAGAATATCAGAAGTCATC
Source organism: Drusus annulatus (assembly GCA_022651775.1). NCBI lineage: Eukaryota > Metazoa > Arthropoda > Insecta > Trichoptera > Limnephilidae > Drusus > Drusus annulatus. The sequence continues at coordinate 1,706,138 of JAGWCC010000057.1, forward strand.
AAGTTAGATTTATTGTGCCCTTTAAAATTGCTGTATGTAAAAGAAAATAGCTTTTACTCTGTATAAAAAAATAATATTAAACGTGCTTTAAATATAATGTTTACTTTGAAAAGGTTGGTTAAAATAGCTTGCTCATATTAAGAAAAGATTGTTTGAAAATGAGTGTTTGGTTACAGATTCCCAGAGAAGGCGCGTTCATATAGACAAGTAAAAAAATATCCAAGGGTTTAAAATGTACTTAGCGATGCCGAGCAATAAAGAATAAATCAACGGGACGTGATGACAAATTGCCAAAACATTCCTCAACACTAGAGGCGATAAAACTGTAATGATGTTTGTACGGAATGAGAGATGGCGTTTCTTTGTATTTGTACAATAAATCTTCTCCAGATTTCGACTGGAGGCATTTTGATTAATGTGCAATTGCATTTAAGATTATTAAATTGGCTCAAAATGTGTGCCGAAGGTCAGTTCTATAAAACGATCGCTGGACGAAGGAAGTTTGCAATATGAATCGAGCAAGTTTTGTTTGCTTCTAATTGTATTGTTGGGAACCGATAGAAGTTTCCTTTACACGTTTTAAAAATATATATTTTAAGGGTCAACACCCAAAATAGACACTTTTTGACCTTGTAATACAAGCAATACTATAAATGATTCATCTGCTAATTCTATACTATATACACACGTCAAAAGGGACATAGTGATTAAATAGTGAAGTGGCGTTATCGGATTTAAATTTCAATCTTTTTTTACGTATGATCGAAAGTTACCAGTATTATTTTTGTATGCATAAGCGCCCCACACGGCAATCTTACTAATCATGTACAGAAGATGGCTTAGCGTATTGATACTATCAGATAGGTAGTTAGAAAAATGTCTGAGATTTCCACTGAATACAATTATTTAACAGTAATCTTTTTAATTTCTTATGATATATACTAGAATTTTCGGTAAAACGTTCAAAAATGTCTTTTTTGGTTTCAAAACTGCACCTTTAACTAAAATTTCAGTATATTTTTTTTGGAATTTAAAGGATTGCAGTTGTAAAATTGTATTCACTGGAAACCTCGGATATTTTTCTAATTACAATTAATTAGACAATTTTTAGATACATCATTTGTAGGATTGTTTTTATTTGAAAGCTAGAGTAACGTTTAGTGTCATTTTTAGTATAAATTAAAAAAAATTCTATCACATTTATAAATTATCCCCAAGAGGATGACAGTAATGTGTTTATAAAAATAAATTAAATAATAGACACAATTTTTAATTTGTACAAAAGAAACACGATGAAATCAACGAAGTAAACACCTAATATTACACTAACTAACTTTAACCAAAAAAAAACTTTAAATAAATAGTGATTCAATGACCTCAAGGTATAACTCTGAATACCGAAATGACGTGAACCAAACGTAGTGGTACCTGGAGGTAGTGTTGGCCTTTACACCATCCCTAGTCCACTGTAGTCCATTATGACATCTCCGGACTGACTAGATAATGGTTGTTATTGTTGTTGTGGTTGTTGTAGTTGTTATTTTCGAACTTTTTATTGAGCAGAATTATGTTTCTTATGATAATTGATACGGGCATATACCTAGTTTTGGAGGTAATAAATGGCAAGCAATTCCAAGAATTTGAACCCATCGTCTCGAATGCTCTGCCCTCAAACATCGTAACATACATTCGATAGAATATAAATACTATAATACACCTTATTTGGTAGCGGTTGTAATTATACATACCTACATTACCTACATTGTGATAAACCAAAGTGTAGGTAGGTGTCTAAGATAAGTCTTAAGTGGTAGAAACTCAATCAAACCCCGCACACGAGCGTAATAATCCTGCGGAATGATATTCAAATTACACGCTCACTTATTTATAAAACGCACTGAAATGTTTATGGCGTTCAGGCGCGCATAATTTAAAACTAGTCACACATTTAATTAACTGCGCCGACGGTACAATTATTAAATAATTTCAGGCCCGACAACGACCGTGAATAAGCACATTATTTCAGTCTGCTTCATTGAATGGTTGCATACAAAAAATAACACACGTAAGTAACTAAACAAATTTTTAATATAGTATGTAATAGTGGTAGACAAATTCAAGTGATGATATTAAATTATGTATCAAATTAATTATCAAAACGATTATGCGGTTTTTTGTTATTAAATCAATAATGATCGCAATCGAAATATTTCGCAAAATCATTTTCATTAACAAATTCATTTTAATGACTTTTAACCGAATATCGTCAGAATAGAAAGTTACGATTGAAAACTATCATTAAATCAATATTAATGCTATTTAATTCATGCTGTAGAAATGAGATACTCGGGGCGTATGTGTGATGAAACCATGTACAAGTATGACCGTGTTAAAAATGTTTGAAATCCAGAAATGATGTAAGCGTTATAAATAAGATTTAGAAAGGGACGTTTAGATAGTTTGGGCATGTACAGCGGATGAACGAAGAAAGGAATGTGAGGTGAACATATGACGCGAAAGTGAATAGTAGAAGTCGGGGATGCCCAAGAGAGATATGGCACGCTCGTGTGTGTTATTCAAATTTCGTCATCGAATAAAATAGTTGTTTGATAAAATAGATACCTAACTACTGAATAAAAAATTAAGACGCATATATTTTGTTAATGGTCCCCAATCGTCTTCTCCGTTTTTGTGCCTTACGCAACGAGTTGGAATTCGTATATCAATGTTCCCTACGAGGATGCGCAGAAATTTTTTATATATTTATTTCAGAATTCAGACTATCTGACCTAATCAAATGTGCTTTTAATCTGACTCTTTGTTTGGACTAATTATACGTGTTTTTGCCCTATGTTTATAGATGTGGTAGGTTTCTATGACAAACTGTAGAATGAATTAAAATGAATGAGTTATTCGGAACTCTTTGTGTGCGTACAGTGTTATGAATTGTTTTTGTTATGTAATATACTATAAAAATAAATAAATTATATAATCAACTATATTGCAACCGAATATATTTTGCATCAAGAACGCGTTGGAGCACATTGGACCAAGGTTGGAACCACTCTAGTCTGAATTAAAACCATGCCTTTGGTACATCTTTTTAAGGAGTAGCAAATGACGTACATGCCTTCGCGAACAAAAATCATTCCGAATGATGCATGGTCAGTCGTAAATACGCTGTGATTTCATTAACATTCCCATACAAATTGATGTTTTCAAGAGAATGAACGCAATGAAACGACCATATGTTGCTCTAGGTGGATAAATTATAATGAACTGCGGTTCAAAATAATCCTCATCGGGACGGTCGGCTGAACGAAATATGCCGACCAAATAAAACAACGAATCGACCATTTCACGAATATAATTTAATTTGCGTTTTGGAAACTGTATATAAACTCGCATAGCTCGCTGGGGCTGGACACTATGGTGTGAATGCAAATTGCCAATTTATAACCCTAATAATAATTACAAGTAGATTTTGACTATTCAATATTTGTGTGAATTATCTATGGAGTGGAATATCCACCCAAAACAACCCAACCGATAGTGAACTTTGTGGCGGAGCGGTAAGCTGGTTGATTCTGGAATTTTGTATATTTGCACCTTTTCTAGAGTGTAAGGTAATTTCGCTTTCACCCTGGTGAGAAATCACCACTCAGGTAACTAAATCGGAAGAGCCTAGGGTTCTTCAAACTTCTCATTTCCTTCCGGAATGCCACTATCTCGCAACTTTTTCCACTGGCTTTGGACAGTTGGAAGCTCAGAGCAATAATATACAGGAGGGATAACTTTGCGAAACAGTTTAGTCAGGATTGTTGATTTTTTCCTGACTCGGGCATGGCTTGGGTTTTCACGAACACACATTTTTACATCCATTCATAGCACGTGTCGACATAATGTTTTGTTTATTTGTATTCCCACTTTTTCACAGTATTGCTATCAACAAAAATATAAGATTTAACCTCAAAAACCGTTGAGTTATGACGCATAACAAAACGTAGTGGGCGGAGTCACCGGTGACGCGGGAGACGGAAAACGTGCCTACATACCTGAAAGTGTAGCGATATTATGTGAAGACTTGTCTTTTTTCTTTCTCTCTCACGGTTTACGACGTAAAAACGAGAAGAAAGTGATTTATCGTAAATTTGTATAGGTTGGGTAAAAATATTTAGCTCCCTCCCAATATATATTCTTACTCCAAGGTTGGAAGTGTTGGAACTCTTATAAATAATGATCAAGAAAATATAATCTCACAAAATAAAGCAAATTTTAACATATCGATAAACAAGACGCCTGTTATAAAGTTAATCAATCAAAAATACACGGTGGTCCGAGTGTAGAATTTTTTCAGCCACCTGCATAATTAACTTACCCCGCATAATCACGAATGTACCGAACATCCGAAATTCCGGCAGATGAGTCTACTTACCCGCAGCCACCACAAATAACATTTTTTTTGGTCGGAGGATCACTTGAAATTTATTACATTACTCCATCAGGCAACAAATATTGTAACCGCATTATTTTTGGTCGTAAAGATCGGAGGAAATCCTCCGTAATAAAAAGATGGCGGCTACTGCAGACGTACAATAAATAAGCTATTCTTGAAGTGGCCATTCGGGCGGTTAATATTTTCGAAAGCACCAATCAAAATCAAAAACAGGCGCCGTAATCTGGAGACATCTGGGCCCGCAATAAAACGCGGCTAACGAACGGGAAACTAATGAAATCTTCTTCAAATTATGTTTAAAAATATAACGCTCAGTTCGAGAATTCGCATTTGTTCCCGCCCGCGCCGTCTCCTTTAGAATAAAGCGTCGTTGGGCGAAGCAAATTGCTAGAAAGAAGTAACGTAATAAGCAGGAACTAATTTGCTTTAACGTAATTTTAATTTGTACCTTCAAAATAATAAATAACAATCTAACACCTACTTTCCTGAGCCGTCACTGATACTCAGATCTAACGAGATGGATATGAATTAATAATAATAATAAATAATTTGATGTTACAATAATTACAGAAACTAAATAATCTATGCGCTTAGAGAAACAATGTATGGAGAGAGGGCTAATTATTTTTACCCAACCGATAAAAACTTGCGTTAGATCACTTTCTCCGGGTTTTTGCGTTGTTCACAATGAGAGAGAAAGAGACAACAAATATAAAACTCCACTTCTACGTCTTGTACGTACTGTCACCCAATGATCTTGGGTGCCTGGGTCACCGCGGGACTCCATTCACATTTTTTATTATGCCACTAAACTTGACACAACTAAACGGCGTTTGGGTAAGATGCTATATTTTTGTTGATATCAATACTGTGAAAAAGTGGTCATACGAATAAACAAAAACATTATGTCGATATGTGATATGAATGGATGTAAAAATATCCTCGCCCGAGTCAGGTAAAAATCATCAAAAACTGACTACACTGCCTTGGATTGTATACTCTAAGTCTATGTACTATGCAGTCGGAGGCGTTGCTTCTGTAGAATAAAAAATGGTATCAAAAAAGCATTTTTAATTACTTTGTAGGTTTCTGCATAGATAAATGTGTCAGTCTGAAGGCCTTTTTTAGTCCGTCATATTGGCTATCATATACTTGGGTAACCTAATAATTTATACATCATAAATTATTAAATAGTTACTTACATAGGATGTATAACTTATTGAATATTAATCTTTTGATGAATTTTTACGGTAAAAGAATAACATTTTTCTTTAGACAACCGTGTTGGTTTTCACGTGTACTAAGTTATAATTTTGAAAGCAGAAAAAATACATACAAATACTTTGAAAACGTTCCCCGATAGCCGCTGACATGTTATTAGACATTCCCTTTGAATATTGAATATTGTTCCTTAATAATCAATACTTTGCTCATAATGTAATTAATGTTCCCAACTACATTGTGAATGTTAACATATATTGCTCGCATAGTTCCCAGTTACCATTCCATAGAAATTAGCCACCGCCAATTGAATAGAAAGTTAGAGTTCCTTGATAAAAGGAACTCATAAAGAGTACCTATACATTATGGTACATGGTTTGCCTTTTGGCGCTCGCTCAATGGAAGCTGTCAGTTCTAATAAGAGGAGCTAAAGGTGGATTCAGGGACCAATTTACCAACACTCGATTAGAGCGCACGTTTTTTTATTGGCTGTGTGGATACAAGTAAGTACTGCTGCTTCCCTGTATACATTATGCGAGGTAAAATTGGTAGCCTCGCCAAATTCCTCTCAAATTATTCACGATACACAGAAGCAAATTCATGCAGAATCAAGGCATTTTGAAATTGTATCATAACAATCTTTAAATAACGTTTAAAACTATTTATTATTTTATTCTAAATACAAAAACTTATGAAAGTGAAATTTAAAAAAAAAGTTTTTGAAATACAGCATCAATCGTTAATACTAGTGAAACAGAACCTAATAAAAAAAATCATTTAATACACTAATATACTTTTATGAAGAAATTTGACCTCGCGTATCTTTTAAAAGTAGTGAGTAATTGTTTTTACTTTTAAGACATATTTTATTATTATCTACCTACGTGCAAATAGTATGAATTACCTAGCACTGCTCTAAACCACTGAACTCTTTAGACAACTTCTAAACCTGCCATGAATAGCTAATGCCTATTTTGGAATATTAATTTATTGAGACTTAGAGTGGTCGCCCGGTTAGCGGAAGACCCGAATACCAATTCTTGGTCTCTGCTCTATTTAAAAATATCACTCCCTAGCTCTCTATAGCTCTTCGTTATCAAATATTTTCAAATAAATACTTCAAATATTGTGATTGTCCATTAGAAAGTTTAGGTAAACAAGTTTTGACATGTTCAATTTATTGATCTTTTTTAATACAATAAAAGAAACAAAGATAATACACGTTCATTGCATAATGTTACCCTTATGTATACTTTTATATCCATATTTTCAAAAGGTGTACCCTCAAAATAAAGCTGCGCTAATGTGAGTATACGGGGGGAGGGGTGTTATTTATTAAGTCACTAAGAAGTTATTGTTATTATTTTTTTAGTTTTCAGTGATTTTTGTATTGTATTATAAGTCATCCTTGTGAGACAGACATGAACCAAACCCATGTATTTTTTTAAAATATTTTAGCAAGAATAAATAAATAAATTATATCGATATTATTTTTTCCGGTAATTTATTAAAGTATTTAATTTGTGAGTTTTTTTTACTCTGCTGATCCATTGTTTTTTTACACATCTGAATTGGTAGAAAATGCATTTTCACCAGATTTTTTTGTGTTTTTGAATTGTGCGGTTTTATTTACGATATCTTATTTTTGTATTTGTGAAGTTCCGTGGTACAACAAGATAGTATTTAATTATCTGACTTTAATTTCTTTAAATATGAGTTCTTTATAATATGAAAATGATTTCCTTAAGAATTTTAATTCAAATTTTTATTTTCAATTACTTTGATTGTCTGTGAAATATTATTTATATAATACATATTATTTCCTGTCACAACGGAATGTTAAAAGCTCAATCTTGATTGCAAAGAAAACACACCGCGTAAAATATGAAGGGTTGCGTCGTTTTTTTTTTTCCATTTCACACAACTTTACCATTATTTAAGCGCGGAATCATGGTCAAGTGAACATCCTGTCATCAAACTTAAATTATTACTTACAAATGTTGGGGGCTAGCGCCGTAATTCTTTAGTTATTAAGCCTTCGGTACCTATTTACGCGTTAACCGTGTCATAAAACCGCCAGTTAAATACTTTTTCCGCCGACGACTGAATATGAAATGAGATGAACATTGTTTGAATAGATATGATAATCAGTCGGAGTCCATTCAAATTCCGCTTTAAAATATGTGCTGCTCGCTTTACTTGATTGTCTTTGTCTGGGATAGACCAAATTAAAACCGTTTAATATTGCGAATTAAAAAAACTCTATAAAAAACACTCTTTAAGAATTAATACTTTTTAACAATGCTTTTGAATTTAAATTCAAAGAAATAATTGATTGGTATAAAAATAAATTCAAAGTGCGAAAGACAGATTTGAATTTTTTAAAGAGGTTTAGGTCTGATGAGTATTAAAATAATAAAAACGGTTTTAAATACATCTAACGCATATTGCCATTCCAGATTCCCGTTAAGCTGATAACATTTAATTAATATTTATGTCTGCATTTTTATTCCTGTGTGTCCTGTCAAAAGAATGGTGTTTCACAAATTGCATTATCAAAAAAGTCCAAATAAATTCTTTGATTTAAACAAAGAATCCATTTAATTTATTCTGGTAAATAGTCACCTACCTTTTTTACTTTTGTTGTTACTTTTTTTTACCACCGAAATATTAAAAAAAAATCCATTACAAAAGATAGAATTCTTATTTCAATTCGGTGAAAAAGGACATAAAACTTTACTACGTTCATAAAACATCGACGTAGAGCCAGGCTGAGGTATAAGGCTTCTCTCTGTACTTACCTAATATACTAAAAGGTATTTTCACCGACAAAAAGATAATTTTGTAGAGCTGGTACGAGGCTTTCTGCCAAACTTGAACTATAATATTTAATGAATCAAATGCTCATAGTTTTTCTTTGACAATTAAAAATAAATAAATGCATTTATTTAACTTTTCATTAAATGTTGTGTTTTTAATATTAACATTGTGATGAATGATTTTTTGATAAACCTTAATTACTCTAAATACATCACTTCTTTGGCATTCGTTTTTTTTTAAACATGAAAAAGTAATGCAAAAACTAATTGGGGCTTCAGTATAATTTTAAATCTAATCTTGAACCCACCTCGTGTTGTGCTCTAACAGATACAATCTCATCAATTGTTTCCTTGGGGGTAATCTTATGTATTTAGTATTTCTTGTTCGTGTATCTCAGAATTATAAATTATTTTTTATTTTTCTTTGAAAAAATGCTATTGTTTATTTTATTTTTATATTATGTATTTTTTTTGGAAAATTAACAGCAAATCAACAATGAATACAGATATAATAATAAGAATAACAAATCATACCGATTATAAATTTCTCTCTGCTGGTGATAAATATTATAAATTAGGTGTGACAAAATACAATTTTATTTTAGTAACTTAACAAAGTTGGTGTGGGGAGAGGAAGGTGGAAGGGAACATGAGATAGTAAAGGGAAAAAGGACGGGGGTGGATTGAAATTAAGTGATCTAGTTTGGGTGCAGTCGTGTGATGGATTTTAGTTTAATGTCACGTGTAGTCGAGTTAAAAATGTCAATGAGGTAATAATTTAAGTTGGATGAATTTGTAGTTCTGCAAATAAAAGAGTTTTGTTCCGATAGGTATTACAACGAGGGAGATAAAAAGTAAGTGATTGTCTGCTGTTGCGATTTGGAACATGGAATAATAGGAGTTTCAGGAGATCAGAGCTATCAACTAAGTTGTGTACGCAAGTTAATGTCTGTAAATTGAAAAACTGTGCAGAGTCCCCATTGCTATGAGATCGAAAACAGCGGAAGTTTGGGTATCTCAAAAATCTGTTTTGGATACTTTCTATTTTTTTTGTGTACTGTATAGCCTGGGTTCCACACCTGAGGGGCATATTCCAGAATACTGCAAACATATGAATAGTACAGTATTTTGAAAGTGCTAAGACTGTTAAATTGTTTACATGAACGTATTATGAAACCAAGCATAATATTTACTTATAATATTTAGGTCGAAATGATAACTGTTGTGGTATTCAACTCCCTTAATATACCTAATTTTATATTTACCCTTCTATACACTATATTGTGCGTACGTATTATTTAAACGGTTTGATTATATTTGAGGTAGTTATATTTTTTATTCAATGCATAGAAAAATAGTACTGAAGGCAATGACATTACAAACATATAGACACGTTATTGTCTTAGAATATTTTCACAAAATGTGGCAAGTAACAAACACACGCACGTTCAAGTAAATTCAAACATTGTTCATGTATGACAAAGATTGAAATTCAAAGAATATGTTTGTAGAAATAAAATAGATATAGAGACCGGGCGGCGCTACGTCAAGGAATAGGGGACGCCGGTAGGTTGTTCTTCTTATGGTTATGGGTTGCTACATTCACCATCTCAATCTTTGTAATGACGCTTGACATCTTCCAGGACACAGCGAAAATAATCGTTTTATTTAAAATAATAAGTATTAAATTTGCATGTACTAACGAATGAAATAATATTCCTTGGCTTTTAATGTTTGCAGTATATTGGAAACACTTTCTCGCACACGAGGGTATGTTGGCACTTATTTATGTAATATTTTAGGTAAATTATACGACCTCAAGCGACGCATGGCAGTTTAAAATTAAATCAGCTAAATCGAATGTACGGCAATTACTGTTTGCCACTGAGAGCCTTTAACGTGTCTACAAGCATGTAACGTCATTGACTGAAGATTATCAATTAAAAAATATATGGTTCGTAAGGTTCAATGCCCACAATATCATTTATTTTATCGAAAACATTGAAAAACAATTTTAAACTACCAAAAACTAATCTCCCGAAGTTTACAAAAATAAAGCTTTACTTTTGGATGAAGGAGAAAGCCGACCGGAGATGTACACATAAATTTGACTGGAAAGGGGCGGGGGTTGATATTTTGGGTAAGCCAATGATTATTTTGCTCAAATTGCGACTTAGTTGATTGATCCTAGACCCAAATTATCCCAGCAATTCAGTGCTGCCCCAATTTAGGAAATTGGGGAAAATTTGTTTCCGAAGATTTTCCCATTTAAAGTTTATTAGATCAAGAATTAAGGGATCAGTTTTTGAAGGAGGTAAGATTTTTCTGAAAATTAATAATCGAATGTTGCGTATCTACCTATAAAATAAAATAAAACCTGAATGAAAATATCTATTGGACAATGTTTTGTGATGTTTTTCTTCTACCGACAATTTTTACAGACATCCATTTTTCCTGACTTAATCATTTTAACAAAATACTAAAAACGAAACCAGTCGCCTTTGTGAGAGACCACCATACTAAAACCAAATCAAAATACTTTTAACAATATAATAATAAAACATTACTTTAAGCACTAGAAATAAAAAAGCCATTAAAATTAAAAGCAATTTTCTTAATAATCAGTTAAATTTGTTTAGTAGTCCAATATTAGATATATTTCCTGTAAACTCATAAAATTTCTCATTATTCTTTAATTGCCTTCTCACTTGACGTTTTGCCTTTTTCATTTCATATTATTTGTCTCTTTCTCTTTGTTCCTTTGTTATAATTAAAATGTTATTCCATTGTTTTCTCACTGTTCTTTTATTTTATATTGTGTTCTCCCTCTTATATACTCGTATATCGCACACTTTGTATTTTTTGTTTATTTTGATTATGTACCCTGATGATGCTTAGGCAAAATATAAAAAAAAAAATAAATAATATCTGTGGTCTAATACAAAGTTATTATTTCATTTTCATTATACTTTACTTATTTTCATAGTGCCATGTTTATGATAATACGTAGAGCGCTTAGCATAGCTTTAGTTATATTAAGTCGCTAGATCTGAATACCAAGGAAAATGTTCTTTTTTTCTGTTTTCCTTCTTCACCTTAATTCGTTCAGCCTTAAAAAAATCCTCAAATGGGGGGCCTGAGTTTCACCGGCCCTGGACAGACGTAAATTTTTGTGCGGTATCCCAGTAAAAAATAAATTACAAAAAAATAGGTAGTTAAATTATATTTGCCACCAAATTATTACGTATTGTTTTATTCGTGAAGATAAATACAACTCCCACCCATAAAGTAATGCTTTAATCCGAAAAAATCCCGGAAACAAAATCCACCGTGATCATTCAAATATAAACCTTTGTGTAAATGGATACCGTGTTCACATAACAATTTTAACCTTTCTATCGAGGGTCTGCGGCACATGTTGTACGGAACACGGCAAAGCTACTCGTATGCAGGCAAAGGGCTTAAGGTAAAGGTAAAGCTAAAGCCGGTGCCGCCGGTCAGTTTATGATGATAGTCGTAGTAGCGATAAAAAACTGAATCCCATCATTATGATAAACGTCGTAGAAATCGTTTTCGGTCCACTCGGCAAGTGTTGGGGCTCGTACAAGACCCGCAGTTATACTAAATACTTTGTAGAATATGGAGTGGAACTATTTGATTTGGGTATTCTTTGAAAGTTAATAAACATTTCAAAAGATAAAGTACCGTTAGCTTGTCGGGTGATCTCACCAAACAAACGGAACAACCACTAAGTCTAATATCGGTGTCACAAACGCGGTTGGGGCGTTAATCGCGCTCAGCGGAACACTTAATAGCAAATAATAGAAATAACCTCCAAAGAGCTTTGAACAGTAAAAGTGGCAAATTCCTTTTCGGCCAAAAGCATTACTTTATTTAGAAATGTGCGAATAAATAAGTGAACAATATTTAATTACACAAGGAATTATAATAAATAAAACTTGTTGTTGAAATAGCAAAACGTTGTTATTTCGTTGATATTCATATTATTTATATTTTTCGGAATCTTTACGTTTTTCAGTAGCAGTAATAATCAAGGCGAATAAAAAAATTATACTAACCTAACTTTACCTCACATAAAGAACCCAAAATCACCCCACTAAACTAAAAATCTGTTATTAAACATTTGTACATTTCATACATTTGTAAGGCTATGTTGACTGATTAATATCATTTCAATTTCAAGCAAAAAGAAACCTGTACCCAAAAGTGGCCCCTACCTACGCCTGTATTTTACTATGGATTCTTCGTTTAAAAAAAAACAGGTCTTCTATTTGAACCATTAGACTGTTTTTTTTTTTTTAAATAGCTTCAACTCACGAAGGGTACCTATTTATTCCCTGCTATTTCAATAAACGCTGTATAATTATTTCGGGACATCAATTATTGAGGGGGAACCCATGATAGGTTTTATATATACCCACCGATGTTTTTATTTTTTAAGTGATGACAAAAACAACGCATAATTATCGGTTAAATCAGTAGCTTCTGTCGTGAGTTACTACAGACAGACTTTATTGATTTAATTTCATAGTTTCATTGGACAAGTACCTTTAATAACTGTATCTACCTACCTGAATTTTCTTTAATAAAGATTCACGTAACATAATATAAACATCTGTAAAAGACACCTTATTTAAAACATTAAACAATCTTACTTCTTAATTTTTAAATTTATATATTATTTAGGCTTATCACTCAAAAATGGTCACTTTTTAGAATTCCAGTAAAAGGAATACTGTACACGACTTATCTGTAAATTCTACATGGGCAGTTAGAAAAAATGTCTAAGGTTTCTAGTATAATAAACAACTTAAAGCTGTAATCTTTTAAATTCTATGAAAAAGATACTAAAATGTCAGTAAAAGGTGCAGTTTGAAAACAGTGAAGGCATTGTTTGACGTTTTACTTAAAGTTTCAGTATGTATTTTACACAGAATTTAAAAGTTTACAGTAAAATACAAATACATTTTTCTAATTGCACACATAATTTACAAATAAATCACTTATAGTATTGCTTGTATTAGAAAGTCAAAATGTGTGTATTTTTGGGCCTGACCCTTAATAAGAAGAAAAAAAAATCCAAACAGCGAGCTGAAACTCGAAAAAATCGAAGTAGTAACTAGTATCAGTTTTTTAGATAAACATGTTTATAGTAGATGAGTACCGACATCCTGCATTCTTAAACACTATTAATACCTTCTTGAATATCTCTAGTAGACTGTATATCAACACTATACATGGTTTCGTAGTGTTCAATCACTGGAAACATTATATTTACACAGGTTACACTACTTGATAGTAGGCAAACATTAATTTAACGACTGAAATAATAGAACTTGCGTGTTTTTGTGCACATTTGCAATTATGGCTGTTGGGAGAGATAGCGTCTTTCGCATGGCGTTAAACTCATGGAAAAAATTTCCACATCCGCTCAATTGGACGATAAAATGAGAACATTTACGGAAATTACCCAATCCATCAACGGACCCCTTAGATCCAGCATCTTGAAACAGCAACTGAAGACAGAATCGTTAAAAAACGAAGGGTTAAATTCTGCCATGTTTTTCCACTGTACTTACTACTAAAATGTTTTGAATCCTATAGGTTTTACAAGGGTATCGGTCTTTGGAAGTTTATTGCGGTCCAGTGATAAAATAAGGCTAAGAAATTAGATTTAATTCAATATACCCAGTTTAACGAAAAAGAAAACATTTTAAATGTTTTACATTGAAAATATGGATAACCGGAAAGAATGCTAGGCTGATGTAAGCAAAATGAATAAGATCAGGAAAGGAACGCTTAGATGGTTTGGGCATGTATAGCGAATGAACGAAGGAGTTTGAAAATAATGTATGATGCGAAAGTGAATGGAATAAGAAATCGGGGACGCCCGAGGAAGATATGGCGTAATCAAGTGAATCAAATACTTGAGTCGGACCATGTGAAGAGTCAGAATACCAGAAGAGTATGTTTGAGACGATGTATGAATGTAAATGAAGCAAGGAGTGTGTGCCAAGACAGAGTTGTATGGCGGTCCGTCCTCTCAGCCTGCCCCCTGTGAAGAAACGGCGTGATGGTTAGTTACTTAGTTACATTGAGTTTTATTTGTTAAAATAAAAAAGCTAGTATAATATACAGAAGAAAAAATCATCTGGCAGTACCTACCTAACTGAGAAGAATTTTTATAAAGTTGTGACAATATAAACAATATTAATGCATTGTTTATTTTTATAGATTTCTCTTTGTGATTTTCATAAGAGAAATTGTTATTTAAATCATTTTTTTAAGATCGGCTTAAGGAAGGTATTTAAGTTCCGTAAGTAGCATTTTCGCCTTAATTTGGCACATCCTTTGGAATGCGAAACAGTTTTCAGGCAAAAAAATAACTCAACCCGTCAAGAGACTCTAAACCGTTTTCGATTTTATAAGTTACAATATTTATTTTTAAAAACCGTAGAATACTAAAATATCTGAAAGGTTAAAAATCACATATTATCAAGTTCGTTTGACAGTAGTCTTTCATACGACGATAAACGTATAGGCAACCTCGTAAAACGTAAGAGTAGGACCAACCAGTTTTTTCAACGGTCCAAAACACCCTCCCCGCCCATCCCATTAAGTTTTCACCCTTCGCAAATCCAGACTTATCCGACCCTCGCCCGATTTCAGTATGTACTTCGGACTCGAGGTGTAAAATCATTAGTCCTTCCATTCAACTTCGAATAATGTAAGTATGTGTTTGTTTCTTTAATAACTTTGTTGAGAATTGTTTATATCATATAAAGGCTACCGCATCAATGATTTGGTAACGTATCTTGAAATGTTATTAGTTTAAATATTTTAAGAATCAATGCTAAAATTTATCCTTTGCACATAAAAATAAACAGTCAAGTGTAAGGTTTAACACGTATAATTAATGGAAATATTGGCAGGTTAAGTTATGTTTAAATAAATAGGGGAGAAAATAAATTTATCGAAGGAAGCAATCACTTTGTGGCTTGACATTATAATTTAAATAAAAAATGTTTTAGTTTTAAGCCACTTTATTTGTATACATATAACATTCGACCGGTTTCGGTTAAACTTAACCTTCTTCACGAAAGTACATATATAAACTGATTTTAAATTGATTCACAGTTTATATACATACTTTCCTGTAGAAGGTTAAGTTTAACCGAAACCGGTCGAATGTTATATGTATATAAATAAAGTGGCTTAAAACTAAAACATTTTTTATTTAAAAGAAGAGAAAATAAATTTCCATGTACGTGTACAATTGAAAGTACAGTACAACAAGTGTGATTTTTTTACTTATTTAAAATTGTTGAATGGGTGTGAAGCTATTTTTCCATAGATGGTAGATATCAGTTGAATCGTTGCCAAGAAATAATCTAACACCCGCCATATTTCTACAGTAATAGAGTAAGGGTTTTGGTGTAGAATTCAATATGAATAAAACTTGAAGAATAAATGGCAATTTATCGATCGAAATAAGGACATAAGTACAATACAACTCCAGCGTGTGTAAGCATAGTTAGGTAACTTATTAACCTAAAATTTGTTGTTTTTAGGTACTGAGCAATTGTACCTATTCAGCAATTTTCAATTTAAAAAACTAAATGATCTAACACAATTTGTGAGGGTAAAATAATCTCAACTGAATTACCAACTCAAGGACGACCGTTCAAGTCGATTGTAGAATAAAGCAACTGGCCGTCATAATTTTTCGGTAAAAAAACACGATATTATTTAAAGATCAAACTGAACAAAGCTGTTCATTGTGTGTCGCAGATATGATTTGACACGCGCTGATAGAAAACACATAAGCATGCCATAATTTTATCAGAGCCATCACTCGAACAACATTATACGAAGATGTACCCATGTCTCAGAAGTCGGCCGAACAAAGGTACTCGGGATTTGTGCGTAGTTCTGTATCCAACATAGATAAGGCATTTCCTAAATTCTTGGCTATGACGTGAAATATTATTCTCCGGGTAGATAGCCGCGGCCAGAGTAATTTAGGCTCGAGTAGCCCTAAACAATCTCCGCCACCCCAATCACGATTCTAATAATTACACGGCACGTCTGCTAAACAAAGGAGGATTTCGCGAATCGTTAAGCTTGCCAGCAGAAAAAATAAATACGAGCCAAATGTAAAATAAACAGATTATTTACGAGGGGCGGTGGCGTAACGATTTCCCGCCTTAGCATCGGCCAAACTACCCAGTTCCTACTCAGTACCTACAGCTATGCAGCCTTACGCCTTACATTTCCTTCAACGGCTTCGGTATCAGCAATAAAGCTTATTATTTTAATGTCCCGCTATCTAAAACATTCAGAATGCCGTTTTGCTTAAATAAAAGAAAGTGGTGTTTGCTATAAGCATTCATTCGTGAGACAGCTAGATAAGAATACTAAATACGAAGTACAGCAAACATTTTTTAGACACAACACTCAATTGATATAACCGCTTCAATTTCAATTGCATAATATGAAATCATTCCTATCAAAATAAACCAATACAATAAACAATAACAGTGCGTTTTTCAGTTCACGAAGTTGAAAAAAGTTTTCATAATTGATTTATTTTGGGAAGAACAAAAAAGCGAAGTTGTGCTCTTCATCGTGAAATGATAAATGATTGTTTTAATAACTTAATCCTATACGCATTTTGAAAAAATGGTCTACAGGAAAGACAAAAACAAATAATTCATTCTGTTTCTTTGGAAAGTTAAAATTAAATTTGAAAAGTGGAAGTCAAGTCACGCGCAATGAACAGCGGATTAAGGATCTTGGGTTCCGCTACACGTAGCGAATATTCACTTTTCCAAACATAAACCGATACTGCAAGTAGTATCCTCCGCTATGAAATTCAAAGTCTCGCATTTCCCACTAACGACAAACCCCGGTTTGGAGATAATAAATGAGACTTTATTATTCTTTCCCGTCCCCCTGCGCCAAGAACTGCACTTGCCTCTCGCCTCTAGCCTCAGCCACTGTGTTTAAATTTTCATGAATTAAATTTATGAGGTTTTCAGGAGTCGACTCCCCGACCGGCACTGGCCAACCCGAGGGGAGGTAATTTATATCAAGAATACCAACTTTATGAAATAGATCGTATCCGAAACAAAACGATTACGTTGTTTTCTGGAGGAATATTTTTCTTTCGCTTTGTTACAGGGAGTTTTCTGCGAAATGATTGAAAGCCTCAAAACGTTGTTAAATCTCTTATTTTGAATGTGTATAAATAAGGATGCAGCGGTTAGTATTCCAGCATTAAAGCTCGCTTTAAATGTTTGTGGCAATACACAGGAACATGGCTATTCGGAAGATAAATGGACAATTAAGAGTAAAGTTGAAAGGTTATTTTAAATTTATAGGAGTTACGTTCTTGTAGGTAGGTATGTACTTTAAATTGAAGAGTAAGTTCGAACATCATACAATCGGGTTACCAAGAAAATATTCTATACGCATTTTACAAAAATGTTAAGGAGGAAGTTGAAACACAAGTAGAGTTTCTTCTCTCATGAATATTGAACAGTTAATAGAATACTATGTATTTTAATACGAAGGTATTATTTAAACCTTTATTGATCAATTCGGTATCGGCGTCCACCATTTGGTCACTGTAGAAAATTTCTTCGTGAGAATGGATCAAATGCTTTACCGACCTTTGTATTTCCCCTACACAACATGAGTTCATTCAAGACCAAGAATCACTACTTCCTTTCTTTAAAAATACCTTTTACAAAGCATCCCTAAATATCACTAAGGGTCTGTGGGAAACCCAAGAGCCTCCTGAGAGAAGTTATAAAGTTAACAACTAATTAAATTAAACAAGTTTTTTAAATCGAGTTATGGTGATAACATCGAAGTATTAAGTTACTACATCGATGTGTGTTAATGAATTACTTTCACTTATGAGTAGTTTAATAAATAGGAGGAACCACCAAACTATCTTATATGATAGCCGGTGTCAAAAATGTTATGTCGTAAACGCCTTCCAAATAACTTTTCATTTAAAAAATACATAAGATCGCAGGCATCAGCATACGAAGTATGGCGACGCTTTTGAAATAACGTTTGAAGTATGCGTTTGTTAGTACTATTCCATGACGCTACAAATGTATTTTAATAATTCGAATGGAGTAGTTAACCCCTTGTCGTTTAAAATATTTTAAGTGAATTAAAATCATGGCATTAAAAAAAGAATTGTTAAATATGTATGTTTGACCTTATAATTTATGATGTTTTTCAGGTCATTCTTTACAGTTACGATGAGTTAATACTATAATCTAATATTAAATAGTAAATAATGAAGAGGTTACTAAAATAAGATGGTATATTCCAATCAAAATTAAGTCGCTGAAAAGATTTGTAATATGATGGTACAAACTTTTTTGTTCCCATTTCATTTAGTGCTAACGCAATCAGCTTTGCATGTGGCACAAAAATCCACAACCTTACACAAACGGTACTAAGTTCGGAAAAAGAGCTTTATCCGATTAAAAAAAAAAACGACACTGGCTAAGAAAGGGTTAAGTCTGACATGAATTTTAAGTCGAGGGACAATATTTCAACACTCGTAATAAAATTTAATAGAAAAATAAACACCTCATACACGAGCATACCACTTAAAATCACTGAGAAACAATCTGTTGACATTAATCTCTGTTCTTGCATTCCTGTCATTGAGTTCACGAGTTCGGGAATTAATTCATTGGTTCAGGTTAATCACGCGTTCTATAATACTAAGAAAATATTTAGATAAGTATTTGCTTTAGAAAAACGAAATTAAAATTCCAAAAAATAAACACAAAACGAAAATAAGAGGATAATCTTCAAAGGCTTACTACCGCCGGGGATTAAAATATCATTATTTTAAAATGCGGCAATATATACAGGTACCCGGTAAAGTTAAGTCAGTTTCGTGGGGTAAAGTTAGATAGTTTTGGGAAGCCTGAAGTAGTTACGGATTAATTATTAACTTTCGGGAGAAACATAAACCGCTTTAAGGTGGTAAAATATCGAATTAGACGATATTTTTCAAAAGCTTTCGGTAATTTCGCAGACAGCTTAACTTTGTGCATAATGCCCCTTAGGCAGTACCTACCTTTAAAAAGTACATGGGCGAGCACTTGTGTAAAAGGTTAAAATTCAAAGTAGAGTACGTCCTTAATGATGACATATTATTTTAGCTTTCGTTTATTCGGATGGTAGTATACTAAACACTGAGCTCAGAGAATACGCTTTCGTAAGGAGGCCCTGAAGCTTGGAATAGACTGATCTCTTCCATAAGTCATATCCAGTCCAGTCCATAAATGAATAAAAGAGAATAGATAAACCTTATTTACACCGTTAGTATAAGTCGAGAAATTAGAGTTAACATGAACAACACTTACTTAGACTTGTGTGTATAGGTGCATATATATACATACACTTCCGACAGTGATGTTCTTGTGAAACGTCACAGAGAAAGAGCATTTTTTCTTGATTACGCTTACTTTTTGTTTTTAGCAAAAAAGGGAAAAGTGTTTAAGTTGATCACATTCCAAAGAATTCGAAAAATGCTTACAGTATTTTTTTTTATTACAATAATGTATAATGTTTCATAAATATTAGCATTAGACCAACCTTAATTGCTTTATTCGTAAAATTTTCCGTCGTTAACTTTCACACAACATGTCACATTTTTTATCGTTAAACCAACATGCCTTTGCTTAATTACTATAAATTTATCTTTTTAAAAGAAACAAAACGCCGTAATGGCCATTTCTGATAAACGTCATTATTACCTGCGATAATAGACTGCCGGCTGACCATTAAAACTGACGTGTATTTGAGAGGGTCACAGGGCGAGGGAGAAGGATAGGTATAGGAGTTGTGCTAGGGTGCCTAGGCGAAGAAAAGAGATGGAGTAGATCGACAAAAACAATAGTACGTAAGTAAAGTTGCATCAGAAGTTGCCGACGACTTGTTGAGGCGCGCATTGGATAAGGAATAATGTTCTGGTGTGACGCGTTGCAGGGGTTGTCAACCGTGAAGCAATCAGATAACGTTCTGCAAAAGGGCAGAAATTTTCAGTGGAATAGGTCAGTAACATTATTTTGAAAAATGTTAGGCGATATTGAAAAGTTTTGATGACCACATAGATATTGCAT
The DNA here is from genome assembly GCA_022651775.1 of Drusus annulatus. Lineage (NCBI taxonomy): Eukaryota > Metazoa > Arthropoda > Insecta > Trichoptera > Limnephilidae > Drusus > Drusus annulatus. Next base: position 1,726,819 of record JAGWCC010000057.1, read on the forward strand.
TTGTGGTTGTGTTAGGTGGGAACGATATGAAAAAATATATTTATTTCGACACACAGGCAGTAATCGTAATAGATAATCCCACCAACAATAGCAATAAAGAACAGTAATCATGTTATGTTGCAAAGGGAATGAACGGAGAAAAGAGTACCAGGAGAATAAATTATGCAAAATTAAACGAATAAAGAAGTCAGGACGCCTCAAGAAGACGTGGCGCAGTAGAATTAATCAAACACTAAAGCCGGATCATGCCAAGAGTTGGATGAATAGTACTTGTGAGAAAATGAATAAATGTGAATAATGCAAGGAGTGCGAAATAAAGTGGTAAATACGGAATGAATTTTTATAATATATCAAAAATACATCAATAATATATCAACAAAATGTATTTCTTTGTACTATATATTTACATTTTTGACGGCCTCCATGGTCGAGTGGTAAGACGCTCGACTACGAATCCAAAGGTCGCGGGTTCAAACCCGGCGTGCGCCTTTTTTGCCAACATTTATTTAATTAATATGTGTCATAACACATTTAAATTCATATAAAAATAATAAAAAGTATATCTGTGGTACGTTCCAGAGTGGTAGATACTCTAAGTATCGCCCTGGTGAAAGACCACCATTCAGAATCGAAACGTTGCTAGAAATGGCTTTGGCCGTGTTTGGTTACCAGATCTGAATAGCCAGGTACTTCCCAACCTTCCTCTTCCCAATCTCCTTCCCCTCCTCACTACCTTCAGCCTCACAACATACCTTATTTGGGGATGCCATAGTCTCACTGGCTCTAGGCGGTTGGGAGCAGTTGAGACTCATGTGCGGTATTCATATTTAAAAAATAAATATATAATATTTTTCGTAGAAAGTAATTACTTTGTGTTTTGATATTTTTAATTAAAGGAAACAATAACTTTGTATCACACCACATTTTTTATTTTTTTTAAATATGACTGACCTCGTTTCGCTTGGCCCAAGTATCATCACGGTACATAATTTAACTAATTAGAATATATAACAGTTAAACTTAGTACCCCGATGATGTTTAAGTTAAGCGAAACCGGTCGGTCATAAAAATTAGAATAAAATCTGTAATCTTATACAAAGTTATTTTAATTTTTATTTAAATAATAAAAACAAAATACTCTTTGTGAAAGGACAATTTATTTCTTCAAAAAAACACTGGCGCACCCCTAATCCTACCTGACTGAGATGCCGTAATAAGATTAAAAGTTAGTAAGAATTCAAATAAATAAATTTCAAAAATGTTACATGACACCTGCTTAGTGCTTATAAAGTTAATCAAGAAAAAAGCTATTTATGCAATGAGTACTGTCCTACAAGCTTTTTTACTGTAATCAGCAAAGTGCCCGACCGGTGTAATTATTATGCACGGAATAAACTGGATTATTATTACACGAGTAGTGATGGAACTGACCTTAGTAAAATGAGTGAGAACTGAGATTACTTACGGACAGATTTCTGTGAGAGTTTTACCTTTTACCAGCCGACTGTAAGATGATACTTAAGTAGAAATTAAGATTTGTACAGCGCCCTTGAGGTGATTTTTCACAAAAACGGCGCTATACAAATTATCCAAATATTATTATTATTATTATTAGGAAAAACCAAGTAGCCGGATTTGTGGGAGAGGCTTAGGATTATCTGGAGTCTAGTCTTTGTGAATAACGCGATAGTATCACAACTTCTCTTGTAAATTGTAAGTAAAGTTTGGTTTCAAAAAAGCGTGTTCTTGCATAGAAAAATAAACAAGACAATAAATATTTGAAGAAATGAAAAAAAAAAACTTTGTAAAAGAACACAAAAACTATTTTAATTTTTATGACCGACCGGTTTTGCTTAACCTAAGCAACATCAGGGTAAAAAAATAAACTCAACAAAAAATACAAATGTATAAAATAAAATAACATAACAATGAGAAAACAATAGAGAAATATTTAAATTATAACAAAAGAACTGAGATAAAGAGACAGATAATATGGATTAAAAGAGATAAAACGTCAACTGAGAAGGTCATTAAAGAATAATGATAAATTTTATGGGTTTACAGAAAGTATACCTAATATACTACTGAACTAATTTACAAATATTTGTTTTTAAAAGATTTTCAAAAAACCTGTAGCCGGACAGCAGAACGCCGACGAACAAACGATAACTCACGTCGTCCAAACACGCTTTAATTTAGTCGATAGTTCGTTGGCGATCTGCAGTCGGTCTCGGAAACGATTCCAAATCACCCACATGAGTGATAAAATCTGTATCAATGTTTCGTGTTAGGGCCTCTCATACAAGAATTCTTATTTGTATAAAAAATGTTTACAGGCTATTTTTTTAGGCTTGGCCCTTTTGAGTCGTAGGTGATGCAGTACAGATTTTTTTCGAAGATTGTGCCTATAACTTGACACACTTATCTTTATAGACAGACAAAGAAGGCACAACTGAACGGAAATACTTTTTTTAAACCATAATTTTGTGCATCCAAAATTTGTACAGTGTGTCGATCTGTATAATATAAATATATTTGGAGTTTTGACCAAACTTTGCGTACCTAGATAACGTCAATGCAAAACTTTCTAGGGCGAAAAGCTTTCATTACTTTGTCTCTTACTAGCATAGAAAGGAAGTGAGTTCAGCTTTGTGAGGGATAAAAAATGGCCTATATCTATACGCAATAGATTGATAATGTGCAATGAGTAAAATAGGTATGCACGAGCTCATTTTATTAATATAAAATACAGTTTTAATAAAACAAAATATATGTAGTAAAATTCGATGCAGTCGGTTTTTTAGTTGCTAAGATATCAAATGTGTTTGAATAATAAAATTCATACAACTTTCTTATTAAAGATCCAAGCCACAATAAGATATTCGAATTGTAAAAGTTTTGATTGAATTTTATCAGAACTCTCCAACATATAAATCGCTTTAGGAAGAAAGTAAATATTCAACCAAATCTTGAATTATGTAAGGGATTGTGATTTTATACATTATAATGTTGATTTAAATTGAATAAAATTATGTTAATTTTAAGAGGTTTAACGTAGACCCAAAAGAGAGTGACAACTGGAACATCACGCCGTTTTCCGCGGGGTAGGCAGAGAGGATAGTCCGCCACACAACTCTGCCTTGGCACACATCGCTTGCTTCATTCACATTCACGCATCGTCTCATACAGACTTTTGTGCCGTGTCTTCTTCGGTTGTCCCCGACCTACTCTAAAATTCACTTTCGCGCCTTTTATTCTCCTTACACCCCTTTCTTCGACTATCCGCTCTACATTTAAAAATCATCTAAGCGTCGCTTACATCAGCTTTTAATTCTTTCTGGATCTTCACATCTGCAACACGATCATACATGGTCTTACCCTCAAAACAATAATATACAGGAGGGAGCGCTTCTGTAGTCAGTACTGATGATTTTTGCCTCACTCAGGCTAGGTTATTTATACATCCATTCATCAGCGCCCTTGAGGTGATTTTTCACAAAAACGGCGCTATACAAATTATCCAAATATTATTATTAATATTATTCAAGCACATATCGACATAATGTTTTATTTATTTGTAGAACCACTTTTTCGCAGTATTGTTTTAAACAAAAATATAAGATATAACCTAAAAAACCGTTGAGTTATGTCCTGTTATGTCGCATAACAAAACGTAGCAGGCGGAGTCGCCGGAAACGCGGGAGACGTAAAACATGCTTACATATCGAATGATGGTGCTTGTGAACTTGTCTTGTCTCTTTCTCTCTCACGGTTTACGACGTAAAGATCTGGAGAAAGTGATTTATCGTAATTTTTTATAGGTTGGGTAAAAAATACTTAGCTCTCTCTCCATATATATTCTTGCTCTGAGGTATTATCACACATACGCGCTTCGGGAATCTCATCCTTTATTTGCTAGTTCCATGCCTCACTGCCATACCAGGGTTGGTATCTTAGAGTATAGTTGGTATTAAAACCCTTTTGTGGACTGCTAGCCTCGCTTCTTTAATCAACTCTTTGCTAGCGACTACTGTATTCAGTCTTCCGAATAGAGTTCCCCGCATTCACCCTACTTTCAATGTCCTTATCAGCCTTTCCGTCTCTCGTGAACATTCTTCCCAAATACGCATTTACTTGCGCCAAGTATTCATCGTTCACATTCATATGGCACACCGTTTTCGTAGTCTCTCTTTCAAATACCATGGCTAAAATAAAAACATCCGGTATTATCCGATTATGCATAATACAATATAAATTTATTAATAATATCGTTATTTTATAGTGAAAGTGCAGCCTTTTAAATGTGTGCAAAATATGGGCAATATCGATGTTCATTTTTCTAGGAAAACTTGTATGATATAATCCCCTTGTGAGAACAGTACGGGTTTTCAGGGGTTTGGTGAAAAAAAGTGTTCAGCATGTGTGAAAACGGGTATAAGTTAATGAGACTGTTCCAACACTCAACTTCCTGGAAGGATAAAGTATGTGCTATGAAATGTATGAAAAAATAGGATTTAGGAAGAAAGGTATCAAAAATAAATTATGAATGCGTCACTTTTAGGGTGCTACCAGAAGATAATATTTTTTACTCGATTTCTAAACAACGAAATTCCTACGTATAGCTGTAAACTACTGTGTAATTTTTGCGATTTAAACCTCCTTGGTTTTTTTTCATTGTATAAATAATAATAATATAAATAATAATATTTGGATAATTTGTATAGCGCCGTTTTTGTGAAAAACCACCTCAAGGGCTCTGTACAAATCTTAATTTCTACTTAAAATTAGTTCTTAGTTTATATAAATATACAGCAACATACTTACCTGGTAGGTCACTTCTGGCAGGACACAATCACCATATCATAATAACTTAAAATTTAGAATAACTTAAATTTTCATTTATTTTTATTTAATTTTTTTTTTTTTTCTTTTATTATTTTTTTTTTTCATTTTTAGGGCACGAGAGCAAATTTAAAATAAAGTATATCGGAGGTTTTTTTAATTTTTCGTAATGAAGAACAGATAGTGGTAATAATCTTCTAATGAATTTAAGGAATAAGAGTCTGAAAAGTTTTCTTGGTTCTATTGGGCTTGTTACATCTTGATTATGGATATGATTTTCTGAAAAAATGAGTTTTGAGTTTGGCTCTGAACTTTGTTGAGTCTTTTATTTCTCTCAGATCATGTGGTAGTCCATTCCAGGCTTTAGGACCTGACACTCCGACGGCGCATGTATATAACTACTATGTAAATATCAATAAAGTAATTCAGCGATAGTTGTTAAGTTTCGTAAAGCACCCTTGAGGTGATATTTCACAAAAATGGCGCTACATAAATTAGCCAAGTATTATCATATTTGGAAGAGTGTTAGGAGAATAATGCAGTGCACAAGAAGGTGAACAAAACTAAGGTTATCCCAGGTCCCAGAAAGAAATTATATGTTCAAGACAATCAATAAATACTTGCATCGGGTCATGTCAAGACTTAAAAGTCGGAATAACATAGGAGTAGGTATGAGACAGATGTGTGTGGCATTCCATCCTCTCCGCCTGCCCCTGCGGATAATTGGCATCGCGGAAAGTCTGTTAGAAATGTAATAACTACCTACTAGCTACCTACGTATCTGGCACATAAAGATATAACGCCCTTAATGTGATTCGCGCCAAACGGACCCGTGTGTGAACACTATAAAAAGCGGGGAACAAATGCGACATTATAAAAAAGGCCACTTTTACGTATAAATCAACTGTCGCCATATGGCGGTGTACTTATGTATATTGAAGGGTAAAGCGCTGAATTGTAACCGACATTTTTTTTTAATATTCTGTCCACGTTTGGAAAAAGGCGTCCACTTTTGCCGATCGCGCATTGGGTGGTGAAATTTCTGTTTTGGAATATTAATACGCAACTTCGATCCACAAATAATGGAAGGACTTTTGAATACTCTTTGAATAACAATAACTAAATTAGGTCCTGCAATAAGCCATTGCGCACTAAAAAGATTCAGACCCTCGCTACCTCAATACAATAAATTCATTCGAAACCATTTTTTTTCCACGATACGTGACTAAAATAAAACTAGAAATAGTAAGCAACGATATCAATTTCCCATTAAAAAACTACTATAAAAATTCTCCTTTAGAGGAAAATGTATATTCAGGCAAATGTCTCTAGACCAACTACTGTGGAAATATTTATTTCGGCCCAGACGGATCAAGAAAAAAAATCATCTAATTTTGCCACCTACACATACTACCTGATCAAATCTACCTGCTGTACTAGAATACCTTCCTACTTCCTACCATTAGTCCCAAATATAAAAAAAGAATACGTATAAAAAAACAGTAAGAACGTATGTCATAGTAAAAATAGGTATATTTATTCAATGTTATTTGAAGATACGAATATGAATAAAATGTTCCTTTTTCTTGATTTGAATATTTTACTTGACTTTCGGTACATTTTTTATCGCCATAGAGATTGACCTTCAGACTCAGAAAGGAAAGGTAAAATTAAGATAGTGCATACAAAGGTACGGAGCATTGAACCCCGGTTTTCATTAGTAATAGTTGAGGATTAATCATTTTTACTCGGGGGCGTAAAGTTGGTAGGGTCCGGACAAGGGTTGCGTGCGTATACCCTTGAACCACTCAATTATCCCCGCCGGGGTCGGCGGTTCAACCAAACCCTAGACTCGTCTTACTGCCCTGAGGGTGAACCCTTATCTTAGGCCAGATATAGAAAACTGTTTTTAACAAATAGAAAATGCGTTCGGGTAAAGCCCGAAGGACATTTACGATCGATCATGAACGGAAAGATTTGCGGGATCGTTTGGAGAATAATCACCGCCATTATGGAAAATTGACAAAGCACACACCCATAAAAACATAAAACTATAGTATGCCGTCTTAGTCAAATATAACTTTTTTGATAAATGAATAATAATAATAATAATAAATGGATTACTTTTATAGCGCCGTTTTTGTGGGAAAATCACCTCAAGGGCGCTTTACAAATTAATTCATCTAACCTATAATTTATCACTTAAGCTTATAACTAATAACTTACAGTTAAGATTTATTACTAATGGCTTACAACTAATATTTTCAACTAGTGACTTACAATAAGGACTTATGGCTTGTAACTTACTACTGAGTATAACTTATAACTAGTAACTTACATCTAAGATTTCATTATTATTACTTCATCACCTCTTCATTATTGCTCCACATTTGCATTACTGTTCAACTATTCTTTTCTTGTGTAACGACAAATAATAGAACAAGTTTCAAATTCTCAACAAAAACAAAGAGGAATGAGAATTATACAGGGCAAAATAGATTTTAAAAAGTAGTAAAAATGTCAGGCGACAAACTAAATTGGCTAACAGGAAACAGATGCTAACATTAAAAACATTAATATTTACACATACAATAAAAATACAAATAAAACTTATTACGAACTTATTACTAAATTATTTACACTATTGGCAGAGAGGGATTTTAATTATTATTTAAGTTTTACTTGAAATCTTTCAAAATATCAAGTTTCTAGTTTTCCTAGTGGATAAATCTGTAAAATATACGAAAATTTAAAAAAAACTTTAAAACATATCAGTCTGAAGGTTCGTGTAGCATAGGTATGGTTTCGAATCATTAAGCAAAACACTGTTATTTTTAGTTTTAAAAGTTTTTGGTTTAAAAAATTTCGAACATACGAAACCATGTATGACCGTATTACAAATGTGGATATCCGGAAAGAATGCGAGGCTGATATGAGCGTAATGGATAGGATTAAGAAAGGGACGCTTAGATGGTTTGGGCATGTAGAGCGAATGAACGAAGAAAGGAGTGTGAAAAGAATATATGATGCGAAAGTGAATGGAAGAAGAAGTCGAGGACGCCCGAGAAAGACATGGCACGATCAAGTAAATCAAATACTTGAATCGGGTCATGTAAAGAGTCAGAATAACAGAAGAATATGTATGAGACGATGTATGAATGTAAATGAAGTAAGAAGTGTGTGCCAAAACAGAGTTGTATGGCGGTCCGTCCTCTTTGCCTACCCCTGCGGGGAAACGGCGTGATGGTTAGTTAGTTAGTTAGTTAGTTTCGAACATATGTGAAATTGAATAGTGGGAAAGGTGGATTAAACAAAACTTATTTATCAATCGAACAGGTATTACGTTTTTATATAGGGGAAAAGGTTGATCACACCTGTGTATAATGCACGTGATCATTCATAAGGTACATACAAAAAATCGGACCAACTTAAAATACACAAAACATTAATAATAAAATGTAAAATTCTTATGATGGTAGAAGCCTTAAAAAAGCAAAGGTGATCAAGCCCCTCTATCCGAGTGTCTATGGTCTTTAAAAGTCAATTAGAGCAAATTGAGGGTTACGATTTCGGAAATGACTTTGCCAATTTGGGAAAACACGCATTAACACCAATATTACTGTAATTTTGTTATTATAGGCTGGCACTTAAAGCCTCCTAAGTTAGCTATTACTTTATATAGTTTCCGTCTAGGCATATTACTTATTTGCCAAAACAGAAGATGTGACGCGAAAGTGGTTGAAAAAGTTCGGGGACGCCCCAGGAGACATGTGAATCATATTTTTTTTCAATTATCTATAGTTATAACGAGGGTGTTATTGGTTATACTAAAATTTTTAATAAATGTTACGCTAAGAGTCAGAATAACGAAAGAGTTTAGATAATACGAGATTATGAAGTTGATTGAACCAAAGAGTGCGGGTCAATACACATTCATGTGGCATTACATCTTCTCTGACTACCCCCACGTAGCAAAAGAGAGCCATCACTTCTTAAAGCCGCTCTGCTATTTGATTTTTTTTTAATGCTTTTTTTATTCATGAATTTACCATTATTAATAAAACACATAAACTTTGTTTATAACCACTTTATTATTTTATATATTCGTAAAAAGCATTAACTTTGTGGCTTGCCATATTTATAAATAGAACATATATACTTTGTTTTTAACCACTTTTTTATAATAAAAAAAGTGGTTAAAAACAAAGTAAATATGTTCTATTTATACTTTATTATTTAATATCACGTCTACCGGTTTCGAAAGTACCCTTTCATCATCAGAACAATATTAAATTAATTATTTTTTTAATATTGTCCTGATGATGAAAGGGTACTTTCGAAACCGGTAGACGTGATATTAAATAATAAAGTGGTTATAAACAAAGTTTATGTGTTTTATTTATAAATATGGCAAGCCACAAAGTAAATGCTTTTAACGAATATGTTACCATTATTATTTTGTGCATGAAATAGAAAGGAGAAAAGAAATAAAAACTCAAATAAATATAAATAGTTTCAAAATTTGTACTCAAATATCTGGTATAAAACCTTAAAAATATCAATGAAACCAAAAATTATTTGCCTATTAAATACTAATTAACCATCACGCCGTTTCCCCGCAGGGGTAGGCACAGAGGCCATATAACTCTGTCTTGGCACACACTCCTTGCTTCATTCACATTTAAACATTTGTTTTTTTTTTAATTAAAAAAAATGTGTACTGTATTTATTTTATATGATGGATTGTATATTGCAGTTTGAAGTTTTCTAACTCGAAATCGTTTATCTATTAATATCTCGATATAATTATTTTTGTAACGCATGAAAATATACATTTTATACAGATTTTATTTCCACGAAATGGATAACTTATCAGTTATTTTTTTGTACTTACGATGGTATAACATTTTAACCTATTTTGCTTGTAAACAGTTTTCTCGTGTTTGCGATGTGTCAAATTCATAAAAGAAATATTGACACGATACTCGTAAAATCATTACTCAGAATTTGAATAAACTTGGTAAAAATGGCATTTTATATCAATTTTCTTTGATTGAATTTCATCAAATTTAATTTTATTATTATAAATTTCTGCTATTTTGAATTGATCTTTTAAGCGACAGCTGTTTTGACGTTTAAAGCCATTAATAATAGTGAATTTGATAAAATTTTATTGTGAAAATGAATGAGAATTTTGGAAAAACCTTGAAATAACAATATATGGAGAGAGAGCCTATTATTTTTACCCGACCTATAAAGATTTGGGATAAATCACTTTCTCCGGGTTTTTACGTCGTACACCATGAGAAAGAAAGAGACAACAAATTTCCCCGAATTATCACACCGCTTTAAAGTATTGTTAGAATGTTCTTCGTGTCCCGCGTCTCCGTTGACTCCGCCCCCACGTTATGATACGCGAAATAAATTGACAAAACTTAACCGTTTATTAGGTTAGGTACATGTAATATGTTTTTTTAACAATACTGTGAAAAGGTAATTATACGAATAAACAAAAACATTATGTCGACATGTGCTATGAATAGATGTATAAATACCCTAGCCCTAGTCCTAACCACGCCCAGGTCTAGCCGAGTCCGGCAAACCTTATAAAAATTAACTACAGCTCTCTCTACAGCGCTCTCTCTTGCATATTATTGCTCTGAGGGAATAACATTTAATTTCCAATTGAGCTTCAAATTCAATGCATTCAAACGAATATGCTCTATTGATCGGTTGGATTCTTTAAAATCTTGAAGAAAGTCTGATAAAATGATTAATGAATGAGATCAAGCAAATAATTAATTTATTTGATGGTGAAACGATTTTTGTTTGCTTTTATTTAAGTACAGTAACTGAATTGTTTCAAGTCGTTTGAAATCGGAATACAGATGAGTCATCTTAGTTAACTTCGAACGAGATGTGCCCGTAAGTATAAAATTTAACTTTAATCGTGAAAAGGTATGTTTATAAACACAAATGAAGATAAGCGTTCATTTATTTGTCCATCTTAATAAATTACAACAGAGTCAAAAACAAAAAGACAGTCGTCATTTCAATATCCGAGATAAAATCTTTACGTGGAATCCTTACGGACAAATACTGTTTTTTTTTCTACAAAATATGCTTAATTTGATAATAGTATTAAAAAATGTGCATTATGAACCTTTCCGTTCCTGAAAGTAAAAATCAAGCGGACGATTCACAGGGGGGTGACGTAGTTGCCCCATTTGATCTAGCTTACTAAAGCGTTTTCATTACATAATCTTAGATATTTTAAAGTCATATTTAGAGGGAAGTATATTCATAATATCATAATATTTCAGTAATCTTTATCTCAGATATGGCAGAAAACTCTCGTTCGGGGTTACATTATAACTCCACTTCGGAACGTAGGTGTTATATTGATATAAGGAAATGTAGTAAATATAAATATTATGTTAGTTGTAAGTCACTAGTTATATGTACTAGGCATGAGTCAATATTAATAAGTCTTAGTTGTTAGTCCAAAATTTATTCCAAGTCATAAGTTTTAGTTAAAAGTCGAAATTTTAAGTTACTAATCATAAGTTTTAGCTGTAAGTATATATTTATAAGTTATAATTTACACGCCGCTTTAATCTTAGTGATTGAGCTGTAGGTTATGTTGTAAAGCACCCTTGCGGTGATATTTCTTTCACGAAAACGGCGCTGTAGAAATCAGACAATTATCATTATTAAGAGTGCAAGTACTTGATATGTGAAAAATATAGTGTTTTTGACATGTACTCTGCATGCCTAGTAAGATAGACAGGTATCATAATCTTATACGTACATTGATTACAGAAAAAATAATACAATAATAAATAAGGTGTTATTATAAACTTAAAATAATGGTCGCAATTGAATCTCACGAGCTTCCTCGAAATCTTTCTCACAGCACCAAAATGACAGTCACAGAAAGAGACAAAGCGATCGCGATGTGTCAACTTTGCGACTGATGCATGATTCACAGTTCACATTTATCATTACCCACCTGAACATCTGGCCATAGGCTATGTATAGCAGAGGTGCGCACATTTGGCACGTGAACTCAGAATCATGCTATCGCAGAAAGTACAAACATGATAAGATAACAAGAAATACATTTGACATTAAGCTGATTTTAAGTGTATGAATGCATTTTATATATCGTCGCTGGAAACGCAGAAAAGCTTAAGCGACACTTAAGATAAATATGCAGTTTAATCAGTTCTCTTTTTGGCATCGAATGCTTTGACTCTCGTGTGATTCTGAGGACTTTATTTAAAACATATTTACCATTGAGAAGGCTTGAGTCAAGCAACACAAGTTTGGGACGTTTTTTTTTAGCTTTTTTGCTTCAGGTAACGCAGTGAGAGCATTAAATTACCTCAGTTAACTTTGCTTTTCAAAATCCAACTAGGTACTGAAGACGTATGAATCTTATTGTAAAACAAATAAACTTGTAAGTGCTCTGGATTAAACTCCTAAAATGGCGCTTTGGCTCTTTTGCCTTCCCGGCGACGATATAATAAAATAATAATAAATAATATTTGGATAATTTGTATAGCGCCGTTTTTGTGAAAGATCACCTCAAGGGCACTTTTTTAATCTTTAAAATTAGTGTATAGGTGTGTGAACTGTTTATTCGCGGTGCCAATCCAGAAATTATATTAATTGTATTTAAATATACCTATTTTTGGTACTAACCGTACCTAAATGAAAAAATCAAACGTACGATCCAAAGGGATATTGTTTATTAAAATGTTTTCATGAAATAATCTTAGGTAATACTAAGAAATACTTAAGAGAAGTAAATACTTAAGACGAGTCATGCCAAGGGTCTGAATAACAGAAGAGTATGTATGAGACAATGCTTGAATGTGAATGAAGCAAGGAGTTTGTGCTATAACAGAGTTGTGGCAGTCCATCCTCTTAGCCTACCCCTTCGGGGAAACGGCGGGATGGTTAGTTGGTTACTTAATAAATACAGAAAATCCCATGCAGAATCTTTAGAGAAAAATACACAGGGTTGGTAATTAAATTAAGGATTTGTGATAGAAATCGATTGTTGTCGGTAAAGGTTAATTACTCTGAAAGGATTGGTTGTGAATCAATTTCCGTAAAAATACAAAATAACCTAACATTGACATGTGGGTATTTTGTCTATAACTGTATGTAGAAAATACGCTACATTGATTATTGTTCATTATTTTTCACTACACTCGGTAAAAGCCGGGTAGTAAAATTGTTTTAAGTGCTCCCTAGAGGTGATATTAAAAAAAAATGGCGCTATATAAATTATCTAAGTATTAACCGATGTTTCAAGGCATTACTTTAACTGAAAAAGTTGAAGTACCCCTTATATACTAAAATAAAATTAAATTACCGGTACCTACATAATATTGTAAACATTTGGTGTTTAAAATATTTTAATCCCAGGAAGGTAGGATTTGCGCACGAAACGGTCGGGGGGCAAATAAAGTATTCACGGCAGGATAGTTGTCCAATAATAGAAGCACTTTGTATAGAGTACAAAGCTTCGGTGTTTAACGTTGGCACTAGTCGACTCGCCTAATCGCGAACCATAAATCTCCCGAAACAGAAGCTAAAAGTCTCTCTGCCTACCTATTTAGGTACATAGCTGCGAGCTGTCCCCAGTTAAGGAATTAATATAATAGATTAAGCATATCAACTGTTAAGTACCCGGATTATTGGAATCGGCTTTCAGTCGATTAAAAAAAATATCATTATTTTTTTACAAAAATATTAAATTTACATTTTTATAAAAAATTATATTTAACATTAAAACCTTCAAAACTAGGCATATGCCCGTATAATGGTGGTCTTCATTCCAAATAATAATAATATGAAACATAACACTGCTCAATGTAATATTTGATGCGATGCGAAAGTGAATGGAAGAAGAAGTCGAGGACGCCCGGGGAAGACATGGCACGATCAAATACTTGAATCGGGTCACGTGAAGAGTCAGAACAACCGAAGAGTATGTATGAGACGATGTATGAATGTGAATGCAGCAAGGAGTGTGTGCCAAGACAGAGTTGTATGTTTATTTATTTATTTAATTATATACGCCCTCACGGGCTTTTACATAACATAATATAAAACATAAACTAATAGTGACATAAAAAATAACAATGATTAGCACCCAAAAACATGATTAAGTTGATAGAAATATTATAATGCAAATTAACATTAGTATTTTTGAAAGAGGTATGCTTTTATAGCCTTCTTGTTACTAGATTCAGTGCAGTTGAATATATCTACTATTTCAGCGATATACACTGCTGTATGCATTTGCACTGTATGCAATTTAGGTACAAGCGAGTATTTAAATGACTCAGTGCTGATATTATTGTTACATTTAAAAATAATTTTGGATCGAGTGGATCTGTTAGGTACATAGAAGGTAATTAAGCTAAGTAAATCAAGGCTGTCTATAAAACCATTAACAACTTTAAAAATAAAAGTCAAGTCGGAAACAAGCCTCCTGTCTGAAAGTGTTCTGAAAGTGTAATTATTTCATTAAATGATTATAATTTATGGTTTCAATAGGTAGACCGAGTTTGTAGTTAATGTATCTTAGAAATTTATGTTGCAATTTTTCAATGGAATCAGAGTGGATTTTAAAGTGAGGGGACCAGAGAAGAATTATATTCGACTTGACTTCGAACTAATGAAGAGTACGGGATTTTCAATGTAGAAATATTTTTAAATTCACTGGTATTTCGAAGAATAAAGCCTTTCAATTTTAAACCTTTGCTTGTTATTATATTGATATGTGAGAGAAAATTTAATTTAGAATCGAAAGTAATGCCGAGGTCCGTTGACAGATGTAAGGGAAATATTATCAATTTTATAATCATAGTCGAGAGGGTGAGTAATTCTAAAAAATCTGATTGACTGATTGATTGGTCCGTCCTATCTGCCCACCCCTGCGGGGAAACGGCGCGATGTTTACACTTCTAAATAACACCATCAAAGACCATAATAATAAAATAAAAACAATCATTTCGTCACGATGGACCACAGCATAACAGTAGAATCCGACCAGTGGTGGAAATAAAGTTGGTGTAAAGGGCAGCACTTCCTCCGTGTACCACAGTGATTGGATCGTCATTTCGGTGTTAAGTGTTACTTTTCAGTCAGACAATTATTTTATTGAGGAACATTTTAGATTCTTCTTGTTCACTTTCTATTAGCCATTTTGTACTTTATATTTTAAACTGGTTTATAGTTTGTATTTTGCGTTGCTTATTGAAGCCACTGTATTCTTTAAGAGCTAAGAAAATATGAAATCGTTGTCCAAAGGAAGTATAAATTACGGACCGCATAAGGCATGTTGCTTTAGCGATAATATTTCAAATAAAAATACCAGATTTCGGTATAATATGAGACAGTCTGTCTTTATCGATTATTTTATCCCAATTTGGTTCGACATTCAATATCAGTTGACCTACTCTCTACTATACACAATAAAATACCCTGTACGTAGAGAGAGAGGTAGAACTTTATGGAGATAAAGTAGAAAAATATCTGGCCATCGCCTGAATCAACAAAAATCCACGAATGGTGAGCTCGGGTTTCATGAGATTTACACTGATTTTCTTGTCTGGAATGTTTAAGTCAACCCAACTGTTTTCAGCATGCGGAGTCATTTATAAAACGAACTATGGAGCATTGAAATATCAAATTAACTGTAAAAAAAACAAGATACTATGTCGTTTGTTTTATATTATGTTGTTTATTAACATAAAAGAGTTACGAAAGTCGGGCGAAGCCGGGTAGCATTTAAATATTTTTTTTTTCAAACGCCTCTCAGTATCTGAAGTTATTAGCCCTGTCTCTTAGAGTTTATGCTAAAAAATGATTCTATATTTTTTTCTAATGCTGGAAACATCACTGTTGTGACTTGAGACTGATAAGATAAGTAACTAAACATTTGTCATCGTTATTTATGCATAAATAAACGAGCCAGCAAAAAAATCTAATAAATAATTAAGAATGTTGAACCTTGATGAATAATTTCTACCACTTTTATTTGTAGCCACTAATAATAATAAAAAGTAGCCACTGAACGATAAAATGGAGATTAAAAGTCACGAAGTTCTTTGAACAGGTATGTATTATTAATCCTTACCACTTGAAATACCACCACTGAAGGAGTGACGAGTCCGACCAAAGACCAGTTGTTGTTTCAACCTCGCAACGAATAGATTCATCAAATTCTCTTCTGTATTTTGCTAACGAAACGTTTTGGAGACCTAGATAAAAATACTTCATATATTTATTTTATTCTTTGTCTACGGCATCCCGGACCCCAGCTGACTTATTCAACAACAGCTGAGCCGTTTAACGATGCGTTCCTTTGAAGAAATTACACCATTGGTCAAAACTAAACTATAAACGCCCGTCTCTATTCAACCATTCTATTGAAAACACAATAGCCCAATAGTTTACACGGTCTACTTACTTTCTTATAATAATTGAAAGCAAATGATTCATGTAATAATAACTTATCTGTGGTAATTTATGTCCCGTGAACTCACAATGGTTCAATCCGCCTATTTCAATCGCGTTGACTTTATTACTATCGATTTGACAGCTCTAAAATCCAATCAAAACTGACTTCAAAGAAATTTATAAAAGCATTTTGTATTGTTACTGATAACGGTAGGGATTAATACCTTACTTAATGAGTTATGTAACGTATGTATGTAGGCGTAACAAATAAATGGTTTTAATATTATTGGGATTCATTTCATTGTGATTATTACGGAGAACATTTCCCAGAAAATACTTGTTCCTCTTCCTTCAAATAAGAAAATCACTTAGCGTTTCTCTTTATCTAAAATTAATTGCACCTCCACAAATGGAGTAATCACGAGGAAGAAAATTTGAGAGGGTTGAGATAAAGGGGACTAAACACAACCAAGAGAACGTGCAAGACCACGTCATGATCACCATCCATAAATGTCTACTCGCCTAGTGTCAGTGCATTGGGAGTAACGAGTTTATATCAAGAGGCAGACATCATTCCGAAGCTGCTTCTTGATAGTCTGCCCATCTCACGCATGGCCCAACGAACGTTCTCTATAACTTCACTGCACACAATGATATCAACTAAATAACAGCAAAAAGCAAAAAAATAAAACCATCCCCTTGATCGAGCCCCGAGTGACAAATCTATAATGCACACCTTTCGACCAGCGTTCGAGCGGCTCTTACTCTGATGCGATCAAGACCGGACAGCTGAAAACCAGTTCTAAACAATTCTGTACCAACCTCCATCGGTGCTTATCACATTTTTCGTTGGGCGATTCAAAGGGGAGTGCGATTTATAGATACTGTTCAGATTGTCAACAAATACGGGGGTAAGTGTTGCCATATAATGTGTCATTGAAATTATTTGGGGGGATATGTGGAGCACATTAAATAGAGATTAATGTGATCCGCTAACGATTTGTGCAAATATTTTGAATGCTTGCATACCTACAAACTAAACTAGTAAATATTAATTAATTAATGGGTAGCTTTTAAAATACTACAAATATATTTTCAAATACCTACGTTCAAAATATTATAGAGTGACGGTTATTGTCTTCCGGACGTCTTCCACACACTAAAAACTCTGTTCCGAATTTCTATATCTTTATTGTACATTTTAGAGGGCAGACAGTAGCTGCGGCCCGTAGCCCGTGCACTATGTATGTGTCTCATATTGCGATCCTGTATTTGTAAAGATTCAGAATTTTAAGGAATATTCAACTTGTTTATTCATGTCGACGAAATTGCACCTTTTAGAATATCCACACTATTACATAAGTGTTATTGGTTGATTATAGCCATCTTATAATATGAAAATCATCAATTCGCACCTGTCTGTGAAGTTACGGAGGATGTAACGCATCACCAGCTAATGGTTTCATAATTGGTCCACAGCAAACAGAATCGGACTACAGCGGCGTTGTTTCGACCCCTGCTACAAGTTTGTGGCTTCTACTGCCGTCTACCTGCCCGCTGTGAACATGAAAAAATCCCCGATCGTGGGATATTTGAGATCGATATAATATGAAGGGTTCTGAGGTCTCAATGTCTGAACATTCTCCACAATGTCGCCCCGATGACTAAGCTCTTAATTCAATCTCCACACTTTGTTCGTTAGTTGGAACATTCCCGAGGAATCCGACTAATGAGGCTTAATTTAAATCCGTTCGGATGGGATCGGTTTTGTTTGGGAGGCTGGGGGATCCAAGCTGCTAATCGGACATCTTATCTAATGGACCAGTATTTCTACCAGGGGCCCACAGCCGGGTAGAGGTAGACCGTTTTCTCCTAATGCATTCGGCTCAAAGAGCAGAGATCCAATCAGTAGATTATTTTTGTCGTACGCAATACCCGAGTGATGCGAGACTAATCGATAATCACACTACTGAGCACAGTATACAGCAGACAGTATACAGTAGACGGTGTACAGTGTACAGTAGACAGTATACTGGGCCTGTTTGAGGCTGCCACGCTATTAGGTATTCAAAGTAATTAAGACTTGTTTAATATTCGTTCACTTGAACGTTTATAGAAGATTACAATCGAATGAGATTGAGCATTTGATTTATTTAACCGTCTATTTATCGTGCTTGACTCGGGTGCTCATTTTGTTTTCAATTGAAATTTCATTTACGTGCTACGTACATCCAATTTCAATCTGAATCAGCAAACCAAAACATTCCTATGTAATTAAAACACTAACCGACTGTTATCCATTCGAATGTTCCCACAGTGACTAATATCCAACGGCGATCTTCCTTATACGTCACCATTTTCAATCTTCGAACACCAAATGAATCCAAAAACGGAAGCAAAAATTATAAAAGTAAATAAACTTATCTACACAGCTTCTAAAATATGTAATATAATATCTAAATAGAATTTACTTTAATACTGACGTTTCCGGCAAACGAAAAAAATGTCCTAAGTCTGAAAGGAACTTTTAGTAAATCTAACTATGGTCAAACTTCGTGTGAATAATGATAACTACCTGCTATTGTTAATATCGGTGTAAATGTGAAGTTAGCAACAAGGATACTTTGTATATTCCACCTACCCACTTGTTTTAACGGCAATCGCGGCTACTACTCTCCTCTCCTACATCATATTCTTCACGAAACTAATCCATCATTGTTCTTCGGCAAAAAACACACCAATCAATCAATGTAACTAGACAATATTTTATGAGGCGAAATAAAATCACAAAATGTCTTAAATTCCAATTTGAAACATGTCTAAGGAAATGCAGGTATCTATTGATCGAAATGTAGGTAAAATAATAATACTATCTCACCTTAATTAATTAACGTACACTTGTTAAAATATTCATAACATAACAATAAACTTAATCTAAAAACGTCTCATTTGGTCGTTAGATATTATTCCCTATGTTAATACGAGTAACTGTTTTCTGTATTCTTAAAAAAAGATATTCATGAATGAAAATAGCAGTAATTATAGATTGTATATAAAATTATACATTGTTTCAAAAACCAACCTCGCATTGCAAAATATGAAAAAAATGAAATTTCACGAAGAAGATTTTTTTCCTATTTATCTTCGTTTAAGTTTCGTAAATTATGGTAGATAACCTTTGACAAAGCGAGCTGATTGTATCAAATCTACTAACGGACCGAACAAAATACTTTAACATACAAAAAAATAATAATAACATCGAGTTGGAACAGAAAAGCAATACAATTCTGTCATTATTTCGTGCCCAATCGCCCGTAAAAGCAATCACACATTCGGTGAAATTACGTAATGAATATTTGAGCAGAAATGGTTCTTTCAAATTAACTGCTAAATGTCAGCCCGTGGCGGTGCGGCGGGTATCCTTGTCCCGATAGCCCTTATAGCTGAGAAATACCTGATTGGATGAAATCGCATGACACCAATATATAAATCATCGATTGTTTAGATAAAGCCGTGTGATTGTAACTAGGAAACGTCCCAAATAATAGATAAATTTCCGACCCCTCGTATTTTTCGGGTAAGAAATTAACTACGAGGACGCAAATGTCAAAGCTTAAATTATATCAAATGTTCGGGGAGTGGGTAAGGTTCCAGTGCATACATTTATTAATACCACCGTACGAAACGATCGTCGTTGGCGAACTGACATTTATTTGAAGCCGCAAATAAATAAAAGAAATGTTACTCTTGGATGTCCGCGACACAAGGGGAAAATTTATAAGATAAAGTGAAACAGCGAAGTGTTTATTTTTATAACCGCCGACATCGGCAGACAGTCGGCAAGCTGATAAGAGCTGTGCAGCAAGCAGCAGGCATCAGGCAGCAGGCAGCAGGGATGCGGTACCCTTTAGGCCCCGGAAAGCAGTAACGGTACAGCAAATGCTGCTAATTAACAGTGCGGGAATGACAAGGCCTACGAAGCTGTATAATGAGCGGGTTGATTGAATGTCACTCACCGTTGTGGAGTATGGCTGAAGGCTGAGGCGGATGCCGTCCTGCGCCAAGCGGTCCCTGAGGAGGCCTCTGAGCTGGAGACGGGGGATCTTCACCAGCTCCGCCTTGCCCTCCTCGTACTCGTCCCGGTACCTGGCGCCGTCCTCCGCCACCTCGAGCTCCTTCCCGGGCCACTCCTGGGCCGCGGCAGCCTCCTCCAGCGTGAAGTACACCGAGGCGGCCCCCTCCTCCCGCAGGGTGCGCACGGAGGCCAGCAGCCGCTGCCTGTGCGTGGGATTCAGCACCCCGATGGCGTCCAGGTCTGGCTCCCCGACCTGCTTGCAGATCTCCAGGTCGTCGTAACCGTTGTCTATAAAACTTTCAGCGTACTGGCCCAAGTGTAAGGAGCGCAGCCACTCCACCACGATATTGCTGTTGGAAGGCATCTTGCCTTCAACTTTTTCTCACACGAAAGTAACTAACTCACTTTACGGATTTTTTGAATTTACGCACTTGCGCGCGACTCGGTGCCGCGACGAACGCGAGCTCCCGCGCGACGGTCGGAACAACACTGGCTGAACCCGTTTTGCCCCGAGCGCCCCGCCGCCCCTCGCCCGTCCTCCGCCGCCGCCCCCCCGCCATCCACCGCCCCCTGCCGCCCGAGCCTGCGCGCTGCGCTGACAACTTTTTGTTGAAAACTCTTTTTTTTCAGCACGAATACCTTCGATAATTTTTTCGTCGTCATTAACTTCGTCAAGGTCATCACGGTGGAATTAGATACTTTATTTAGCGGATAATTAGATCAAGACAGTGTCTATTACCCGTTGCATTATATTATGCTAACGCAGTATTTAGACAAATTAGGACAGTAGAAGACATAATAATCTTACTCCTGGTATAAATATATCTATGATATTTGGTCAAATTTTTGCGAGTGCGAGAATGACATGTTTCAGGAGAAAATTTTGAAACTTTCGTATGAAATATAAATCTGAAATTATAATAAACCAAAAATTGGTGCACATCACTTTTTCATGACAACTTGTTTTTGCCTAATGATGACTTGGGTTGTGTCAAAACTAGTTGACGAATAATTTATTTTTTATCAAATACGAAATATCGAAAATTATGTACTTAAAGTTTTTGGGTTTTCAGCATAAATCTTTCATCGCAAAATTATTTTTTTTTTTAATGTTTAGTTTGTGGAGCATGTGAGTCGTATCAATCGAAGAGGGTACTTATATTATAGGGAACATTATCCTTCATAAATACGTACGTCCGGTTTTGAAATTTGAAACTGATGTTAATTGATATTATCATATTTTTTAAATAAACTTTTCAAATTCCTACCTACCTAATAAAGTAGCTACCCATAATGTTTTTAAGCCTTATCTGTATTATATATTTGAAATGGGTTAGTTAAAACAAATAATATATTTTCTTGGCAAGTCAAGTTAAATCCCGTGATTCTTTACGGGTAACAACTAATTATTTATACTTAATAGTGTTTTGAATTAAGAGTAACTTAAATTAATATTAAAGGTGGCTTGAAATAACACGCTTTCAAGAATCTCTTTTTCAAATCAATTCACTTGTAATGTATACATTATTAATCAAGAAAACAGTTCATTGAACTATATAATATATGTTGCTCATTGGAGATAATATGTCAAAATAAATTGGCGCTATCAAAAAGATGTTAGATTCAAGATTGAAATTACTGACCTTTAAATGATATTTTTTTTAAATGCAAACATTTTGTTGCATTGTCTTTCAGCAAATTTGTTATTTTATAATGTTTCCATAACTATACAAACAAAAACTGTTTCTACGTAAGAGGCACTTTGAGGCATACTCGATGCTTACGACCATATGATATGTAGGTAGGTGCGTATTTATATTCAGGCGCAGCCCTGAGTCAAACGACACCTGGCGCAGGTAAAATGTTTGGCGCCCCTTGTCGAAACCTATATTTGAATACCAAAATATTACAAAATCTTTTTTTTACGTCTAATAAAATAACATATAGTTCGTATCTTCACTATTTTTAACGTAGACTCTCGTGGCTTTGTGATTTCATATAATTTTTTAAATAACGAAATCACTCTATAGATTGTGAATGTTTTATATTAATATTTCGAGGGAAAAAAAATCAGTATATTTGTCGTAGCCAAGTGAATCCTTGTTCAACCTCGATATTGTCGTCATCATTTTTTGACACGATAAATCATGCTGAAGTACTTTATTTTAACGATACGTTACGCATTTAGGCATTCAAAAATCTGTACAGCGCGGGGGTGTTAAAAAACTTGAGCTAATTAACGCGGCCAAAAGGTTAATGTGCTGGACATGATACGTCTAGCTCTATATACATAGGTGATTTATAAAAAAAATATATATATATACTAGTGTTTTAGGGTAATCCCTTAACAGTTCGCGGGGCCTAGTACGAAACATCGATATAGATTTTATCGATAATGTCGGTAATTTAGAATTGTTCCCAAGATCGCCAACGAGCAAACGGTACACCGACTAAATAAAGCGTGTTTACTCAACTTGAATATTTATATATTTATTTATTTATTTTTATTAACTTTTTATTTCTTACATTATTTTTTACATTTACCTACCTCACTAGGTCATAAGAACGTGTTATGAGGTAAGTAACAGTGAATATTATATTAAATACTCATAATTATCACACAGTTTGTTTCCTAATATTAAGGAATGCGTTTTTTATACGAGAGGTAGACACACCAGAGTGGAAGATACACTTAATTATCGACCTGGTGTAAGACCACCATTCAGAATCGAAACGTTGCTTGAAATGGCTTCAGCCGTGTTTGGTGACCAGATCTAAATATCCAGGTACTTCTCAACCTTCCTCTTCCCCATCTCCTTCCCCTCCCCATTTCCTTCAGCTTCCACAATATACCCCAATTTGGGATGCCATAGTCTCACTGGCTCCAGACGGTTGGGATTCTTGAAAAGTATTAAGTGTAAAAAAAAAAACACTAATTCGCAAATCAGGAATGCTTGTTTTGATGAAAACGTACTTAATATTTTTGGACCTCTTGAACGATGAAGAACGGCTGGAATGTTATGCAAAAATACGTCATGGGTGATGGTCATTCAATTTAATTTCTTTATTCATTTGTAACATTTCAAAAAAAAACTTTAAGGCATTATTAAAGGTATGTATGGAGTGTACAAAAAACAGAATACAATGCATATAATATATACAATATAAGACAAGATTTTATTACTAAACAGTATAGATAAATAGTAAATACAAGTTAAGCAAGCAGCAATAAAACTTGCTGTATAAAGATAGTTTCGCTGATGCAAAAAATATCGACATCACGAGTGCCCTCCCCACCGGCATGACCATTGGAAAATTAGTCTTGCAGGCCGGGAGATAAAACAATCTATGCTGTCGATAACGGCGATAACCATCGCGAACATAAAAGTTAATTCTCTCCATGCTAAGTTTTCGAAACATCAACGTATCAATTTGAAGAAGTGGGTGACGATGTACACATCCCTTCTGACCCGCAGATGGTTTGTTCCGAGCATATCCAAGAGAAAATCAGTCGGATAGAGCCACGGGTAGTAACCGTATTCCCTCAAGTAGAGAAATCTCAGAAATTTCTTCTGAACCCTCTCCAACATGAGGAAGTATTTCTCCTCGTGCGGACTCCAAATCACTGATCCACTCTCCAGCCTGCTTCTTACCAAGGAATTAAATAATATTGTGAGAACCCGGTTGTCTCTAAAGTTTTTCGCAGTACGTATAATGAAACCCAACATTTTCAATGAAGTGCCACAGGTCATTTCGATATGATCATGAAATGTTAGCCTACTATCAAATATGATCCCAAGATCTTTCATAGTGGAGACACGTTTTAAACTTTGGTCATTCATAGTATACCGGTAAAACCAAGTATGATACGCCCTTGTGAAAGACAAAATGAAACATTTAGAAATATTGAACTCAATCCGATTTCTTTTATTCCAGTCAACAATTCTACTAATGTCTGGCTGGAGTCGATTGCAGTCTTCTTAAGTTTGTATTTCAATGAATATTTTTAGGTCATCCGCGAAAAGAAGAGACCTTGAATGCAGAATAACTTCTAAAATATCATTTATAATTATAGAAAAAAGTAGCGGACCTAAATTAGAACCCTGAGGTACTCCAGAGAGCACATAGAATATTTTTGACGTGTATATTCCGTGTGACACAAATTGCTTTCTTTGTGTGAAATAGTTGGAAAAATATATGAGTAGTCGTAAAGAAAACCCTATCGTTGACAACTTATTCTATATTTTAATCATATATTTAAACAGTCATATTCATTTTCAGAGTAGCTATTTAAAAAAAGGTTATTTTAATAAAACCGTCGTACAATTTTATTCCCTGGTTGCTTGCCTGTATAAAGTGTTTATTGGGTATTTTTTTTTTTAAAATGTTAATTATAATATTAAATCAGGTTATCATACCGATCTGACACAAAATTGATAATTAATCATATTTGGTACCTACCAAAAATAATAATTTTCTGATCTATTTCTATTCTACGGAAATCACAAGATTTTCAATTGAATAGTTGGATGTTATCGAATTACAAACCGATTTTAAGTAAACGTCTTTGTTATTCAATCATCAATTCATTGATCACAGTTTCAGTCGAACTTTGACTTCATAGACCCACACATTCCTAGTAAACGACTCAACTCGAGTACCAACTAACTATAAAATCTTGGAATAACAGTGTTTTGTCTTTCTTGAATAAATTAAGTTTTTCAAGCAATATTAATTTTGGACATGGTTACGCCGTAATAACTCCGCCAAATTAAAAAAAATATATATTTTGAATAAGTATTTTAACATTCTGCCAGGTAGATATTTAGGTTTCAAGGTCACGTACCAAATATTTATTATGAATTTCAAGTGAAGTAAAATCTAACCTTGATTTCGAATATTAGATTCGAATGAAAATCATTTTTTTTTAACTTTATATAAAAGTTATTTTTATCGTTTCTTTAAAGCTTGTACATTATTAACCTTTTCTTGAACACTCGTGATTTTTAACGCCTTCGAACATTTTTAACTAGTTCACGAAGGAAAAACATTGAAGGTTGCGCACCGTTTCTAAGCGCTTCTTCTAACGAAGGTGCTTTCCTTGTTTTTCAGAATCAGTTTTATTTTTGATAAGTGGATCAGTTCATTACAACTTTGTTCCTGTACTTGTGGGGGGCGTTTTATTTATAATTTAGAAGAGGCAATGCGCATATTTATTTATTTATCTACGCCCGTTCAAGGCTTTTACACAAATACTAATATTTATTCAAAATAATATTTTCATAAACAGTGCAAAAATATTATACAAGAAAGAAAAAATAGTATATACATCCATAGTTAAATGGTTTAGTCAAATACATCAGGTCTCCTAGATGAAAACAACTGTACTAAGGTATGATTATATTATGAAATTGACGTACAAAATATATCAACAATATCGGAGTATTTGTTTCCCAGATGTTGAATTTGTCGCATAGGAGTATAACAATGAGGTTGAAAAAGAATTGTCGCAATAATATGGTAGGTACTGTCTTGTGACTACTGTCCTGCCAGGTACATGGAATGCAATTTATAACAATTCAGGGAAGTAAAATTTTGAAGAAATAACTTTACAAAAGCACGTTAAATCGCAAATAATTCTACGTTCAGTCAATTTTATGAAATTTAATAAATACACTAAGAAATCGTAATCTAGGCATTCTATAAGATAAGCGATTCCAATGGAATTTTTTTTCCCACCAATATTGAAGTTATATTTAGCGACAAGAATCTTCAATATTCTTCCAGAAAATTTAAAACAAAGTCAAACATTAAATAATTTCAAACATAACATAAAAATTTGGATTAATAGCAAAGACAGAGCATTTACCGGTGCACTCACCCTAATTCGAAATCATTGAATAAACCAATCACAGAACAAATAATTACTTATTCATATATGTACAATTTTATGTTACTATTTCTATATTAATATTAAATTCACACTTTTAAATAGCATTAACCATAGATTAATTTAATTTGAAGTAACCAAAACAATCGGCAAAAATTACTGCCTCAACACAGGCTTGCCTAGTGAGGCAGATTACGAGAAAACAAAAGTAATAACTGTATACAAATATACGAAAACTAAGTTTATATGTATTTAAGCAAATACGAATAATGATCTATATTTCTATTTAATTAATGTTTACGTAATATATATATATATATATATATATATATTTACTGTTTACAATGTATAGATCTCTTGTTAAAATATATAAATGTACCTACACCTTTATACACCTTATGTATTTTATATGATTATTCTGCTTTTATTTTTATTATTTTGCTGTTATTACTGTAAACTGTATTTCAATAAAGATTTATTATTATTATTTTGAATTTTAATCTTGAAACTATTAAGAAACATTAAATCAACACAAAATACTCTAAATACTTCCGTTATTATTTATTGTGTGTATCGCTAGTTCAGCTGCACTTAATATCGATAAATTTGTCTACATAGTTTAGTTGGAACATTTATAAGCCTGCATTAAGTACCATGCACCAACTAATAAGTACCTAACACCAACTAGCAACATCTATCACCAACGCAAGTTGCTACACACGGCGTGCAGCACTACCAGTAGTTAACGTTTCACGTACGTTATTCGTTACCCGTTACCCGTTACTCCGTTACCCCGTACCCGTTACCCGCGGAGACGTGTAGAGACGTGCGGGCGGGGGTAACTCCTGATTTCAGTATGAGAGCCCGCGTCAACTTATCTTCGTTAGTTTTAAGCAAGGACGTGATACGTGATTGCGCCGCTCCATTTTGTTTGCTCTTCCACCCCAAACTGCCAACTGACAATGGCACGGGCCGAGTTACAGAACCCACTCCAGTAGGGTAACTATCTCAGAGCAATAATATACGAGTACAAGAGAGAGCGCTGTAGAGAGAGCTGTAGTCAGTTTATACGAGGTTTGCCGGACTCGCCTAGACCTGGGCGTGGCTAGGACAAGGGCTAGAGTATTAATACATACATTCATAGCACATGTCGACATAATGTTTTTGTTTATTCGTATAACCACCTTTTCACAGTAATGTTTTATTTTTAAATAACATGTAACCTAATAAACCGTTGAGTTATCTCAATTAATTTTTTGTATCATAACGTGTGGGCGGATTCAACGGAGACTCGGGACACGAATAACATTCTAACAATACTTAAAGCGGTGTGATAATTCGGGAAAAAATGTTGTCTCTCTCTTTCTCATGGTGTACGAAGTAAAAACCCGGAGAAAGTGATTTATCCCAAATATGTATAGGTTGGGTAAAAATAATTAGCTCTCTCTCCATATATTGTTACTTGAAGGGAACAAGCTTCACCCCTTTGCGAGGGGTATGTAATCCCTTATTGCCTATAAACAATTTCTTTTGTGAGTTTTCACGGACGTACGAGTGAGAATTTTTCAAATTTAAACTTTTTATTGAACTGAGCCAATTTAAGAAAAAATCTTTTCAAATCCCTGCCCATCTTATAAAGTACCTATAATGCATTATTCAATACTTGAAATGGGTGGATTAAAGCTACTAATATTTTTTCTTGGCAAGTCAAATTATGTCCCGTAATTTTTCTCGAGCAACAAACTAAACGAGTGCAGAAACGGATGTATCACAAATGTGGTGTTAGAACACTAGAGCCTAGAGTCTTACATGTAAAATTCACCACAATAAAAGTTACAGAAGTTACAGTAAGTAAACAAATGCAGGTTCAGGTGTAGGTATTACTAAGTTTTGACTTTGATTTTAATTTTTTTTAATTTTATTTTATTTAAAAATAGACAAATATTTCCGGCTTACGGATAACCTGAAAATATTTGAATAACTCCCACTACTATAATAATAGGCGCATTTTTTGCTTGTGAAATGATGGAGGACTTAGCTAGCAGAGAAATTGAACCCACGATGGGAATCCGACGCGTTTGTCTACTCAGCTACTAACCGGTCAATGATTTAATGGGAAAAAGAGTATTAATTTGCATTACTATAATTTTCATAGTTTCCGGCAACGCACTGTAAAAATTCATCTATAGAGTAAACTGTTTTTGTTTCTGGATTTATTCTTTCTGGTAGTCTGATTTCTTTGCATTTCCTTGTACTATGCCTGTGAATATCCACGTTGTAAATAATTTGGTAATAAGTTGGTTATAAGTTTTATTTTAATTTTATTGTATGTGTAAATATGTTTTTAATGTTAGCATCTATTTCACTGTTAGCCAATTTATTTCGTCTGACATTTTTAAATGTCTGTAAATATTAATGTTTTTAATGTTAGCATCTATTTCACTGTTAGTTACAAATTATAATTTCTTATTGTAAGTCACTAGTTAAAAATATTAGGTGTAAGCCATTAGTAATAAATCTTAACTGTAAGTTATTAGTTATAAGCTTAGGTGATAAATTATAGGCTAGATAAATTAATTTGTAAAGCGCCCTTGAGGTGATTTTCTCACAAAAACGGCGCTATAAAAGGTATCCATTTATTATTATTATTATTTATTATTATTACTAGTTCTGACTTCTTTATCAGAATGGGTTCATGGTTTTATGGAATTGGATTACTATTTAAAAAATATATAAATTATTTGAGATTAGTAATGTTGATTGTGCGGGATATGGCTGCATTGATCTAGTCCTTTAAGGAGGATTTGTTTGGGCCAAGTAGGTACCTAGCTGCATGCCCCTACAAGAGGTATTCCTTTATTTTGTAGAGGGTGCAAGTGGGATGAACTAACTTCACACGCGTAATACAATAAAGAATGACAGAAGCCATTACAAATTAAAATAACCCATATGTTGTTGTGAATAATGAGTTATAGAGAAGATGTACCTACAAATGATATAAACTTGCCTTAAACGTGCAACTCACACTAATATTACATACACCTTTCTGTTAAATGAGTTAACAGAAGCGGGTGCACCACGGATATGGTATAGACTAGCCTTTCGTGTGAAAATTACTTTCAATAAAACTTGCAAAAGTTACTGCAAGTATCCAAGTGTAAGCGTAAACATATATCGTGTCCTTACAAGTGGCACTAAACTGTGCGTTATATTAATGAGCTATAAAAGCGGATGCAAGTGGCTTAAACTGGCTGTACACGTGAAACTCATCCACATATTAACATAAAATTAACAAAAGTCACTCCAGGTGGGATAGTTAGCTTCACACCCTTACAAGTGGCAATCCTTTATGTCATAATACGGTTGCAGAGGCGGGTGCAAGTGGTACGAGTATAAACGATGCCACGTTTTTCAATCGCCGAAGTAACTGTAACGGATCCTCCTTGTTGACCTCCGTGGTAGAAAAAGAAGATCCCTGTCTCTGACCCAAAGGTTGCGGGTCCAGAACGTGGCGAAGCACACATACTCGTACGCCTGTATTTTCGTTTTAAAGTCAACGGCAATCGACAAAATCGTTACTTCTTAAAGGAAACATTCTATAGAGTTATACTAAAATATATAAGAGTAATTAATAAATACATATTTTCGTAGAAACCAATCACTTTGTGGTTTGGCATATTTAATGAAAACAAAATAATAACAAATAAAAGACCACATATTTTATTTTGATTTTTATGACCAACCGGTTTCGCTGAGCCTAAGCATCGTCAGGGCAGAAAATTAAACTAAACAAAAAACACAAATTGTGCGGTTATACACACATACAGATGATCAACACAATAAAAAATAAAATAAGAGAACAGTGCGAAAACAATAAAGTAAAATTTAAATTATAACAGAGAGAAAGAGACAGATAATATGAAATGAAAGAGGCAAAACATCAACTGAGAAAATGATTAAAGGATAGTGAGATAATTTATGAGTTTACGAGAAATATACCTAATATTGGAATACTGGACAAATTTAACTGATTATTAAGAATGTGAATTTTAATGTTAATGGCTTTCTTTATTACTAGTGCTTCTTAATTATTTAATCTGTTGCCATGACTATTTTTATGGAGAATATGAGCACCGGTGCTTCAATAAAATCTGTGGCTCTATACAAAGTTATTATTTAATTTTCATTAATTATTATATACTTAAAAAAAAACATAAGTAGATCTGAAGGTCAAAGGTTGTGTCAAACTAGTTATATCTACTGCTATAAGTCCATCTACTTATTTTTTATAAATACATTAATTTTATATGGTTTTTCACATATCGGTGGAGTTGGTCATGAAAACACCATCAGTATCACCCCGGTGAGAACCAAAGTGAGTAACTAAATATAAATAGCCAGGTAGGTCCTTCCAGACCTTCATATTCTCAATCTCCTCCCCTTCTTTAATTTCCTTTCACCTCATAATGCTCCCCGAAGAAGAACGCCATAGTTTCAATGGCTCACTACAGTGATAAAAGAACCAGCACTTTAACAAGAGCAGTTGAACACTTTAGTATGAACATATCCCTGATATTACTCGCTGTCCTAAGTGGTTAAATAATTACATGAACTTCTAGAGCGACTCTAACTCCAAGGACGAAATGTGAAATTAGCTCTAAACGAATTACGTACAAAATGTAATTGTACACAGTGTAATGTATTCGGGAAAGGGTACCTACTTAATTAAAATTCAGTTTTATCTTACATAGAATAAAAAAAATATTGGCCTACTCCATACTAGTCAAAAATTGCCTTCACACGTTTTTCACACATACGTATTTTAATCTAATTCAATTACAAAAAAAAACTAATTCAATAAATATTTCAGTCAATGTGTTTCTAGAGATATCTTATTTGGGATGTAATATATATTGAATAATAATTTAATACTTCAATATCGAAAACAGTGATATCGTAAATAATGATTGGGAACATAAATTTTAAACAACGGTCGATAACTCATACGTCCGCCCTGTGTGGTCGCTGCGGTGAAATGCGCAGTTTGTAGAGATGGTCGATATTCTTGTCCCGGTTAAAAGGAACCGGTTTCAAGCTGGTTACTGGAGCCTTCGATATTATTTCTCAGAGGAACCGGTTCCAATTCAATTATTTTTGGCTTAAAAGGTCCTTCTCACGAGTTCCACAGTTGCAGTGCTTTTCGTTTTTTACCTACGCTAGCAATCCCCTCCCCCCCGCCATGAAATTTGGCGGCGTGGAATCCTTTCGTTATATAAATACTTAAAAAATCTTCTTCGTCGAACTTTTCGGGCACCAGGAACCAGTTCCAAAAAGAACTGGGTAAATAACCGGTTCCTCGCCGGTCACAGGTACACCCAATTTCCGATATCAACCATCCCTAACAATCTCGGTTAAAGGTAACCGGCTCCAAGCTGGTCACTGGAGCCGTCGATATATTTTCTCAGAGAAACTGGTTATTTTTGGAATCGATTCCTGATTTTTCGTAAATAAAAATGGCAAATTATTATTCAATCCTTCACGGGAAAGGTGCGGTTGTGGCCATTTTTGTGAGAAATGAGGAACCGGCTTCACAGTTACAGTGCTTTGTGGCCCTATATTCTATTTTCTAAATATTGCTAGCATCCTACCCATGAAAAAAAAATGTAAACATGAATTAATATGAAAATAATCTTCGTGGAACTTTTCTAATAACCGGTTCCTCACCAGTCACCGGTAACTGGAACCTCAGTAGCACCCAATTCCAGACATCAACCATCCCTATCATGCAGTATTTAAGTACGTACATTCTTAGCGTCGATAAAGTTTATTTTTAAATTATGTGCTGGTCCAGATTATCAGACTAGTTCATATATACCGCCCTTACTATACATGCATGTCAGGTTCTCCAAACATAACAATCAAGATCATAACACCCTTACTAGGGTATATATATATATATATAATTTATATATGTTTTAAACTACAGCAGGAATCGAACTTGCAACATCTCGGGTAAGCCAAACAAAGTCAAACACCTATATCATAATCATTAGTCTACGGATGATAATCCCAGAATTATCCACAAAGACAACAGTTATCATGAACGCGATAAAAATACGTCTGCGATTAGAATTATAATTACTTTATAACCCGTATTAACGAAAAAAAATAAGTGTAAGTGGGTTCTAAAATACATGATCCATAAATATATTAGTGATTTTATTTCCGGATATGGTTTTAGCTTTGGAATATCAATGGTCAAAACAAATTAACCTTCTGAGCTCGGCCGGATGTTTTTAAATTCCTGAATAATTGAGATAAACTGCTCAACTAATATAGGTATTTCATACGCAGTAAAGTTGTTTTTTTTCTAGTGAATTGTATTCGATTTGGATTTTGTTTTCGTAGAGCAAATAATTTTACGAATAATTTAATAATACAAATTACAATCATTTTTTCAATGTTTATTGTTGTAACGGACGGGTCAACTTCAGACCGGTACATGCATTACAAGGGTATTTATCCGTTATTTAAAACCAAATAGGTATAAGTTAACAGTTATACTATAAGTTTGTAGTTTCTTAGAACAGTTGACTGGGCCGTAATGTATTCACACTTGTATTGCAGCTTACCCTCGACACACTTATGTTTATACCATATTTTCATTTGGCTTATTTTTGAAAAATTGTATTATTGTGTATTATGTATTAAATAAAATAAATAAGTAAAGCTCAAACTTAATTCAAGGGCATGCAAAAAAATTAGACTACCAAAAAAGAATAAAGCATGAACACAAAATAGCTTACTATATAAATGGATGAAATTTTATAGTGCGCTACCGAAAATCATGAAAATGATGGCATTCAATAAATTCAAAATAGCCTGTAAGAACTATTTAAAATTTTTATTGTAGTGTATAAGTTCAAATATTATAAAGAAAATTAAATAATGAGATACTTGGTAAGCTTTAATGTACATGTAACTAATATAAAATAAATAAAACTAAAAAACTCATGATATGGCAATACTTCAAATTTACGTAGAATTATTTTTATCAACCCGACACCCAAAAATGTACAAATACCATAGTTTAAGTAATGTAGGTATATACCAGTCTGACGATGACCGTAACAAGTTGAAACCGGTCCGGCTTTTACAATTAACATTGGTAAAAGTTTAAAATTATTGGTTTTCTATAAATCATTAAAATGGAGTTCCACCACGACTTAATAGTTACCTCAATAAAAATAGTAACAATTATATTCTCATTGATAGATTTATAGTTTTAGGGTCAGGATAATGATAATGATAGATATCTTTAGGATAAGGAGGATGAGCAAGAGATTGATAAAAAAATATGGAATGAATCGGACGAGAAACGTGATATACTAATCAGACGGTGGCGGAGGCTTTCGAGAATAATACGATGCGATCTCGGAACTGGCGTTGAGATAAAAACTAGGAAAGTATATTAGGCCTTCATAATACCTGTGAAGAATTAATCCAATGATAATAATATGTACTGATGAAAGAAGTGTTAAGATGTATAGCATGTATTTATTGTAGTGGACTGAATTTTTTGTTTACTCGTTGTTGATGTGTTGTTATTTTATTGTTTGTTCCATTTCCATTGTTTTATGTGTATATATTTGCAGGTATGGCAGTTTCTTACAACATGATGATAAAATTTAAAGCACCAAATTGTCCAAAGAAGCGAAGCTAGCAGTCTACAGTGGAGTGCAAATACCAACCCTGATGTATGGCAGTGAGACATGGAACTGGCAGAAGAAGGATAAAAGTATGCTGAATGCTGTGGAAATGAGATCCTTTCGGTAAAACCATGTTAAAAATGTGGATATCCGGAAAGAATGTAAGGCTGATTGATGAAACCGTAATGAATAGGATCAAGAAAGGGACGCTTAGATGCTTTGGGCACGTAGAGCAGATAAACCAAGAAAGGAGTGTGAAAAGAAAATATGATGTGTAAGTGAATGATAGAAGAATACGGAGACGCCCGAGTAAGACACGGCAGGATCAAGTGAAACAAATAAGGCTAAGTCCTCCATAATTGCACAAGCAACATCTTCCGCTTCTTATGATGGCAGTAGGAGTTTTTCAAATATTATCAGGTTATTCGTAACCCGGGAATATTTGTCTTTCTTAAAAAAAAACAACTTTTTTTGAGCCATATGAAGAGTCAGAATAACGAGACGATGCACGAATGTGAATGAAACAAGGAGTGTGTGCCAATACAGAGTTGTATGACGGTCTGTCCTCTCTGCCTACCCATGCGGAGAAACGGCGTGATGGTTAGTTTGTTTTAACATTATTTTAAATTTAGTCTAGTTTGCGCCCTTGAGGTGATTTTTCACAAAAACGGCGCTATACAAATCGTCAAAATATTATTATTTAATCTCTTGGTTTTATAACAATCAATATATATTACTCGTTGTTCATTTCTACAAACTTATATGTTTATTTTAATTCTAAGGTAGAGGTGCTTTAAACTTTCGTCAAATTTGGGATCGTCACAATTCAATGACTAGCGCCATTTTGGTTTTTTTAAACATTTTGATGGTCTCCGTTAAATGTGGATTGTGGACCAGTTTCAGCATTTTAACACATTTCGATCAGCAGGCAAGCATAAAAACATAACCGTTATGGTTTTTAAATTATCACAATTTGTTCAAAAGCTGAAGCAGACCGACAATCGGCGTTTAACGAAAACCGTTCAAATGTCAAATAAACAAAATGGCGCTAATCATTGAATTTTGACGATATCAAATGAGACGAAAATATTAAACAATCTGCACTTAATGTTACATAATATATCTGAACCAATATTAACAATATCTTTGTAGTATATCTAAGTTACTATGCAAATATATTTATCTTCGCTTGAAAGGCAAAAGGACTTAAGCGACACTTTATTTTTAAAAGTGAGTTAAATATTTTTATCAGTCCTTTTTTCTGCATCGAATGCTCTGACTCTCGTTTGATTCAGAAAAAAATGTACCCCTTCGGCCATCTAATTAACTCAGGTAACGCTATTTTCACACTGAGTTCCATAAAGCGACAAAAAGCTAAAAAAAAGTCCCAAACCTGTGTCGCTTGAGTCAAGCCTTCTCCCAAACGGATATATATATATATATATATATATAATTATACATACCGTTTGGGAGAAGGCTTGACTCAAGCGACACAGGTTTGGGACTTTTTTTTGCTTTTTGTCGCTTTATGGAACTCAATGTGAGAATAGCGTAACCTGAGTTATTTTTTTCTCAAAATTCACCAGGTACTGAAGACTAATGAATTTTATTGTAAACAAAAAAGCTTTAAAGTGCTCTATTGTAAACTTCCCAAAATGGAGCTTCAGCCCTTTTGCCTTTCCGGTGACGATACATGTTGCGTAGTTTGATTAATATTTTCGACATTAGATATAAGTTAGGTTGTTAAAACTATGTAAACACCACTGTGGGTGTAATTTTAAGTAAAGAGAGTACTCCTGAATATAGTAACTAAGTAAGTACATAGTAGGTACTTAAAGTTTATAGAAATTAGCGCACTTGGGGTAAAATAGCACAACCTTGTGCCACATGAGTGTTAATATTGTTAATTTAATTATTTAAATAGGCGAAAGTCTGAAGTATTATTATTTTTCTCAAGCTAACCCAACTACAACACTTGCGTTAAGATGACACGCGTTACGGACGTGAGGGATGCTGTTATAAAAAAATGTATCTTAAAAGTAATATTTTAATACAAAATAATAAAACATGTAAAACACTTATTTCGTATATGTATATTATGTTTAAGCTGAAAAGTACAGGTTTTTGATTTTTTTAAATGTTAAAAATGAAACTGATTAAAAACGAACTATAAACTTAAGCTTCTTAAATTCATTGAAAAAAACAGTGTTCTGTACGATAAAAAAAAACAAGAAGGTGACGCCGTATATTTGGGAAAAGATGCCGGATTCTACTTATCACTATCAATATCTTGACTATTAATTATTTTGTGATCTTTCGAAAATACTGTCGAAAATGTTTTTACGTTCTTTTCGCTTTTTCGTTGTTAGTTTCTCGTCAATTTTGCAATCAATTTAACTGAAGTCAATCTTACGGCTTCGTAATCTGCGTGACTGGTACGTGTGCAGATCTGCCGAGTTGTTCCAGGCTAAGATTGCCCGATGCTAGCCAACCTCCGAAATTATACGACATCAGAAGGAAAAGCATCTTATGACTCACGTACGCGTTGATATAACTTTCCCTTAAGAGATTATTTAACGGTAGGTACCTTATCTTATGTTTATTTTTTATTTTTTAAATCTATTTATGCTTTTATTTTATTAATTCTTTTCTTGTGAATCTAACTTTTTTAAATATATTTTTCTTTTATGTGACACCTCCCAAGAGTGATGAAGAGGAATTATATCGGCTGGGCATCGTTCTGAGGCGGGTCTAGGAAGGGGATGTGGGAAGGGATTTGTCAATGCGAACCTTGAATAGGTCAATAGTCTGTTCAAAATTATTATAATACAATCAAATATATTCTACAGTAATAATATTGTACGGTATCTAGTAAAAAGGTGAACTGTTTTTTTTTTCCAAAACTCAACAATAAAAAGCAATTAAAAACAAATATTTTACTGGAAATAAGTTGGAATCTAGTTAAATTAAGATTATATCGCTTCTTCAAAACCAATTACGAATCGAAAGCGTAACATAAAACAAATCGTAATTTAATCTCCACATTAAAATATTACACCATCTCGCCAAGTCGTTTCCGTGTGAATAAGAAACTTTTCTTATACAATTATCATAGCCCTTCGTCTCGTCTTTCGCCCTGGCAATAGTAATTATTCCAACGCGTTTCCATTAAATCAATTTCAATTTAACAGGGAAAACAACATGGAATTTGCCCTAACTTCTAGGCCGTCAGTTCGAATTAGCAACGAGTATACATTGCGAGCTTAACTAGTTTTATATAGGTATGAAGTATGAAACAGAAGTTTCCGGTGAAAGAGCTCGTTTCCGGTTATGGCCATTATTTAGAGGACACACTACTTTAGAAATAAATCGGTTAAGTCTTACCCAAAAAATAATTAATCAAACATAGAATGAATTCATTTGCATTTTTCTTGTTCCATTAAATTACGAAAAAATAGCAAAACCCTTCTTTGTCAAATAGGAGACGTAAAAATATTTTTTTTAAAATTTTTCATAAAGTATTAGTTCAAATATTTTTTTTTTTAAATCCCACTGATGTGAAGCACAGTTTTCGTGTGTTTCGTGGTGATTTAATCAATAACGACATAACTCGGAAGGCGGGACAAAAAAAATAATGTTTGTCGCACGGCGAATGGAACGGGCATAGGACCGACTTTGGTGTAGCTGCACAAGGGTGTTCTGCTGGAGGTGGACATTTCAAATAATTCTTATGAACATATTACCATAACCTCAAATGTTTTCAGATGAATCTCTAGAAAAATAAAATCTGAAAAAAAATGTTGCTGAAAATGGTTAATGTTGAAATCGCTTTAAGATTAAAATGTGAATGGTGACGGTCAGTTTTATATAAATTACTTGTCTACATCCTACATCCCGAGTGCATTCTCGGAATTTTTATTTTTTTAAATTAATTGGACAATTTGTAAAGCGCCGTTTTTATAAAAAAAATCACCTCAAGAGCATACTTGTCCACTTGTCTATATATGTTTTTCATATATTTCTTAAGCTCTTTTAAAAAAGAAAGACAAACATTCTCGGGTTACGAATAACCTGACAATATTTAAAAAAATCTTACTACCATCATAATAAAGGACCGGTCGGTAACTGAGTGGACAAACGCGTCGGATTACCATCCGGGCGTCGTGCGTTCGATTCCTTTGCTGGCTAAGTCCTCCATCATTGCACAAGCAACATCTTCCATTTCTTATGATGGCAGTAGGAGTTTTTCAAATATTTTCAGGTTATTCGTAACCCGGGAATGTTTGTCTTTCTTTGAAAAAAAAATGTTACTTGTGCAATGATAGAGGATTTAGCTAGCAGAGGAATTGAACCCACGACGCCCGGATGGAGATCCGACGCGTTTGTTGCATTTTAAGCAATGCTTTACATCGTGTCAGTAACGCGAAGCTAAAAGTGTTTTAATCAGTATCACGAGCAAATAGAAGATAAATAGTAATATTACAGTTTTACCAAACCATTTGGATTTTTTTTCCAAGGAACCATGTTTTAAACAGTAAGTCGAAGAAAATATTGCATTAAAATATTATTTATACAACATTGCTCAAGTAATTTCAAGAAAGTTTTCTTTTCTGATTCATAGTTTTTTGAGAGGTTGAGATTGGATTATTTTTCCAGTAGTATTTTTTGATGTAATGTACGTCAAAACAACAAAAAAACTGAAAGAAATTGAACCTAATTATCCAGTTCAATAACCGATTGCCCGCCCTCACCCTCATAGCACGTACAACCGTCATTAGTTGCGAAGAAGCGCGAGGGAGCGAGTGAGACAAAACGCTTCAAATATGATATCACATGAAACAAATATTTCATTCTCAGCCTTCATCCATCATGCCATGGACCGTATTGCGAGCCGGGACCTGCGCGCCGATTCATCTATTTATATATAATATATATATTTTTTAAATGAGTTAATAATAACACGTTATGTGATACCAAAATGATCTCTGAATTCAGAAAGGTAATAGTGTTGAGTGTTATATACCCAGGTGTTGCGGGTTCAAAATCTGTCGAATCGTCAATACATCTTCATTAGATAGTTATCAGATTCCAATACTAAAGTAGGTTCCTATAACTTCCTTTTTCATTCTCCTTTTTTTCTCATTTAATAGAACAATTTAGGTTCCCATGCTCCCACTAGCTACGGAAAATGAGTTCTACTACGTACTTCGAGCAAAATTTACATTTAAAGAAAATGATAAAAAAAGAATATTTTTAGATTTTTGTTACCACTGCTATCGTACCTATAATATGTTCGGCTAATTTTGGCAAGGTTTGGCATAGTTCGTGAGCATCGTTCTACTGCCAAACGCTAAAATCCCCACTCCAAACCACGTACCCCCCGAATCTCCCGAGCCAAATGGAAAAATCATCAAAAGGATCAAAAGTCTCCATCTGTAAAAGATGGCTACTCTTTTTTTTTTTTTTTACTTTTATTTAAACAATAATTATTATTATTTCTTAGTTTTTAAGTGAAGATCCAATGGATCTCAAAAAACTCAAAAAGTAAGTCACCGAAATTAAGAAATAGCGGCATTTATAAACTTAACTGTGATGAATGCAAATGCTGTATACATTGGACAAACCGGCCGGTCCTTTAAGATAAGATATAAAGAACATATAAGAGCATTTAAAAACAAAAATAAAATACCTTCACAATTTGCCAAACATCTTTTAAACGAAAATCATACGCTTAAAAATAATAACAAGATAACTCCTCTGCATTTAGAAAACAAAGGCCGAAAATTAAATCATGATCCATTCACCACTACAAGATGTGTTCAAACCGAAAATTAAGAAAAATAATTCAGATATAATTATCCCCCAAATTAATAAAAATAAAAACCCCGTTTCTTAAAACGAATTAGGAAACACCAATGCCCCTCCTTAATGACCTTTTGTCAAATCCAAACAATAGTATACCCTTAGGTAGGGAAACTCCCCATGTTAATGACATCAACAATAATTACAATTTATCAGAAAAACCTAATGGGGACATTGGTAGCTAAAAATAAAAAAAATAATAACATTAAACATGATATAAATAGTCCGTCTGTTTGTGGCTTCTCCACAGTTTGATAATGCCCTCAGAAGGCGAAACAGCTGTCACGCGTAAAAATAATTACATCGCAGAGCTTTTAACTAAAAACTGTTTTAAAAAAATAAAAATAATTATTGTTCAAATAAAAGTAAAAAACCTAAAAATTAAAATGGAGTTCTACAAAATAAACTTTAAAACCATAAATAGTTGGCTACTCTATTTTATGTGCCCGTTCTTCAAGATATCACGATGGGTAATGAAAGTTAAACTAACTAACTAACGATCACGCCACTTTTCCGCTGGAGTAGGCAGAGATATTAGACCGCCATACAACCCTGTCTCTACACACATTATTTGCTTTATTTCCATTCATACACCGTCTCATACATACTCTTCTGTTATTCTGACTCTTAATAGTGAAAACCGATCAATCAAATAAAACTTAGACGCAAAAATCACACCTTAAAAAATGGTTTGCTTTAAAAAAACTATATAAAAATATAATAGAAAGCGAGACAAGATAAAGAAAATCACCAAATACAGCCTACTTATCCGTTAAAATTTCTACAAAGTTACATTTAAATATTTTACATAACTATTTGCACTTTCAAAAACAGACGAAGGAAACTACTAATGTGCCTTTTTATTTGTTTAATATGAATCATTATTATAAGTTCGGCGTATATCAACTTGAGACTCAACAAGTATTTGTTTTGGAGTATACATAGGTAAACGCTACGTTACACGTTATCACAAACCGTATTTTATGAAAATCTTATATTCTTTTCTGACCTCTGTAACATTAGAAATGCCCTGATCTCACTAGTTCCTGCCAAATCAATCTAATAAAATTAAAAAATAAATCTTTTTGCCTAAAATTACACTCTTGAAAAAATTGTGAGAAATTAAAAATATTAATATTTAGATTATATCGACGCGCGGTCAATCATGAAGCAATCAACACTCCCTAACAATTCAGTTCAGATCTTCCCCAAGCACTCCCTGACGTATTAACAAAAATACTCGGACGTGAGAGGAAAACCCACAATAATCTCATACACTTCTCGCTACCTACTTTCATTCTATAACGCTATAAGGAAAGTGCGTTGCTATACTTTATAACTTTGCCCATCGCACGAGTACGTAGGTACCCAATCTTTTCTATCGCGGAACTTCAATTTGTAGCCGGGGGAAACTATTTATAGGACTATAAGCTAGGCTGGGGAAACGTTTTGGGCTTTTTATTCGTAGTTTCGTGTCGTACAGAAAAAAAAAATTATTTTATGAGAACATTTATTTTATATTTTTAACACTATGAATTAATAGTATTTTTTTTAAATCAGGGAAATTTGTCTAGTAGTCCAACATTAGAAATATTTCACGTAAACTCATAAAATTTATCATTAATCTTTAATCACCTTCTCAGTGGGCGTTTTGTCCCTTTTAATTAATATTAGTCTCTTTTTCTCTGTTCCTTTGTTATAAATTAAATGTTATTTTATTGTTTTCTCATTCTTCTGATATATTTTTTTTTATATTTTGTTTTTCCTCTGTATGTATATATAACTGCACACTGTGTATTTTTTGTTTAGTTTAATTTGTACCCTGATGATGCTTAGGCTAAGCGAAATCGGTCGGTTATAAAAATTAAAATAATAGCCATGGTCTTATACAAAGTTATTTTTCATTTCTTTGAATATTTCAAGCCACAAATTGATTGCTTTCTACGAAAATTCATATTTTTTTAGTTAATTTATACTACAGTACGTACAAAATATTTCTCCTTTTCTAAGGTTTTTCACATTAATCTTAATACTTGTTTTTATTCATTTATGCTTAGATTTTATGCTTTCAAACATCTCATCATACATTTTCTGACAGCTAAACATCAAACATTTTTAAAGCTTGTTTTTTTTGTATTTGGTAGTCTTATTTTCCTTTTAACATTTGTAACCTAGATTTAAAGATCATCAACTTTTCCATGGAGATCGTTTAGATTGTCTACTCTTTCAAAACAGTTTTTTCAAGTTATGAGTATAAGTCCTCATAAAAAAGCATTGAAAAACTCACATTGATAGCGTATCATGTAAATTTCTGATGAAAATGTTTTTATTTTAATTTTTTCAAAATACCTGATGAAAATTTCCGTCTGACAAAACATGACATCGAAAATATCGAACAATCTGTCCAATTCAAAAATTCCCTGTTTTTCAGTTTTTTCAGCGCACTTAATACACGTGTTTTGAAATATTTGGATTATTCCCCTTTCATTTAACTACAACAATAGGTCTGCACAGGTCCATAGAAACTGCAGCATCCCATTTGTATCAACTATCCAAAATATGTCCACGTACAAAACAATGTACCTTTCTTCCAATTTACAAAAAAAAATACGACATGTGCCAATCCTAATGTTTCAATTTTAGTTTATTCGTTTGAGAGAAAGCTTTTCGTGTATTTTCAATGATAGTCCCTACTTTTCAACGTAGAACAATATAAAATAAATTAATAATAATACTTTCGCCATTTGTATGAAATATAAATACTAGAGCATTCTATAAAACTATGGCTAATTTACCATAAAACTATATAAATACCAAAATCTATAGCTAAAATTACATAATTTGTATTTATTAAGATATTATACTGGTGAGTTTAGATGCTAACGGGTTAGCCTAGCTGTAAAAATTAGGGCTATTCTATTACTCTGTTATTCATGGATATGATTTTCTGAAAAGATGAGTTTTGAATTTAGTTCTGAACTCTGTCGAGTCTTTTATTATTCTCTATTTGAAATAAGTTACTTTTTAAGAAGTCAATGTTCTAATGTATGATATGAATATTTTTAATTATTTAATTGACTTCCAGATGATGAATAAAATGAAGTCAGTTCGTTTAAATTTTTTTCTTTACAAGATTAATACTTACCAAACTGGAAATTCACTGAGAATCGGTTACCAGGACACCATTACCCAAGGAGTATTCAGCTGGTGGAAGTGAAAATTTCGATAGCTATATGAAATATGAAAATGACCAAGAAACAACGATTTATCATATTTATGATGCCCAGTAGCGTGCGCAGATTTTTTGATGAGGGTAGGCACTAGGAAAAACAGCGGATTCATTGATAACAGATATAGGTACCAACAAATTTCAC
This sequence comes from Drusus annulatus, assembly GCA_022651775.1. Classification (NCBI taxonomy): domain Eukaryota; kingdom Metazoa; phylum Arthropoda; class Insecta; order Trichoptera; family Limnephilidae; genus Drusus; species Drusus annulatus. Next base: position 1,770,055 of record JAGWCC010000057.1, read on the forward strand.
TGATTGCTATTGGATTTGATTTGTAAAAGCATTGATAGTTACACAAATGAGCCACTCGAACGCGCAACAGCTCACAGCATACATATTCTAGTGAACATAGAATAATCTACTCGGACGATGTCGGCGTTTGAGCATATGTAGTTACTGCTTTTGACACGTTAGAGTAAGAAGATCGGTGGGGCGCTTGCCGTAGTGGTGCAATGAAGTAAATTTCGCGCGAATTTTCGAAAGTGTGGATTTATTTTTTGCAATAATTTCATACTATTTTATCCAATATTATACATACTTATTTGCGACTACGGCAGGGTAGTGATTATGCGATTTTATGGAGTGCACGGCACTGATGATGCCAATACCACATGGAAAGAAAAAAATATTATATACGTTGGGAGTCACGTTATCAACCAATATTACCTATATTCTTAGACGCTAATCATGCATTTGTGAAGAGGTGTGAATGTAGAAAATAATTGTGCATACATATTGTGTACAATAAAAATACTTATATAATAACACTGACTTGGTTTTCATGTTGATACTTCATCAACATTTTTGTTTTTATTTACGTAAATACCGCACAAGAGTTACAACTGCTCCCAACCGTCTAGAACCAGGCATCTTCGATAGGGGTATGTTGTGAGGCTAAAGGTAGTGGTGAAGGGAAGGAGATGCAGAATGGGAAGGTTGAGATGTACTTGGCTATTCAGATCTGGTCACCAAACACGGCTAAAGCCATTTCAAGCAACGTTTCAATTCTAAATGGTGTTCTTTCACCAGGGCGATACTAAGAGTATCTACCACTCTGGAACGTGCCGCAAATATAATATATTTTATTTTATTTCAATTAAATATCTTATGACACATATTGATAAAATAAAAATTATTTGCGCACGTCAGGTTTGAACCCGCGACCTCTGGATTCGTAGTCGAGCGTCTTACCACTCGACCATGCACGCCGTAATACTTTATACTGTGTACTTCATATCTGAAAAACACGAGATATAACTCAACTTGCCAAAAAAATAAAATGTCAACAAATTACAGATATGTATTAGGTAGATGGGGATTTAAAAAGATTATTTTTTTATAAATTGATGATTTCAATTAACACCTGTTTCAAATTTGAAATGTCCACACGCGTGGAGTACGTCTTGACAAAGGAAATTATTTATAGTTAAATATCCTAACGCATCGGCAAATCTTATTGATCGTAATCCATGTATTGCGAGGTCCACCGCTAGATGGCAGACCATGTATTCATGAGTCGTTAAGGGTCACTCGGCCGAGAGTAACTATTGCTATTATTGAATTATATTTAGGTATCTATTCTACAAAGCTCAAAGCATCGTAATGTTGGGCTTCGATCTTCAAAATACATGTATAGCTGTTAGCGCCATCTTTGGTAGAAAATCGAAAGTAAGCAACTTGGCTGAAAATATTTCATATATCAAACTATATTTTCAGGCGTTTATAGTATTTGTAAATAATACTTCAGTTAAATATAATATTTTACTTGCTGCCGCACTGCAGAATTCTACAATTTTTTTCTTACAAAATGATTTTATAAAATGTATATTATGACGTGATGTTTTGTTACTTATAATTCAATATTTCAAAGCTCTATAGCTGATGCTGGGGATGTTGGATGACGTTGGGAGCTGAAAATAGTTGCGACGCTCTGGAAATTTAAGACACAAAAATCTTGGGAAATTTCCTAACGCTTAGCTCACCTTTCGAGAGATTTTGCTATTTTAGCACATGGTAATAATAATAATAATATTTGGATAATTTGTATAGCGCCGTTTTTGTGAAAAATCACCTCAAGGGCGCTGTACAAATCTTAATTTCTACTTAATATTAAATCTTAATTTTCTGTTTAACAGTTACTTTTTAATTACAAGAGCTGTTTCAGCGCCCGTCGAATCAAAAGATAAACTCAATAAATATACGTAAAAATGTTTCTCGGAAACATTTATTTTTCATTTTTTTATATTTTATATTGAATACCACACAAGAGTTGCAACTGCTCCCAACCGTCTAGAGCCAGTGAGACCATGGCATCCCCGACTGGAGTATGTTATGAGGCTGAAGGTAGCAGGGAGCGGAAGGAGATGAGGAAGAGGAAGGTTGGTAAGAACCTGGCTATTCAGATCTGGTCACCAAACACGGCTAAAAGCCAGTTCAAGCAACGTTCCGATTCTGAATGGTGGTCTTTCACCAGGGCGACAGAGTATCTACCACTCTGGAACGTACTGCAAAGATACTTTTTTATAATTTTATAAGAATTAAATGTGTGATGACACATATTAACTAAATAAAAGTTATTGGCGCACGCCAGGTTTGAACCCGCGACCCTTAGATTCGTATTCGAGCGTCTTACCACTCGACTATGGAGGTCGTCGGAATTATGCAAGTTCTTAAGTTCTCAGTCTTTTTTAATAACTTTCTTCTAGTTATATTTGGTGTTCTAGCAAAGGTTGGACCACATTTTTTTTAAATTTTAACTTCATGATAAGTGGTCAGCGAGTATAGACATCAGGGCGTGTATCGTCTAACAGTAGGAACTTGTATTGTTTTGAATTATTTTTTATGATATTTATATTTTTATAAAAGTATTTCCTACGTATTATAGACGTAATTACCTCCCGGTCTTCGTGAGTTGAAGAACTTCTACATTTGTTATTCTACTTTTATAAATAATAAAAAATGTTTTATTTCTACCATTTTTTTAGCCAGCAAAGATGTCTCTTGTTGAAAAAGAAAAAACAGAATTTTTGAATAATCTCAAAGCTTTCTTATCAGATTTTGTAGCAGTATTTAAGATTTGAAGTTCTTAAATAAACCGTACCGTTAAGATTGTTTAATACAAGCTTACTAACTTGTTTAAAACCAAAGAAGCTGTAAATAATAGTTTATAAAGTTACGGTTCTAATCTAAGCAATTTTTTTTAGTTATTTTTATATTGGTAAAACAACCCGTAATGTCAATATTAGAATCAAAGAACGCCTTAGATGTTTAAATAAGCAGGGTTTTTCTGAATTCGCTAATCATCTTATTGATGAAGATTATACCTTTAATAAAAGCGCCGAAAAATTATCATAACATCAGATTAAATAAATAAGAAGGGCTAGAAATAAAGAAATCCACTATCATTTTGTCGTATTCTTAATAATTACGTAAATTTATCTAGTAGTCCAGTATTGGGTATTTTTCGTGTACTCCTAAAAAAATATCATTTTTCTTGAATCACCTTTTTAGTTGACGTTTTGTCTATTTCAATTCATATGTCTCTTTCTCTCCTTTCTGTACGTTATAATTTAAATTTTGTTTTCTCATTGATTTGTTATTTTATTTTATATTTTATTCTTCCTCTGTATGTATATATAACCGCACACTGTGTATTTTCTGTTCAGTTTAATTTTGTACCCTGATGATGCTGTGGCAAAGCGAAACCGGTCGGTCATGAAAATTAAAATAATATCCATGGTCTTTTACAAAGTTATTTTTTTAATTTCTTTTTATAATTTATATCTTTAAATTAACTCATAAACCCGACTCCTTCCAAAATACTTCCACCGAATGTGCCGCGGTGCAAAATCAGCAAAAATGAAATTCTTTATTTTTACACGAGTATTTTCAACCAATAGCCATTCGAGTTGTCCTCTGTATTCGAATAATCAACCGAAAGCGAGTGGCGTTGACGTATGCCCTTTTGTACAAGGAAATAAAGCTGTATTACGCACAAAAGAGTGAAGCGACATGTGCCCTTTTGTCGTTTACGTACAATTTTCAAGAATAATATTTGTCCTACAATATATTTTGGTAACAATGTGCTTTTAAGCATTTTTTCTCGGAAGCGGACTACGCGAATTTACCCAAGGTAAAGTTGATTAAATAAATAATTAAGGATACGTGGCCATTAGTTACCATCCCAAAAAGTAATGAAAATTCTAAGAAAAACGGTGAGAATAGAAAATTAAACCAAATACGCAAAATATAATATAAGTCCTATTATGTTTTCTTTTATTATTTCCTCAAGCTCTGAGATTTCCCCCAATTTCGTATTTGGGTTTTTTTTTTAGAATAGGAAAGTATGATTTTTTAAAGTAAAAAATAGTCCCAACTGCTCGGACCCAGCGCGACTATGGCAATTGTGGTAGGTATGTTGTAAGGCTGAATAAAATGGAAAAGGGAAGGAGATCGGGAAGAGGAGGGTTGTGAAGCAACTGACTTTTCAGATCTGGTCTTTAACCACAGCTAAAGCCATTTCAAGCAGCGTTTCGATTTCAAATGGTGGTATTTCACCAGGGCGATACTAAGAGTATCTAGCAGTCTAAATCTGGGTTTTATTCTTTCACGGCCGAGCTTATTCTGATTTGCATTATGTCAACTACGAGTAAAGCTGGATTCACACCAACGTCCGGATCCGCTCAGTGACGATATTGTTCCGCATGAGAGCTTATAGATATGGTATGAATATCAATCAAGAAGTATGTGCCAAGACAAAGTTGTGTGGCAGTACATCTTTCTGCCCACCCTTGTGATATTCAACTACTTAGTTAGTTAAATAATTATTTTGATGTGTGAAAATACTTACATCGCAGATTTTTTTTATTGAAAACCATTTTTTCATCACTAAATAATATTTTTAATAATTATTAATTATTAAAAATATAATAAATACATAATATATATAAATATATAATATATATAAAATATAAGATATACTGCCATACAACTTTGTCTTGGCACATACTCCTTGATTGATATTCATACCATATCAATAAGCTCTCATGTGGAACAATATCGTCACTGAGCGGATCCGGACGTTGGTGTGAATCTACCATAAGTGTACATGTCAGGTTCGTATTTGGTGTGTCTCGCGGCTGTGCACCGATGCCGAAGGAATCAATTGCGTTAGTTATGTAGAGCACCTCCAAGTGAAATACCAGTGAAACAAACACAAAATCAACACCCAGCTTTTATGATCCGAAGATCGAAATCTATTCTTCGGATATCAGTACACATGCAAAACATCGTAGATGAAATATTTTGAGGAGTTAAAAGATTTTTTTAGGTGTCTCAATTTTTCATCAAGTGATACCTAATACGATATCCAAAACCAATGCCTTCTGTCCATATAAAAATGTGGGTTTAAGTGGAATATCCAAAATTTTGAAAGCGTGACGTTTCAAAACATAAAAAAAATCAAGATAGGTATCGAAAATCAAACCGAAATGGCACAAACTTGCCACGTAAATTTAAAAAGGCCGGGTGAAATCCAGCTTGGTGTAATTGAGCTGTTTTGTTTTAATGGCTTAACTTTGGAAAAACGGCCCTATTACATAAGTTTAAGATTAAAATTTTATTTTACCATTAGCGTTCCACTTTCATCGAATCTGCCGAAAGAATTTTTAAGCTTCTCACGCCGAATTAAAAGGCGAGAAAGTGAAACGTTAAATCAAATGTGAAACCAATTCGGCTATATGTTTAAAAAAAAATTGCGAAGGTTGTTACCAAATGTTCTATGGAGAGCAAGGTAAACAATTAAATTAAGTTAACTGAGAGCAAGCAATTCAGTAAGAAGACAAGCTGCATTCAGCAAAGATGGAAGGTAGTCAACCACCATACTCAGGCTTTTCTATAAAAATATCGATAAACCCTTGAAGTAATAATATATATGGAGAGAGAGCTAACCAATTTTACCCAACCTGTACAAACTTACGATAAATCATTTAATCCGGGTTTTTACGTCGTAAACCGGGAGAGAGAAAGAGACATGACAAGTTGTCACATAATGTCGCACCACTTTTAGTTATGTAAGCATGTTTTCCGTCTCCCGCGTCTCTTACGACTCCGACGACTCCGCCCACTACGTTTTGTTATGCAATATAGCTCAACGGTTTTTGAGGTTATATCCTATGATTTTGTTGATAACCACACTGTGAAAAGTGGTTATACAATTAAATAACATTATGTCGACATGTGCCATGAATGTTAAAAGGTGTGTCCACGAAAACCCTAGTCTCGCCCAAGTAAGGAAAAAATAAACAATCCTGACTACACTGTTTCGCAATGCTATCCCTCCTGTATATTATTGCTCACCTTTATTGATGTGCTTGTGTTAAGAGCTCTGAAAACTAAACTTAGGGCGTGAAGGCGAACATTACTGCTAAAACACCAAAGGTACCATACTATAGGGAGACAGCAGGAGGTCAGCAGTATTGGAGGGACTTCTTAAGGTGACTGAGACTTAATTATTTATTTACAAACTAACGGACCATTGTCCGGTTACAAAAAAATGCATTACACGAAATGGAAAAAAGGGCAACAGAGAAAGATCAGCACACACATAAGATTTTGATGAAACAATTACAAAAATAGGACTAAAATATACATTTGAGTCAAAGCCTGAACAAGGTTTTGGTAGTCGTAAAGAATGACAAAAATCGTTTAGACTGGTACCGAAAATTTCAAGACCGTGGCTTTAGTCAACAAGTCTCGACATTCTGGATAGTGGAGAATGATTCCCATAATTAGTAGAGTGATGATTGAGGAACAGCAATTCATTGTTTCTAAGTCTACTACTTCCCAAGAGTTTCAATGCCGATTATGATGAAATTAGTTTAAGACAGCATATTATATAAGGGTTAGACGATATGCTAGTCGAAATCAGAACATGTGGGAATGTAAAAAAAATATTATTAGCTTTTCTGAGCCTTCCATATCACATTTCACATGAAAAAACAGTTTAATCTTGCTATAATCACGAAATCTTACTTGACTTGCCAGAAAAAAATATGTGTTGCTTTAATCCACCTATTTAAAATAAAGAATAAAATCTATTAAAATACATTATAGGTAGGCTTTATACTTTATTAGGTAGGTGGGTGTTTGAAAACTTTTTTTTTTTTAAATTTAAATCAGTTTGAAAAGTTTCATTCCTACTTACAAACGTACTTAAAAAGGAAATTATTTATTTATTTTCGTAGAAAGCAACCACTTTGTGGTTTGATATATTTAAAGAAATGAAAAAATAGCTTTGTATAAGACCACTTATATCATTTTTTTTTTATGACCGACCGGTTTCGCTTAGCCTAAGCATCATCAAAGTACAATAATAAATTAATTAGTTTTATTTTGTACCCTGATGATGCTTTGGCTAAGCGAAACCGGTCGGTTATATAAATTAAAATAATATTCGTGGCCTTATACAGGGTTATTTATTCATTTCTTTGAATAATTCATAGTTAATATTCGTATGATTTCTGAAAGGGAAAAAAATACTCGCATATACAGTGCTAAAACTCACTTGAAGAAGGGTATGTTTGGATTTAGTAAAAGTCAAGGGGTTACCTTCCAAAAACCTTCCAGCACTAGGTCAATGTTTCAGAGCTTACACACGGTTCGGTTTCTCAGAAATTCATTTTCAGCAGAATGTAAATGAAGAAATTTTATTTACACAAGGAGAGAATTTCCCATTTGGTACCATTTTACAAGCATTTTATTAAGTCCTGTTTTTATAAAGCACGCGCGTATTCAATTTGTCAAGGTCACGCTTCAATTACGCTCTTAATTTTGGAAAAAAGTGCACACATTTTCAATATAATATTTGAATAAATAAATACATGATAAAGAGTAGATGGGCCAAGGTCATAAAACATGAAAGTTTAACTTAGGTCCCAAAGTTTCACTCCTTTTAAAGAATAGTTCGGTTCTGAATATAAGAAGTTGTCCCAGTTATATCACGTCAATATACTTTTGTCGTTAAACGTGCTAAAAAAGCCCTGCCCCAACAAGTACTGTATTTGTTATGTGTACTTATGATTTACGTCAATGCCTCGTAAACCTTTAAGGTTTTAGGAAATGCTTCCCGCTAGGTTAACGGTTCAAGTCAAATGGCATTCTGTTTGATAGGCAATTGACAAAGTGACACTTAACGATAAACGACAAAGCTTCTTTAAACTATTGGGGTTTACGTTTACAACATGCGATACTTATTTGTAACAATCGCACGAAAGGTGGCATTTACTTGCTCGTTTAATTGAAAAATGTAAAACGAATCCAGAAAAACGTACTTTATAGAAAATGCTGTTCGTTACATTAGTAGAATAGAAATCTAGATAGTCCTAAGGATTAGACGCAGTGAAAAAAGGCCGAAAAGTTATTATTTTTCTTTCGCACTTTCAAATACAGCACGCGATGTTATTATTATTATCGTTATTAAAAGAAATCACAAAATAACTTTGTATAAGACCACGGATATTACTTTAATCTTTATTACCGGCGGTTTCGCTTAGCCTAAGAGAATCATCAGGATACAAAATTAAATTAAACAAAAAATACAACGTGTGCGGCTATATATACATACAGAGGGAAAAATATATATAAAATAACAGAACAATGAGAAAACAATAGAATCACTTTTAAATTATAACAAATGAATAGAAAGAAAGAGACAGATAATATGAACAGAAAGAGAAAAAACTTCAACTGAGAAGGTGATACTCGTATCGCCCTGGTGAAAGACCACCATTCAGAATTGAAACGTTTCTTGAAATGGCTTTAGCCGTGTTTGGTGACCAGATCTGAATAGCCAGGTACTTCCCAACCTTCCTCTTCCCAATCTCCTTCCCCTCCCCAGTACCTTCAGCCTCACAACATACCCTATTTGGGGATGCCATAGTCTCACTGGCTCTAGACGGTTGAGAGCAGTTGAGACTCTTTGTGCGGTATTCATATAAAAAAGATGATTAAAGAGTAACAATAAATTTTATGAGCTTACACGAAATATACCAAATATTGGGACTACTGGAAAAATTTACCTGATTATTAAGAATTCGATATATTTTATTCTCCCTCTGTATGTAAATATAACCGCACACTTTGTATTTTTTTAAGTTTAATTTTGTACTCTGATGATACTAAGGCTAAGCGAAACCGGTCGGTCATATAAATTAAAATAATATCCGTGTTCCTATACTAAATTATTTTTTCATTTCTTTAAATATGTCACACCACAAAGTGATTACTTTCTACAAAAATATATTATCATTATCTTTATACGTACAATCACAGTGGTTTGATTATTTCACATTTAATCTTAACCTGAGAAAACTATTAGCACGCTTATTTAAAAATTTCAACAAACACCTGTAGAAATTACACAACCATTCAATTTATTAGAAGAAACAACATCTTATATTCCACTCCTATGAAACTTAATTCCTATGGGTTGATACATATCAATTGCCTAGGCATATTGAAAAACACAACACAAGAAGTTTTGGTATGTTTGATTTTAGAAATAAGTGCATAGAAGGGTATAGAGAAAAAACTTATACGTTTTTTTAAATGTTTTTAAAAAAGAAAAACAAACACTCCAGGGTAACGAATAACCTGATAATATTTGAGAAACTCCTACTTCCATCATAATACGGGGAAAATATTGCTTGCGCAATGATGGAGGACTTAACCAACGGAGGAATTGTACCTACGACGCCCGGATAAGAATCCGATGCGTTTGCCCACTCAGCTACTAACCCATTGATACTCAACCTGCGGCCTGCGGGCTGCATGCAGCCCGCCAAGCTTTTTTGTGCGGCCCTCAACACATTTATTATCAGGAACATGATTTACAAAATCTAGCATTCTATATTTCGTATATCTTGAGATTAATTTTGACTTTGACGTACAGACATGGAAACCCGAAGAGGATGGTCGTTGTCGTGTCAACATCAGATCTGGTATAGAGTGTTACTACCACACGCTAGATTTATTCCCAAAAAACAAACATTTGACAGACAAATATGCGCGCAAATAATTTTGCTTGTGGCAACACATAAATTTTTGACAGCTCCAAAGTTGAATGTGTCACAGTCACAGTGTTGCGGCTTTATTTCAAGTAAACATTATGCGGAACACGGATACGATAGCTTTTTTTGCTGTCTAATAAAATATTGTTTTGTTATAATTTAACTACCCATAATGGCGGGAGAAGACTGCAATAAGTATAGTTAATTATATTAGAGCCCAAGAACTGAACCACAGGAAGTTTAAAAGTCTTTTGGAAGAATTGAACAGTAACTATAGTGACATTCTTTTACATACCTCGGTGAGATGGCTAAGCCGAGGTAAAGTTCTGGAACGGTTTTATTCTTTGAGGCATGAAATTATTTTGTTTTTACAACAAAATAATAAAATTTACAGCGAGCTTAATAATGACGGATGGTGGTGTCTTTTAGCTTTTCTGTGTGATATCACAGAAAAACTTAATGAACTCAATCGTGGCCTACAGAGCGAAAATAAAATCATTTCGCAGATGGCGAATAAAATGTTTGCTTTTGTAGAGAAATTGAACATCTACCACGGAGAAATAGAGAACCAAGTATTGCATAACTTTCCAACTGTTATAAAAGCTAAACAAGATGGTATACATGTTTCTGAAGAAAACTATAAGATATTTTAAAATTATTTAGCTGCCTTAGCTAAGGAATTTAAGAGCAGATTTCAGGACTTACGTAGTATCAAGAATTGTTTGTTACTTATAGAAAATCCCTGGCACCTAGAAACAGCAACTTTAACACATTTAGCTGCACTGGGATATGATTATGCAGTGCTTTTTGATGAATTTATCGAATTTAAGAACGATACTAATCTGAAAGTTATTTTTGAAGAAAAAGGAGAGGGGAAGGAGTACATCCATTTTTGGGAATTAGTTCCTGAAAAATACAAGACTGTAAAAAATTGTGCCTGCCTGCTCCTCACATTGTTTGCATCAACATATATTTGTGAGTCATCATATTCCAAAATGAAATATGCAAAAAACGTATACAGGAATCGACATACTGATTTTCACCTTGATGACGTATGAGGGTAGCATGCAACAATTATAAACCCGATTTGTCTAAAATTGTTGAAAATTTATCCCAATGTCAAAAATCACACTAAATTCATAATAAACGCTTGGATACATGTTACTTTTGAGTTTTATTTTTTTCACTATTGTAATTTTTAACGAACCTATGTACTATTATTATTCTGTTTTGGTTATATTTTTATAAATCTCAAATGGTTTTCCGAAAAAACGGGGGTGGTGGGTTTCATGATATTTTTTGTCGTACCAGTATAGTGTTGCGGCCCGCGTAGCTTTACAAATATATGTATGTTGCCCGAAGACAAAAAAGGTTGAGTATAAGTAGTAACTAACCGGTCAAGGGATATAGAAGGACTGATGTAAGGAATTTAAAAAAATCTTTAAAATTACATTTTTTGGGTTTGAAACACATTATTATTTTCCAACGTCATAATTGACGGACTTGTAACCATCTGTTCGTCAATTTTCTTTTGCTACAACTCTTGGATTTTGAAATAATATTATTTCGAGTTTCTATTGTCATACCTTTTATCCAAAATAAGGAAACTAAGGAAAAACTTGTTGCACTACATCCAGACCTGGCAGTGGCCATAAATATAACTAAAAAATCATCTTCACTAGCAAATATCATTAAGTTTCTAGTTCATGCGTAATAACCTCGGAGTAAGAATATGTATGGAGAGAGAGCTATTTTTTTTTACCCAACCTATGAAAAATTGTGATAAATCACTTCCTCCGGGTTTTTACGTCGTACACCATAAGAGAAAAAGAGATAACAAAAGTTTTCGCAAAATATTTCACCGCTTTTAGTTATGTAAGCATGTTTTCCATCTCTCGCGTCTCCGGCGACTCCGCCCACTTCGCCCACTTTTGTTATAAGATATAACTCATCGGTTTTTGAGGTTATATCCAATATTGTTGTTAATAAAAATACAAAGATAAAGTGGTTATACAAATAAACAAAACATTATTCGACATGTGCTATGAATGCATGTATAAATAAATCCAAAATGAGTTAAATATATCACTTTTCACAGGTATTTCAACAGTTTTAAATATTTATGATATTTAGGATTACCAAATTTTTAAGTATATAAAGACTTTATATTAACTATAATTTTTCATTATTATTTAAGCGAACGTCATGTTATTCGTTTTGTAAGATATTCTGAATCAATAAATCATTTAATCTTTGATATAGTTTTGTTATGCGAACACTTTTGAGGTTATGTACTATATTTGTCTGTTTGTAAAAAAGATGTGTCTATGAAAACCCTAGCCACAGTAGTCAGGCCGTTCAGAGTAGTCAAGCAAAAGTCATTAAAACTGACTACACTGCCTTGGATAGGTAGGTCTCTATGTATATCAATACTCTAAGGTATTAACCATATCAAATATTACGACATTACGATTTTATACAGAGGAAAGGTCCAAATAAAATATAAAAATTTATTTGCGAAATGGGTGAACCTGCAAATACCATTCCGTTTTATCTCAGAAAACACTTAACTGTTATATTTACACGACCGCAGCGTTGAAAGTATCATAAAATTTTAATTCATATGGCACTGCTTGGCTGAAAGCTATGGCGGAGCGTTATCAAAACTGGCGAAAGTTATTTAATGTAATTAAAATAAATTAATAAAGTGCTCAGATTTTAATTGATATAAAGTTTTGGTTGAACGATCTCGATGTGTTTGGGGTTGATGTACGTATAGCAACCTTAATACTGGAAGTAAATATTATTCAATAAGAAAACATTAATACGTAGAACGTTCAAGTAATGTTTTAATTTTCAGAGTCATGTTATTCTTTAAGCGTGGTGAGGTAGAACTAAGTTCTAATCATTACTGGTTGAATTTATAACTTTGGTGTGTAAAATCTGTTTGTTCATCTCAACAAAAATCTGGAATGGTGTTTATATTTGGTATTTGCATGACTTTTTTGTCTGGAATATCTAGATCAACGTAATATCTTTAAGTCCCAAACATTATTTTGATCATGAGCTATGTAGTTTTGAAATTTCAGGTTATTCCATGTTCTTCAACAAGAAAAAAGGGTTGTGAAATCTCCACAGAAAAAATGTGACGTGGGTTTAAACCATTTGAATTTGAAGTTTCATTTCAATTTAAGTCAGAATAAGTTTAAAATATGGTTCAAAGTTTTGGCAAAATATCAGTTTGACTTTCTTAAATATTTATTTTTAGTGAATGCCGCACAAGAGTCCCAACTGCTCCCAGCCGTCTAGAGCCAGTGAGACTATAGCATCCCAGTTGGAAAAAGTTGTGAGACTGAAAGTAGTGTAGAGGGGAAGGAGATGGGGAAGAGGAAGGTTAGAGCACCTGGCTATTCAGATCTGGTCACCTAACACGGCTAAAGTAATTTACTCTCGCAATACTATGCATACGTAATTATCATTACATAGGGAAGAGAATAAATAGTTACTTGACAATTATCAATAAATATTATTTGAACATTTTATCTGAAAGCTGTATCCTTTTATCAAATATTAAGTTTTTGCCAACGTTCAGCCTACATAATGTGAACCTAGAGAAATAAAATATATTTTGTGCTTTTACTTAAGCCACCCCTTTTTATGAAATTGTTTCATTTGAAACGTACCAAGGATAAAGTCCTTAAGCTACAAATATACCCCCTATGATCTCAAAAGTCCTATCGTATCGCACAATATAGTAAAAATTTGACCACCCTGGGTTCGGTTGTATGAAATTTTTCGTTAAGGATCTGACACTTTGACAAAAGTCTATTGTATTTGTAGTAGTTCACAAAAAACGCATATTTTATCTGTATACCTTTTATTATAGATTTACCCTCCAAACGGTGATTATTATTAGAGAATCCCTTAAACTGCCTAAGTTCGTATGTAGGTATATGTATTTGAACATATTAATTTTTTTCTTTGTCCTTAGTATAGAGAGCCATTTCCTTTATAATATAAGAGTATGAATTTAATACACCAATCAATGGAATTGAATTTCGCAACAAAAAATCACAGAAGTTAGCTTTTAAATAAATATACGCTTGGAAAATTTTATTTTTTTCGCTCTAAGATTATTTTCTATTTTTTTATTAAATTGCCTTATTGCTCATTTTAATATTGATTTATATAAAGAATATTATCAATCTTCAAAGAACATTAAAACAGAAAAAAAGCAAATTAAAAAATAGGTTGTGACCGAGATACAAATTAGAAACCTCCACTATATCTCGGAGTGGCGCATTTACCAACTCTGCTATTCCAACTAATTCATTGGTCGTCATTTTTAATCGATAAAGTGAAGGTCTCGAGTTTGCGTCTCGGTCAAAACCTTATATTTTTAATTTTTCAGGCTTTTCTGTTTTCATATATTTTTTAAATGTGTTGATATTAAAAAAAAAGATTTATTTTGTTTTCTCTTGTAGAAATGAGTTTACTAGAAAAACAGTTTCCTAGGATTAAGTATTGTATCATTTTCACATCGTTTCTTGATACGGTACTTACGTAAAATAAAGCTAATTAGATTGTTAAGAAAAAAATCAAGCACACAGAAATCTCTCATAAACCGTCAAATGTATAGTAAAATTCTAGAAATTACTGCAATAGAGAATATTTTTCAATTTAAATAGTCAGACGAAAAATTGTTATTTCACATTATTTTTTTTTGGAATATTTATAAATTATTAGACTAAATTTTATTATTAAAAAAATATATTAGAATAAAATGTGTGCTATAACCGTGTATTCATATATATATAATCTTAAACATTAAAACACACAATCTGTGAACACACGATGTGATCTAACTTAAGATGGATAAAACACAAATAAATAACTTCATAAATTAAACAAAATAAAAGTATTTATCGAAGGAAGCAATCACTTTGTAGCTTGACATTATAATTTAAATAAAAAATATTTTAGTTTTAAGCCACTTTATTTATACACATATAACATTTGACCGGTTTCGGTTAAACTTAACCTTCTTCAGGAAAGTATATATATATAAAAACTAAAAGTTTATATATATACTTTCCTGAAGAAGGTTAAGTTTAACCGAAACCGGTCGAATGTTATATTTGTATAAATAAAGTGGCTTAAAACTAAAGTATATTTTATTTAAAATCAAAATAAAAGCATTTTTTCACCGAGTTGACATAGTAAAATACCACAATCATGATAGCAAATAAATAAAAAAAATATACATACATAAAAAAGAATAATAAATTGCTGCTTTAATGGAGCCGCAACGTAAAATATTCAAACGATTCATCGGCTTAATTGTTCGAGCGGTTCTGAGCGTAGGGTTTCTACCCAGGCGTCCCGGATTCAACCCTCTGCTTTATAAGTCTTTTATCATTTTACATGCAACATTTCGTCGTGTTATTCGTAACCTGGGATTGTTTGTCTTAGTTTAAAAATAAATAAAAGGGCTATCTTTTGTATGCATGACAAATCAGTAAAAATATCTTGTATTAGAATAGCATCATAGTCGGGCAGAAAAAATAGAAAATATCTGCCTCTACTATGTCCGTATTTCAGCTTTCAAATGCCCTGGCATCTGCCGAATGGCCATTACTATAAATTTTCTGTTGCATCGTAACCCTCGACCACCAACCTCCACCAATCTTCTGTACTCCTGGTAGAGCACCATTCCATATTCCGGCGTGAAGGCTGGAGAGCCATCACCTGTAATTTCTCATTTTAATTGCTTATTAATTTTAGCCAAGATACCTATCTAAGCCAGAGATTAACTGCCTACTCAATATTTATTCGCCATAAACATAGTATGTGGTTCTACAAAATGCACAGGTTGCTAGAATCTATAAATCACAACGCAGTTAGTCTAAGCTCGCTGTCATCTATTCGAATGAAAACTATTTATAACAATTTAACTACACGAATGAAAATGAAATAATAACTTTGTATAAGACCACAGATTTTATTTTAATTTTTATGACCGATTGGTTTCGCTTAGACTGTGCATAATCAGAGTAGAAAATTAAACTAAACAAAAATACGTATGGTGTGGTTATAAATACTCATACAAACATATGGAGAACACAATATAAAATATAATAAAAAAGAAAACAGTAAGAAAACAAAAGAATAAAATTTTCAAATTATAACAAACGAACAGAGTGAAAGAGATAGATCATATGAAATGAAAGAAGTAAAACTTCAACTGAGAAAGTGATAAAAGAATAATGAGAAATTTTATGAGCGTACGAGAAATATACCTAATATTGGACTACTGGTCAAATTTTATTGATTATTTAGAATATGACTATTAATTTTAATGGCTTTCATTATTTTTGATTAAATTACTTTGTTTTGTCAATTTTATTTTAACTCAATTTTCGACGGGTCCCGGAACCCGCATCCTACCTTGGGAAAAATTGTCTGTTTAAATTATTATAATTATGGCCACAAAGTGAATGCTTTTTACGAATACAAAAACTATTTACCTTACTACAGTAGAAAGAGCCGTGAGTTGAAGGATGCAACGTGAAGAGTGCCTTGCTTATAGTTAACCTATGATAAGAGAGAGCATCAGAAGAAGAAGAAGAAGAAGAAGATTAATTTACTTACATGTATCATTATGAAATATAACCATATAAAGTCTTCTTGATAATTCCTACCTAACATAATATAAATTTTTCCGAAAATCCATTTTGTTACAAAAAATCCTCCATTTTATAGTATTTTAAGATACATTATTTGCCGACAATTTTTTTCACATTGTTCTAGTTAAATGAAATATATGTTTTAAAGTGATTAAATGGACAAATATTTACATATCTATGAGATTCGGCCAGTTAAGTGATAATAATTATAAAAGTTAGATAACTAGCTTATTGTCACATTGAAGTTGTAATTTTTAAGCTGATGGAAAATACCTTGAATATGTACGCATTTACACTATATTTACGTCATAATAAAAAAAATACAAGGTGTTTAAAACAATTCCGTACTTTCAAACTATCTAACATTTTACAAAAAATGAACCCACCAACCAAAGTTAACAGAAAAAATTGTACCATTGTTAAAAAACAAGGACCTCTCAATACATATCAATTTTAAACATAACTATAAAGCGAGGTTGTCACGCACTGTTATTACAAAGAGCTTTATCAAAAAGCTCTCGTGTCTCATTTTCCGACGTTTACACGTTTCAAAAACAACACTATATAGCTCCGTTTTAATGGAAATAATGATTATTGTAATAGTTCTCGTAATAACGGGCGAGAAACAAGGTTAGAACCGAGCTGACTTACATTACGGGCCATAGACGAGCAATGCTGGAAGAATAATTGTGGAGGTAGTGTTACATCGATCCCTAATTGGCCATAGAATTACCTGTTACTTCCTCGATTTTTTTGTGAATGTGGATTTGACGAATGAAACATACACTGACCATTATATATGCACATTCCTGTTATTTCATTAGTATATCTTAAGTCCCGAAGAAGATTCAGTTGAATCGAAACTAGTCGACGTATTGATACCAAATAAAAGTGGATTCAAACAATGTGTCTTTTTATTTAATTTAAATATTATTTTATATGAATTAAATATCTTACATCACATATCAATTAAATATAATTTATTTGCTCACGGAGAATAAGTAAATATAATAATATAGGTAAATATTTAATCATAAAGCATGATTCTGTTTTCGGAAGCTGGAAAAAAACTCTCAAAATTGGGTCAAATTCGGTACATTGAACAAAAAGTGTTTGTTAAATTAGTATCCGAAAATCAAAAATAATTATTTTTGATTCATTATGATCGATTTATTCATCCATATACAAAGTTTCTTGCGTGTGCCATTCAGCCTTTTCATATAAATTTAAAAAAAAAAGATATGAATAGGCTAAATGGAAAAATAAAAGAAAAATCCTCTTCTGCGGCATAATCCTGGAGAAGTTGGGTGTTACAGAATAGGGGCTGAGTCGAGTAATCGTCGATTCAGTCCTCTGTAACTGCCTGCTCCACCGATGTGACATGTTGTAATTTGAAATTTGACGTCTTGCTTTGTTATAATTGCTACAACATGCGAACATACTATAATTTTCTTCGGTGCGGCTGACTTTGAGCGCCACCATAGCTTCGGAATTGACGTGATTACCGTAATTAGATGTGTTTTGTATTCATGAATAACGTGATTTTAAACACTGCGTAGTATTTTCACAGATTGCAAGTTGAAAACAAAGTATTCATAATTTTATTTAGAAACAAATATAAATATTACGGAACAGTCGCTTTTATTTGTAATATCCTTAGAAATGAATCATTTATATTCTCTACTATTCTTTAATGTCACTCGAAGAAAGATAAAAAAAAAAACTTATTTAAAAAATAAATATATTTTCTTAAGTAGGTATTTAATTGTGTTTTCCATCTGTGGCTAATCAGAGCGGTATATATATGGGCTAACTTAAATAGAAAATTGCTGATTCAATGATTTTCATATTAATTTTAAAACGTTATAGCAAAAGCTTTAAATATTTGATTTCACTCAAACTACTCATTAAACCTTCACGTCACTAATAAAAACAAACTGTGCTATTTTACTACAAACAAAAAGATGGACAAACAAACATTCATTTTTTATATGTAGATATCGATAACCTTTCTCAGACTGGCAAAATTTCTCATAGCCCGTGCGTGGATCAATCAATTTATCTGTGTTACGTCATTAGGGGTTTTTAGCGGTCTCCTTTGTTAAATGATATGAATAGATTGCGGATTTAATTTCCGCTATAGTGCTAAAACAATCACAATAGTTTCAACTGCCGGAACCAGTGATACTATGGCATCCGTCTTACACCAGGTTAGCAGTATGTACGTATCATTTCGGAAACGCTGACGCATTTGAAGTCGATTAAAGGATTCGTAACGGTCGTAATGTACAGTGATTAATGAACAACTCTTAGCGGAAATTTATAACTCGTTAGCAAAGAAAAATATTTTCATACAAAAATCAGGCAAAATTTTAGGGTGAAAGTAATGTAGGAAAGTAGACACCTACCATAATTTAGAAAGCCTCTATTTGACAGCTTATTAGTATTAGTGGTAGACATTTCGTGCTATGGGGGCTAATGCACAAAACAACTGGCTCATTTTAATGGCTTCCCGACAAGTCTCGATGTTTGCATTACAATGCAGGATTTATACGGAATTAACCACCGTTTCCCATTTACTATGGACGTGTTCGTGCCACGATGAAAAAGCCATCGAGTTTTTGAAATAAATGCGCAAGAATGAAATAGATAAGGAAAAAAATAATTCCGAATGTTCTTTCCAGCGTGGTTACGTGAGGTATGGGCTGCAATGATCACATTTGACATAGATACATAAATGACAAATAAAATATATTTAAATAATATCGAAAATCTAGAACACAAATGTGAAACAGAAAAAGCCAGCAAATAAAAAGAAAATGGTCACCACTGAGACTCGAACTCGGATCCTCTACCCTTTCCAGGAGTAATGCTTTAACCAATTCGACCATTGTGACCTTATTAGAAAGTCGCATTTTAATCAATCTTATATTTTAATTGCAAATTATGAATATTATTTTTAATTTCTTCCGATTTTTGGCAACCATCTATGTAATGGAATCAAAGCTCAATCCGTGTTCATTGAATACAAACATGGTGTCTTGGATAAATATCCATTTTTTTTTAATACAAAAGATCTTTTGACATCTTGCAAAGTCTCGAATTAATATTGAAAAAGGAAATAACTCATAAGTATTAATGCTTATATTTTTTAAAATATTTAAATTATATCAATAAGCTTTAACACAAATATAGAGTAGAGGGACGATCCCAGTTCGAGTCTCGGTTGTGACCATTGTTTTTTTTTTTTTGACTTTTTCTGTTTTAAGTCGTTTTTGGGAATTAGAAAAATAAAAAATTACACACATAATTATTAACACTATTTTTTGTTGTTGCTATTTTGTGAGAAAATTATAATTAAGTGTTTATTAGAAAGCAACAGGAATCACGAAAAAGTATTTTTTAAATTACATATTTTTCTCAGTAACAGTTTTCATCCTGAGTTTTTTCCAGTCTTTACATTGGAAAATGCCCTACGGTTGTGAAGTTTATTCTTAAAATTTGCCTAATTTTTCAGGTAGTTAAACGGTAAGGGTGATAATGTATGCTATTCAAAGCATCCTCCCTTCCATTTTTTTATGAAATAGTTCAATTCCTACTTCCAGTGTTGTTAAATTTCATATCTTTGTATGTTTTAAAGTATCGCACCATAAAATTATGATGGCAGTTTTGAAACCATCCCTTACAGTCTTATGATCAAAGGTTCGTGCCATAACTACCCTTATTATACACAAGAGTTAAATTACATGGCCATGCAGCCCTCTTAACCCATCGATCACAGGTACCAAACATTAAATGCATTAAACTGTAAATTTTCAAAATGATTTTGTTATTATGTTAGAATGCCTTCTTTGCAAACATTTGTGGAAATCCAAGCCTGCCAGTGAACGTAGTAATTATATTTATTGTGTATATATAACGAAAGCTCTTTTTTAAGGAGGGTAAATAACAAATTTGTTACGTTTAAAATTGGGTAGTTATGTGTAATGGCAACGTGCCTATGTACTATGGACACAGCAAAAGCACTTATATTGACATGAAAACAAATCTCGTATAATCAATGTGAAAGCATGTGGTATTCCTACTTTAGTTTTTTTTTCTTTTTTCAGCATTGAAGCTTAAAATAAAAACATTGTATGGCGTGATAATATTCTACATTGATCGATGAATAATGAATTGTTTTCAATTTACCTCAATAAGACGTCCGTATCAGAGCGTTTAGTTAATTGACACTGTATTAAAAGTTCTTAAATCAATACCCGACGAGTTCTAATAAAAATATTTAAAGTGACATGATTATTCTTTGACGTAAAATTTTCACCTAAAAACTATTTTAAATATGATTACTGCACAATAATCAGATTTGCTCAGGGCAAGTGAGACTATTGCATCGGGAAGGAGGTGAGATGGGGAAAAGGATCACTGAGAAAACATAGCTATAGCTATGTTTTGTGAGCAAACATAAACATAGCCACTTCTTATCCCAACATTCTTCTACCGATCTCCTTATCTTCCCATACCTGGATGGTCATATTGTGCTCTCCCAGACAGAGGTACCCATCAGCTACACTCAAAGTACCTTATCGAAGTGAAGAGTACCTACCTCAATAATTTTTGAAAATTGTAAATGATGGTGGCGATTAAAAATAAGTTGGGTAAAATATAGTTTTTGTGTTACGTTTAAGTCCCTGAAATATATATATTTATATATATATATATATATATATTTTTTTTTTTTAAGAAATACGAAAATTCATGTGTTACAAATAACCTGACAATATTTGAAAAACTCCTACTACCATCATGATAAGCAGAAGATTTTGCTTGTTGCAAAGATGGAGGACTTAGCCAGCAGAGGAATCGAATCCACGACGCCCGGATGGGAATTCGACGCGTTTATCCACTCAGCTACCGACCGGTCAATTGGATAAAAATATTAACTGGAAGTAATGAAAAACAAAAGAAATGGAAAAATAACTTTGAATAAGTCCACGGACATTATTTTGATATTCATGACCGACCGGTTTCGCTTAGCCTAAGCATCATCAGGGTACAAAATTAAACCAAACAAAAAGTTCAAAGTGTGCGATTATTTATAAATACGGAGGGAGAAAAAAATACAAAATAAAATAACAAAACAATTGAATAACATTGACAATTTCATTACGAATTTACAATAACCTACTTATCCAACACGTAGGGGCGAGGAAAAATGCGCTCATGTCAGAAGCAGAATCCATGCATTTTGAACATTCATATGAAGAAATTTATTAATATTCCAATTTCCAGGGTTTTTATTTCAGAATCATCCTATACTTATATTAATTCTTAGGAATTAATAATTTCGTGCAAATCCAATATGTAGAGACAACGAAAAATGCGCCCACATCACAAAAAAAATCCAAGCAATTTTACCACTCATTTAATGACATTTCTTAATATTTCAATTTCTTCTGTTTTTACTTGAATTTCATCTGTAACTTGTCAATTGTATAACAAATGCTCAATAACTTACAAATCCGACAGTTAGTGACAGAAAAAAATGCGCGCATATCAGAAGCAAAACCCTTATATTTTGACCACTCATTTGAGGAATTTTCTGAATACTCAAATTGATTGATATTTAGTCTGTTTTTATTTTTAAATCATATGTAACCTATATTTTGGATTACAAATTCTCAATAACGTACAAATCTGACAGGTAGGGCGAATAAAAATGCGCTCATGTCTTAAGCGAAAAATGCGCTGAAAATCCTTGCATTTTGACCACTCATCTGAAGAAATTTCTTAATATTTTGTGAATTTGTAATATTAAGTTACAGATGATTCTTAAATAAAAAAGATGAAATTTGAATATTAAGAAATTTCTTAAAATGAGTGGTCAAAATACCAAGATTTTACTTTAGATATGAGCGCATTTTTCGCCGTCCCTACCTGTCGGAATGTAATACACAGGTGACATATGAAACTCAAGTAAAAATAGAAGAAATTGGAGTATTAAGAAATTTCATTAAATGAGTGGTCAAAATACATAGATTTTTTTTCTGATATGTGCTCATTTTTCTCTGTTCCTACGTAATGGACTAAAACAAAATTGTGCATTCGTAAGAATATTGATAGGTTATTGATTATTTCGAAATAAAAACACTGTAAATTGGAATATTAACAAATTTCTTAATATGAGTGGTAAAAATGTATGGATTTAGCTTCTAACATGAACGCATTCTTCTCCGTCCCAACGTGTTCGCAAAAAATGTTTTTTTTCCTACTCGCACTGAACGGTGTAAGTCTAGTTCTCGGGCAACATTTAGCCCGGGGGCAAAAAATATGAAATGATTAAATAACTAAATTACATTTAAATCTTCATTCTAAAACATATTCAAATAATTCTATTCTATTTCTTAATATCTAACTTCCGTCTTCAGAGGCTCGTATATGCCCGATACAAAGCTAATTAAAAAAAAGAAATCGACGTTGAATTGGAACCTAGCAGAACACTACGAGCACATGACAAAAAATGAACAAAATGAGAAAAAAAAAAAACGCGCAATTTGATACCGTAGACTCCTGAACAGAAAAAATATTGTTTGGCATTTTTTTTTAAATACATCGTTAAATGTGTGCCGCCATAAAAAATGCGTACGAAACTTTAAAGTAGCAACACCCTAACCTATTATCTGATAAAAAAATGGTTAAAGATATAATTTTTTATACAAAACAGATATTCCAAAAAAATACTCGAATTATTTCTAATACTCGTAGTCTTATTAAAAGTTTGTTTTCTTATATCACTCGTCATGAGTGTTAAGTTTTTTTTCGTCTTTTAAATGCTTTTTTTGTAAGAAAAACAGCATGGGACACAATATATAAAACGAGTTTCATAGCTTATCCATGTACCATTACCAAAAAAGAGACTAGCTCTTGTGCTCGGTGTAGGACCCAAACATGCTAGAAAGTCAATGAGCTATATTTGAGGATAATTTTTTGAAATGAAAAATTGTATTTTCCAATAAACATTAATTGTTTTGCATTAACATAGGATTAAATTTTGGTATTTCGGGATCTCACTATCTCATATTAATTTCACAGTTTAATCCTGTTTTCTATGCAGTTTTGGGTAATTGAAGTTTTTACGTTCTTCGTTTGTGTTTCGAATATAGTGCAGAGCTTTTGGTTTACAATTTGCTAATTATTTTCATTGTTTTAGATGCTTTACTACTTACCTAATATACATTTTTTGTTGAAGTGTTACATGTTTCCATGTGTCACCTTATTCTTCGTGAGTAATATTTTTTTTAAATATTTTTTCTTTGCTTAGATACGTAATTTTATGCAAGGTGTAAGACGTTTAAATAATTATAATTTAATAATTTTAATAGCGCCGTTTTTTGTGAAAAATTACATCAATGGTAAAAATCTTAATACCTAGGCTCCATCTCATAACTAACCATAATAAGTACTTATTAGTGATATTTCTGTTTGATATAAAAAAAATGGTATTATAATGTATGGTGTCTGCTATTTAGAGTTGTCGGTATTCTGTTCTAATTTCTTTCAAATTATGTTTAGTGATTTGGATTTCGGCCGCCATTGTTCGTATCCATTTGACATCGTCAAATTCGCGGCTTGCAAATGACAACGTATCGTTATATACGTACGATATGCACCGTTGGCAAATCTAGACTAAATTAAAATTATTCCGAACACTTTGTAATATAAACGAATGGCATACGGGAATATATGGATTTGGTGAGGTACGGACGCGTTCTTAAAAATGGAAGGAATTATGATATATGTACGATATGCCCGGTTTTCAAAAAAAGCGGTAATATGAAATGGAGTCCGAAAAACTTCAAAATATATGTACCCTGCAAAAAAATATGTATTACCTAAACATGATTCCATAAGCAGTGGTAGTCAAAAGGATGAGAAGTATAAATACATGTATATATAAATGTATAAATCCCGCTATGTTACATGATATATTTCTGTGATAAATCATATTTGTTAGAAACCAACCAAACAATGCGTTCTCTATTTACACAAATAAACCTACCTTAACTAGGCACAAAACAAATCATTTCCTATTGTTCTACAAATGCCTGGAACTTACAAATAACTTTAGATTATAATATACGGCTGTGTATAAAACAACACCATACTTTGATCAGAGTACCGATGTGGGCGATTCGATCACTCACCAAATAACGCTGAAGGGGAGACCGCCACCCACCAAATTAACCACCTACGCTGCCATTTGACCTACCCTAGTCCATGAGCCTTTGATTCAAATGTAGGTCACAATACCAATCAAGTGAGTATATATGCTAACACCAAATTATGTGATTAATTACAATCTTTAAGCGATTAAAAAAAAAAAATATATATTTCTTATTTTAGTTGATAATTACTGTTTCTGGGTTTTTCGCTTAACCTTTACTAAAAGTTTACTTTACTAAAACTTCTAAAAGCTTTGTTTTAGAGTTGTTGAACTGTAAATATTGTAAGCCCTGAACAATTTAAAAGCTGTTTATTATACATTTGCAGTAAGAATACACATAGAGAGAGAGAGAGAGAGCTAAAAAAGAAGAAAGACAAAATAACAAGACAGTTTGCACATAATATCGCACCACTTTTAGGTATGGACGCATGTTTTTCGTCTCCGGTGACTCCGTACACTACGTTTTGTTATGCGACATAACTCAACGGTTTTTGAGGTTATATCTTATATTTTTGTTAGTAAAAATACTGTGAAAAGGTTGCTTTACAAATAAACAAAAAAATTGTCGATATGTTTAATGAATGGCTGTAAAAAAGTGTGTCCACGAAAACCTTAGCCACGCCCGAGTCAGGAAAAATCAACAATCCTTACTACACTATTTCGCAAAGCTATCCGTCCTGTATATTATTGCTCTTAAATTATATATGTTAAAGGGGGTAGCAAAATATATTTTGTTTACATTTATAAATAAAGGTTATTATCCAACTTTCACCTCTTTTAAATAAATATTTTTTAGGATTAAAAACGATTTTGCATAAGTTTTACTACCCGAATCTGTCCTTGTTTTGATACCTGCTATGTTTTCTAATCGAGAAAATCATAATTACGAAGCAAACACGAAGATTTTCTAATTAATATTGTTTGCGTTTCATTATATTATTTCAATAATTAAAACACAATGGCGCTTTCTCACATTTTATATAATTAGGTGAATATTTTAAAGCTCAACAGTAGCTGTATTAAAAAAATAAAATTCATAGTAAATACCGCACAAGAGTCACAAATGTCTAGAAGCAGTGAGAATATGGCATCCCCAATTGGGGTATGTTGTGAAGCTGAAAGTAGTCGGATGAGGAAGGAGATGGAAAAGAGGAAGGTCGGGAAGGTTGGAACGTACCGTATATTTACCATATATTTTTTAATATGATTTAAATGTGTTATGACACATATTAATTAAATAAAGTTATTAGCGTACCCCGGGTTCCAACCCGCGACCTGTGAATTCGCAGTCGAGCGTCTTACCACTCGACCACGGAGGCCGTCAAATGTTATGTTACAAGATTTAAAAAAATCGTGGAATTTTAAATTTTACAAAAAAAACATAACGCCAAAGGTAACCGGTTCGAGAGCGTTCAGGAAACATTACTATTCTTTTTATTATCTTAAAACTACAACTAACTAACTAACTAACTAACCATCACGCCGTTTCCCCGCAATTCAATTATTTATTATTTTTAAAACATTACAAAAATTTAAATTCTAAGCCGTTTTTAAATAAAATGAGTAAGAGTGTATTAAATAACTAACTAATTAACCATCACCGTTTCCCCGCAGGGGTAGGCAGAGAGGACGGACCTCCATACAACTCTGTCTTGGCACACACTTCTTGCTTCACTTACATTCATACATCGTCTCATACATACTCTTCTGTTATTCTGACTCTTCACATGACCCGATTCAAGTATTTGATTTACTTATAATATAATATATCTCACAAATAGTGATGTATCAACATTTTTTATGGGTGTTTTGTAGTGAAATGCGTATTGTTTTCTTTTAAACACCATTTGCCACAAAAACATACGGAGGGGAAAACTATAAATCCAAATAATAGTTGAAAAATAAAGTCGTGTAAAAATATTTCCCGAAATTATAAGAGTGCTACCTACCTGTCGCTCGATAAACTCGGGTGGCCTTGTTTTTTAAGCAGATCAGGTTGATTAAAATAATAAATGCTATATTTTCAGCACAAAAATAATCAGATTGTATCTCGTACAATTCATTGGCCAAGTCGTGGAATAAAAATGAACTAGCATTAAGTTATTGTCGAACACAAGCGAGCATAAGAATGTCGTGCGGGTTTTGGTTTATTCCCAGCCGTGCGTTATCAAGTGGGTAGCTGACTGAATGTTTCGTGTTAGGCTGTTATTATTATGACGGTCAGGCTTTTATCACGCGTTATTATGATGTTTTTATAAGCCCGTTAAAATAACGTTAATTTATTGTCGAGGTATGGTTGCGTACCGTTTATATTAATTTGGCGGACTGAATGTTCTTCAGTTGTTTTATTATATTCGTATTTTTTTAATACTTCAAAGGAATAAATAGTATTAAAAATTAAAGAAAATATATTCAAAGAATGGAAAAAATAACTTTGTATGAGACAGCGGATATAATTTTAATTTTTATGACCGACTGGTTTCGCTTAGCCTAAGCTGATGATTCAGGGTACAAAATTGAACTAAACAAAACAATGTTTCTACGAAAAAAAAATAGATAATAATAATAATTTCTTTATTAAATTCTTTATACATGACAAACTTATAAATTTAATGCATATAAGATATAAGATTTTATTTTTATAAAATAAATACAAAATAAAGTAAATAAATACGCAAGAAAAAAAAAATTCAAAAAAAAATTCAGGCTGTGGTGATGATCAGGTCAATGAGGAAAAATTCTTTCGAATTAATAGGATTTCACTTCTGAATCTCTCTCTCCTCACTGACATGAAATAAGTCGATATCGGAAGAGATTTTGTTCAGGAGCAATATACTCCTTCCCACCGGCAGAACCATTGGCAGGTTAGTCCTTCAGGCAGGAAGATATAATAATCTATGAAGACGCTGTCTTAGATAGTCATCAGGAACATAGAGACTTCAAAATAGATATACCTTCCCCAAAAAGGACACAATTGCGTCTGGAATAAATATTATAATATTATTTTGTAGAGCGCCGTTTTTGTGAAAAATCATCTCAAGGGCGATTTTTCACAAAAAGGCTTTATTTAAAAAAAAAATGTGCATGATTCAATTTTTAAACAATTCAATAAAACGGTATAAGATCATTAAAAAATATATTTTGGGGGATAATTTGCTCGAATGGTAAAATCTTCGCCGTCGGGTCAAAGTTCATCTCCAGTACAACAATTAAAATATTAAAGGCCACTTTAGCTAAAGCTTAGTGCTTCTATGAGATTTGCATAGACAAGAATAGCACTTAAGCTTTCAAACAGTTTCTTTTAACTTTATTTTCTTTTGCTCAACTCTTTACCGCAAGCCTTAACAAACATTCAGCCAGTCAAACAAACAGCGAAAGTTTAACTTTCTATTCTTATTAAAAATAACGTATAATCATTTTGTCTTTCCTTCTAGAAAGTGTACGGATCTCGAGAATTGCAGATTATAATTTTTTTTATTTCTAACTAGTAATTATCAAATTGTAGAGTAAAAATAACCTAAAACGAAATAATTAAAAATAATATTTAACTAAGGAATATTTTGATTAAAAATACATTTTAATTAAGGTTTTGAAATATAATATGACACACGATGATTATGTCAAATATTAAAATAATATTATATTATACATACATTTTGATATGTATATTATAGAGATGGTCGATATTTCTGTCCCGGTTAAAAGGAACTGGAACCGCCAATATTATTTCTTTGAGGAACTGGTTCCAAATTTTCGCAAACAAAAATATCGATATCCTTTGGGCGAGGACCAGTTTCGTTTTCAAATCTCTACCGACTGGTAACTTTTGTCGATTAGCGAGTAATTTTCTAAAAAATCTCCAACGCGGAACTTTTCTTGCACCAGGAACCGCTTCCAAAAAGAACTGGATAAATAACCGGTTCCTCGCCGTTCACCGGTAACTGGAACCGCAGGTACACCCATTCTGATATCGACCATCTCTAGTATATTAGCGTTGGCAAAAACTTCAAAGTTGTGTGAACTAGCGTTGTGACAGTTTTGAAAGAACTGTTTCAAAGAAGTACTTCTTTTGACAGCAGTCCCAACTTCATTCATTTTTCATTGAACAAATACTTCAATTGAAGTTGGTTAAGTTGGTACTTACGATTGAACAATCTATGGCATCTACTTCGAACTTCAATTTTTCATTCGTTCGAAAGACTGAAATATTGCATCATCCACAGTTCAATTGTTCATTCCCTTCTTCCTCCGATTTTAGTTCGAAGAATGAATGAAGCAATGAAGTATCTTTTTAGTTATCCGTTCCCTCGCACGTACTCGTGACATTTGCTTATGATTTCTTTGCTTGTTTTGTCAATACGACACTAGTTTTTCCGAGTGTTTTTTGGTGATTTTGAATTGTGAACGAATTATTTTTTTGAACTTTTATAATATCTCAGCTAACAAACATACCTTTCAATCTCTACCTAAAATTATGACTGGCCGTTCAACGAGAAAGCAAAGTGAAATATGGGTTTATTTTATGGAAGATGAGGTTTACCAGGCCAAATGCAACTTTTGTTCTGAAGTTATATCCATAAAGGGGGGAAATGCCTTTAATATGAATCGTCATTTGCGCAATATTCAGCCTATTGCTAACCAAACTGTCAAACTGAGTACTGTACAGTAAGAATATTCAAATCGTATCTCAAGCCCTGAAAGAAGTTTATATCGCTCTTACAGAAACTGGAAATTTTGCTAGTACTTCATTTGCTTTTTGCAAGTTCCTTGTGCATACTCATTGTACATCATCCCTTTTAAGTCATGAAACAATGTCAATTCAAACCTTGAAAACTCTTAAGATTCAAACAATTTTGACAGCTGTCATCCCGTAAACCATAGAAGAGAAACCAGTAATAGACAAGCTATAATTTTTGCCATAGAATAATGCACATACATACATCAATTTATGTGGTTGGGAGAGCTGCCCCGAAAATATTATTATTTAACCCCCCCCTCCCCCCCGACGAGGAATGCTGTGATTAATATGTTACTTCAATTGAAGGGTTCATCGTGAAGGGTTCATATTGAAGAAGCATCAATTCGTGAAGCATTCACAAATCTGTGAAGCTTTTCCCATCGCTAGTGTGAACGCTTTAGGAACTGCTAGTTCTTTAAAATGAACCTTTCACAGTGAACCCTTCAATTGAAGTACCGCTGAAGTTCTGAAGTTATGCCAGCCCAA